>VZTG01008848.1:275441-357610 GCA_013397845.1 Melanocharis versteri
GGGAAGGCGGGGCGAGGACGTCTATTAATAGGGCGGCCGAGCCCGGCGGGCTGCATCCTCCGAGCCGGGGAAGCAGCGGTAGCGAACCGGGACCGCCAGCAGCCGAACGCCGCCGGGACATGCTCGCAGCCTGACTGACCGCAGGTGGCCGCCGCGCCCGGGACACGAATGAAGAAGCAGCTGCTCCTCCTGTTCACACACCGGGGACTCGTCAGCCGAGGGGGCCGCAGGGGGAAGCGTCGCCGAAAATGGCCTCGTTCAGCATCCGCGCCGCGCGTCCCGAGGACTGTCCCGACCTGCTGCGACTGATCAAGGTGCGGGCGGGGTGCGGGGCGGCCCGGGCGGGGGGGCAGCGCTGCCCGCTGCCCGAGCAAAACAGGCTGTTGCGCAAGGCCGGGGGGCGGGGAGAGGCCGCTCACAACCTCCTTCTCTTCCAGGAACTGGCGAAATACGAGGACATGGAGGACCAAGTGGTGCTAACTGAGAAAGGTACGGAGGCTGCAAGAGCTCACCCGGTTGGCGGCCGAGTGACAGCGCCTGTGGCTCAGGTGCGCGTGTGTTCTGCTTTTCTAGAGCTGCTTGAGGATGGTTTTGGCGAGCACCCTTTCTACCACTGTCTGGTTGCAGAAGTGCCGAAAGACAAGTGGTCGTCTGAAGGTGAGACTTCCTGATACTTACTTTTGGACGCTAAATACACAGAAGCATCATTTGCATAATATTAACGATTGTAGATGAGGTTCCACCAGTGGACTGGGGTAGGAGGAGTAGGTTAACTGGTAAAATTCAGTAATGTATAGTGATACTCTGCTGAAGTGGTTGCTAATCCTGGAAGGATGGGAGATCAGGTATAACATGATGTGCTTGACTCCAGTTAATTAAATGGCTTTTCTTGTTTGACCCTGACTTACCTTTATGTAATTCTGTTGAATCACATTTTTTTCTTTAATTTGTCCCCAATCTTCAGGTTACAGTCTCTAGCTTCGCCATGTACATGGCCCTTCCGTGTACATGGATGGGCGGGGAGGTAACTAAAAGATCCGTTACACAATAAAGTAGATGATCATAATATGAGGTAAGGTCTACAGGGACAAGTGCTATTCCCAAACCTTTACCAAAGACACGGTAGATGACAGAAACCTGTTTGCACGCTTCTCTTACAGTGTGTGCAGAGTGTTATGGCCAAAGTAGTTAAAATACTCAGGGTTTATGTTTGAGTGGGCTGTTATTGGAAGAGTTGGTTTCTCTTCTCTCTTGAACCACAGAGTTATAATTGAAGCTGCAGCTTTACTTATCTTGACTTCATGGTGCTTAAGGTAAAGAAAACAGCGTGATGCTCAGTGGAAGCGTAAGTGGAAGTGCTTGAAATGCTGCTGTAAAAGGAGGCCTGTAAATAGGCCTTCTGGCACAGTGGTTACTGAGGAATATACATGAAAAGATCAGTGTTTTCCAAGGTTTGACAGGCTATTCATAAGGAAGCAGAGCTGCGGCAATCATCTAGATTGTGAGTTGCTATGTGAAGTTCTTACCTGTACTCCAGACTTGAAATGAATCAGTAGGGTGTGCATTATTTTGCAGAAAAAGGCTGTGTTTGCACTTACTATGACAGTGCTTTTGAGGATTTCAGGGTATGGATAGGACAATGTTTTTTTTTTTATTAGGCTGATAAAAATTTGTCAGAACTTGTGTTTTCAATTGTGTGCTTACTTGCAACTTTATTTTTAATTGTAACCTAGTATCAAATGTCTGCATGTCCCAAAGAATCTGTATGTTTAAACATGCATGTAAGACTTAATGTTTTTACTTTTTAAATTCTGACTAGCTGAAGTTACACCCTTTGTTTCAGAAACATGCGTTGTGGGCTTTGCCATGTATTACTTCACTTACGATCCGTGGATTGGAAAACTGCTGTACCTTGAAGATTTTTACGTGATGGCTGAGTACAGAGGTACCTATTGCAGAATTAGATGAGTTGCTACCCACAGGGCTTCTGTAGATTTAAAACTTAAGTTTCTTGGTTTTTGTTTTTTTAGGACTTGGTATTGGGTCAGAAATTCTGAAGAACTTGAGTCAGGTATGTCTAAGTGATAAATCTAAACAAGAATTAAATGAGGTGGTAGGACTCTAGACAGCTTAAAACATTGCCTAGAGTCTGGTAAACGGAGAGATGCTGTAGTGGCTGCTGGAATGAACTCGATGAGTTGTGGTGATACGCAGTTGCTGGGTAATCTGGCCAGTTGTGACCGTGTGGCGGTGGCTTTGCAGGTGGCTGTGAAGTGCCGCTGCAGCAGCATGCACTTCCTCGTCGCAGAGTGGAACGAGCCCTCCATCAGGTTCTACAAGAGAAGGGGCGCCTCAGATCTGTCCACCGAGGAGGGCTGGAGGCTCTTCAAGATTGACAAAGAGTATCTCTTGAAGATGGCAGCAGAAGAGTGAGAGATTATCCCAGCAAATAAATTCTTTCTGCGAATACATGTGCTCTCTGAAATAAACTCCTTCTTGCTTTCTGTGTATGTACAGTTTGTAGTGGAATAAAGTAGTGTGGATGCTAATAATGACACAGTGCAGGTGTGGTCGTAGGGTAATGGTACTGTGATCTGGAGCTGAGGCATCTGTGAAGTTCTGTATGTGCTTGTGTGCATCCTTTACCAGTGTGGGCTTGTAATCCTTGTATATGGAAACTTCATTCTTGTAAGTGTCATTCAAATGTGTACAATGTACACACTGGTAGGGTTTATTTTAATTATTGCCTTTTATAAAAATAAAATAGTGTTTTCACTTCATGGCAGTAGTTTTGACTTTAATTCTCACATAAAGTTTTCCATCAAATAACATGCAGATTAATAAAATACTTGATTGACTTCAGCCTTCTCACAAGTGGAATGATTTACCATGGTCCCAGTGGGATAAAAGCGCACTCGTGCCTGTGGGACCTGGTGGCAAGGTTCTGAGCACCTGAGTGTTTGAAAGGGTTTGAGATCAACCCCAGCTTCCTGTGTGGTGCAGAGCATCCTGGCTTGTGACCTGTACTTTTAGGTACGGTTGGAGTCCCTAAGTTAGGTTTCTGCTCTCTGGACAGCTGTTCCAGAAAGTCTGGGGCTTGGGCCTTCCAGTCACCTGCAGAGCACCTCAGGTGGAAGGGCATAGCCTTGGAGGGAAAGATGCATGCTTGTGTGGTTTCAAGGCCTAAGTAACAAAAATTGGTTTCGACTGGTCACATGAAATGAAAGTATGTTTACAATCCACACAAAAAGCTCCATTATGTGATTCTTAAAACACTGAACTCAAATGCTTCTGGTGGCATGTGTACGTGATTCCAGATTAGGTTCAGCATCTGTGCTGAGCTGTAAGTGCTGCGTTAAGCTGTAGGAAACCAACTCTGTGTGTTTAAGCCTTTGCACAGCAGCAGGTGGAAACAGTGCTGCTTATCAATTTTTTAGTTGTCTTTGAAACAACAACTTTGCAGTACTGTGTTTGCCCTTCTCATAAGTTGATGTTGAAAGTGGATGCATGCAAACTTTGTGCTGCTCTGCTCTTGCTCTCTGGTAACCCTGCAATAAAAGGCTTTTCTTGGCCAGCATTGCTTTCACTTCAAAGGCAGGGAAGAGACTTAGCTGCCTTGTAACATAAACTGGTTTAAATAAAATGAGGTTTTAAACCTGTTGGTCACTGCATAAATCATGTGTCATGTGCAAGATGCTTCCTCATCCTAGAGAGTAGTGGGCAGCAACTGCTTCAGCCATGGGAAATGCTGAACTAATTCTGAGATACCACTGTGCCCAGAGTGATACAGAGAGCTGTGCATGAAACTATTCTTATTTTCTGTTTTGTTTTTTTTTTAGCTGATGTGTAGTCAGCAGTGTGCCAGCTCTGCCCAGATGTGAGGCTTGGCTGTCAGCTGTTGCTTCAAGAGTGAGAACACTAATAAAAAATATAGGAGCTCTTGGAAGAGAGCAGGAGGTAGCTCTTCCTTGGGGGTGTTGGTGGAGAGGAAGCTCAACATTGTCTTGGCCATGGGCACCTGCAGCCCAGAAAACCAACCATGTCCTGGGCTGCACCCAAAGCACCATGGGCAGCAGGTCAAGGGAGGGGACTCTGCTCCTGTGCTCCACTCTGGTGAGACCCACCCAGAGTGCTGCATCCAGCCCTGGGGTCCCCAACGTCAGAAGGGTGTGGATGTGCTGGAGTGAGTCCAGAGGAGGCCAGGAAGATGATCAGAGGGCTGGAGCACCTCTCCCCTGAACGCAGACTGAGAGAGTTGGAGCTGGAGAAGAGAAGGCTCCAGAGAGACCTAGCAGCTTTCTGGTACCTAAAGGGGCTACAGAAAGCTGAAGAGAGATTTTTCACAGGGGCAAGAGGGCTTTAAGTTGTAGGAGGGCAGGTTTAGACTGGCTAGTAAGAAGAAACTTCTACTGTGAGGGTGGTGAGGCACTAGAATGGGTTGCCCAGAGTTGTGGATGTTGATTTATTAAAATATGGATGTGGATTTAATATCGATATCCAACTAGGACAGACAAAGACCCTCTAACTCATTAAGTTAGGAAGTGTATATTTATTTCAGCACCGGGCTCTGCGTGGGATAGTTCCCTCATCTGCAGAAGCAAAGCACAAGCTAACACAAGGTTCTTTTATCCGCAAAAGTTCTGAATATTCAAAATACAAATGCACATTTATCACATAGATGCCACCCATGTCCCGCTTCATATGGTAATTAGCTAAAAGATCATTAAGCATGCGTAGTTGGTTGGTAGATTTGGGTCGGTGGTCCTGAAATTTGGTGAGAGGTCTGGGGAGATGAAGTAAAACTTGTCTTCCTCGTTCTGACCTTTCTACCTTTCTGGTTTTTAACAGTACAAACTACCCTTGGGGAACTTTCAGTTCTTCTCCTCATTACTCTTGAATAGTAATTGTTTAAATTTCTTTAGATCTCTTAACTAGTGAAGCCTGTTCCTTATTACAAGTGCAGCTGAATAAACCTAACATGACAGGCTATCAGTTACTTGTATTCTCAATCTTATTCTAAGCTTAACTCCATAGCTAATTATTAACTTTCTTAATTAACTCCAGCTGGGTTTTCTTATTAAAACTATTTTAGCTAATTTCAGCAACGCTAACCTTTGACTAAAATCCTAATATTTTAAATGTTTAAAACTCTATGCTTCAATGTCTCACCCCTGGAAGCGTTCAAGGCCAGGCTAGATGAGGGTTTGAGCAACCTGGTCTAGTGGGTGGCATCCCTGACCATGGAGGAGGTTGGAAGGAGATGGTCTGGGAGGTCCCTTCCAACCCAAACCATTCTATGGTTCTGTGATATGGTTCCAGTGCTTATCTGGACTAACTCCAGCTGGGCTGAGAATGGAATCTGTCACAAAAGTTACCTTGATTGAGCAGGTCAGGTTCTGCATAAGAAACATCCATTTCCAGGACTGCCCCTGTCTGGGCAGCACCTCAGCTGCTGTGGCAGCATTCATACCACACACAGGAGCCTGAGGCTCAAATCCCTCTCCTACCCGAGGGGAATGGAAATCTGTTTTTCTCGCTTGGCTGAAGATTAAACGCCAGGGTTCAAACCTCCCTGCCCTTGCTGAGCCTGTACTCTTCTGGAATTCAGTAGGCCAAAGGAAGTGAGAACAAGCCTACACAAGGAACCAGCCCAAGAGCTGGATGAGAAAGAGGAGGCAGGATGGGAAAGAGGAGATGGTCTCCAGCAGTTCTCACTGAGCATCAGGGTGTTGTATCTTCTTCTTGGTGAAGATGTAGTAGTTTGACTGGTTACTCTGTGAGCTACATTAACCTACTCATCTCATCTCCTGCACCTCATACCTACTGCATCTCAGTGCAATCTGTTTGGAAGTTATTTTAAGCTTGTGCTTCTGGCTCCATGCATCAGACCAGAAGGTGATTGCTAGTAGAGCAGTTTAAGAGTGTTTTTATTTTGAAATTAACAGTTCATTAGATATCTAGGGCAGGCCTGCTTAAATCTGAGGCCCCAGAATTCTGGAGCACAATAAAGCTATCAAAGCTGCATGACTGAATGGAACAAGCTAACTAATTAGGCATTAAAATTAGGAAAGTAAGCAGCTTAGTCAAATTTTCAATCAATTTAAAATTGTTTATCGCATCTTGTTCATCTTCTGCCAATGTGGCTTACCATTGCATTTTCTAAACAAATTCTGATGGAATGGATTCTCAGGGAGTCACAGAAAACAAGTGAGGCAGTGCTAAATGAGAAGACCTTTTCTAGCCAATGGGGATAATTTTAAACATTCATACATGAAAGGAAATACAGGGACCAACCTTTCAGACATGACTTTCACTGAGATCCTACTAAGAGGCGGGTTTTTAAAAACAGCGGAAGTACTCTCACAGTTTTGGTAAGTCTCCAACAGTGATGTGGTAATGCCGTGGGTCAAGAAAAGACCAATTTTAAATTCTCTCAACAACTTTTCCTCAAGCTACGAGAGGAGCAAAGTGACTCCGGAACTATAATTGAGACATGCAGCAGAGTCTTTTCTGTGGCTTTAGATGCTGGAGAAACTTCACCTGGTGTGACTTTCCTGGGTCCCAGGACCACAATGACACCGCCAAGCTGAGTGTCAGGACATGATGGGGGCTGAGCAATTCCAGCTGGCTTTGGGCTGGTCACTGGTGTCCCTCCAGCGGGAGCCCATCCCGGCAGAGGCGCAGGGCTGGCGAGTGGCCTGCAGGTCAGCAAGCGCTGCCCTGCTCCCCTGCTGCAGCCAGCCTCCTCCGGGGAAGGGTCAGGGAGCGGCTGCTACCGGCGCTGATAACATCGCCAGGGAGCCGAGGTGCGAAGTTCCTCCTCGCTCTCCCTCTCAAACTCATGCCCCGGGAAGTTCTCCCCACGCTGAGCCAGCCAGCGGAACATTTCGCAATGGCAGTTTGCACATTCCCATGGGGTGGGACAGAAGGGTGGCCTTGCACAGAGTGGCGGCCGGGGGATGCGTCAGGACCGTCCCCCGCTGCGAGCAGAGGGAGCGCCGGGCTCGCCGCCCCCTCTCCGCTCGGCCTTTTCCTGTTCACAGGCTCCCGCACAATGATCCGAGGCGTAGCCATAGCGACGGCATGGAAGGAGGCTTTTTTTGTCTACATAAGTTAACACAAAATATATGTGAGAAAAACAACCCTTCCCCCTCCCCTCTCCTTGTCAAGAGCCTTCGCTGTCAATGTAATTCAAGGAGCCAATGTAAACTTTCCCTCCGAAGCAGCATATGGGGGCCTCGCTGCGTTCCTGCGCGGTGTTTCGTCTCGGGAGAGCCGCCGTGCTGGAGCCTGGCCCGCGGAGAGCGGAGGTGTCAGCTCCGGGCACACAGCGGCTCCGTACGGAGAGGGCTCGGGAAAGCTCGGCGGAATTCCGCGCCAGGCAGCGCTGCCTCGGGCTGGAGGCCAGCCCAGGGGTGCGCCTCGAGCCTCCCTTCTCTGAGTTGACCAGCAGCTTTATTTCCTTCGGCTTGCCCAAGCTGCCTCCTCCCAGCGCTCCCTTCCCCGGGCTGTCCCTCGGGGAGCGCGAGCTGAGCTCGGGAGCGCTCACACGGACGGACGGACAGCAGCGCCCAGGGACCAGACCTGCGCCTTTAAATAACTCACCTCGCGCAGCAGACTCGGCTGTGCCCGGTTGTTTTGCTTGCCTGGGCAGGATTGCTGTTTTGTTTTGTTTTGTTGTTTTGTTTTCTGGGTTTTGTTGGGTTTTTTGTGGGTTTTTTGGTTTTTTGGATTTTTTTGGTTTGGTTAGGTTTGGGTTTTTGTTTGTTTGTGTTGTTGTTGTTTTGGGTTTTTTTATTTTCTGAACTCGGGTTTCAGAGAAGTGGCTGCAACTTAAAGGAAGGCCTCAGCTGCTGTCTGAAACCAAGCAGCAAAGCAGCACCGTGCCTGCTGCTAATGTTTCATCTCCCTGCAAACTCAAAGCAGGCTCTAACTTCACTATCCAGGCGAGATTCTCCCCCAGGACTCTTCTTTCTTTCACCAAGACCTGGCTAAATTTTTTGCTGTCCAGGCCTTTTTTGGTAAATACGACCTTGATGGAGGGCTTCAGAATGCATCAGGAGCTCAGGCTTGTCCCCACAAGGAGCTGGCGGAGGAGAGGACTTGAGGCTGAAGAGAGTGGATGTGGGCTCTGGGGCGGGAGCACAGCCCAGCACCAGTGCAGCACGGGGACATGCACCTCTCCCGACACTCAGGCCTCGCCCTGCTGGGCTCTGACTTCTTCTGCAATCAGAAACACTTAGTGTTTGATAACAGAATAAAGCACGGGTACACACCTCAACTGAAAATAGTGAGTGAAGGCGAAGAAATTCCGTCTTCAAACCAGTTTCAGTTTCATTTCACAGATTTACTCCAGGCCAAAGGAAGAGACAAAAAGCCCTAGGGGATAATTAGCTTGTGAGGATGGAAAACATACACCCTGTTCAGAAACTGCTCTTAGGTAAATAGTTTTGTTTATTTTGTTTCGAGCTTTGCGTATTTTGATTGTTGATATAGCAGGTGTCAGATGGTAACATCCACTCAAAGGAAAAAGGAACCTCCGTTTTCTTGAACTGTTTCCCTTCTCCACTAAAACAGACTAAAAATAACATGCTTTGGTAAGACAAAACCAGGTGCCCATCCCCTCCTGAAAGTTTGCTATACAGTATGATGAGGTGGCTTTACATCTTCCAAATCACCTCCCAGGAACCCACTGTGCAGGGATGGGACATGAATCCCTGAAATTCCTGCTAGAAGCTTTCCTCATGAGAAAAAACATGAGAGACAGTAGCTTTCCCCATGAAAGCCCATCAGTGTTTCCAAGTAACTGGATATTGCAGCGTTATTTTCAAAACACCCTGATAAAACTGCAGGGTGAGATTTTGCAAAGCTGGTTACTATAATTGGACACCCAGATACCGCTGTGAAGGTACCTTTGAACAATCCTTCTTTATTGCTGTCATGATGAGCAAACTCCAGTCTGGGCTGCCTGTGATCTCCCTGAACTTCCAGACTTGGCCCACTTGAGTCACTGACACACAAACACCACCCCACACCTTGTGCAGGAGGAAACAAGACTCGTCGTTTTGGTCTGTAGTCTCGTGCCTTTTGCAATCAGTTCACATGATGGGATTTGGGTTTCTCCCCCAGCCAGCTTCCTGCCACGGCCTAGCACAAATGTACAAGAACATTTCCAACCACAGCCTCAGTGTGTTTTAGCTACAGTTGCAGGTACATGGGTCTTATTCAGAGTTAACATAGAGGGATGGATCGAACTCTGAATCCACCCGTCCTAGAGGTCATAACCTATGTACAGAGGTGTGGCTTTGCCATTGGGGCAGAAAATGTAAATTAAAAGGAGGCAGGAGAAGAGATCTGCAACACGGAAGGAGGCCAGGTGCAGGGGCTGACCACAGCCTGCCACAGGAAGCCACACACCCAACAGAGGAAGCAGCATCAAGGGAAACAGTTTAGGCTTTTTTCTTTCCAGATAATGTAATCAGAAGAAACTGTAAGACTTATTTCAGAAAATCAGGAGTCTGAGAGGCAAATTCTTGGGATACATTAATAATTTCTGGATTATTTTTACCTCCCATTTATGTCATTAGCCACAACTCAATGGATTAGCAAGTACTGGATTTGGTGGTGTAGGAGCAGAAATTGTTTGTTGCTGAGGAGCAACAGGCAGAACTGGGAGATGGAGGCAGCAACAAGTACTAGGATCAAAGAAATAACACCTTATTAATCCAGTTTTAAACAAAAACAAAACTAGCTGAAAAATTGAGAGACAGTGGCTTGTCTTTAGCCAGGCAAGAGAGCACACCCATTTTATGTAACTACGTATCTCTGGGAGCTGTAAAGCTGCCAGACTGTAAAACATGGTGATAAACCAAAGTCCATTGCATTACAAAGTACAGCTGGTCCAAATGACAGTGAAGTCAGGACAAGGCTAAAGAATCCCAAAGGAAAACAAAAATAAATTACGTAAGCAAATACTCAGGATTTATAGGCATGAGTTGACTACTTTCTCAACACAAAGTAATAAAATTATTCTGTATTTGCATGCTGAGTTTGCCATCACCACAATTTGAAATTTGATTACAGAAGTCCTGCAGGGACTCAGAACCCCAGAGCTCCTTTACTTGCCATTTGGGCTTGGTGTCAGCAAGCTGCTGCTAAAAGCTGTTAACAGCCAAAGCACTTTTCACCCCCGCAGGTCAACATAGTCAGACATCCCTGCTTCATTCCCAGGCAGGGCCAGGTTTGCCTCTAGGCACCCACAGCCATGTGCCTCTCCAGCAGTTTGGGCAGCTGGGGCTTCCCTTACACAGCCTTACATCTGGTTTCTCAGCTGGGGTATTTTCTGCAATAAGCACAGGACTGCAGAAGTGAAAGATCCTTTACATAGGTCTAAAAGCAAGAAGAGGTGTAGAGGAGGATGTGACATCATCTTCTGTTTGTTCTTAAAGAAACCGTTGAGACTTTGGGATCCCAGAAGTGATGGTCCTTTCATTTAAGTTATAAAGCATCAGGTGCTCCTGTTTACAGAAGTAAAGAATGTAAATCAAGTATAAATGCACCTCAGGCACGTGCAGCTGGCAGTAAAAGGTTGAGAAGCAGCAGCATGCTGTGGGCTGTGCTGGGCCAGCCCTCAGCCCTTGCCAGAGTGCAGCCACAGCCCCTCAGCTGGCTGGGCTGCCCTGCACGTGCAAAGCCCCAGCACCACGGGGACATTGGCACCTGCAGCTGGTCCTTCTCTTTCGTGACCTTCAAGCTCAACCATGGTGGCCTTACTTTACACAGCTCTAAACAGCACCGAGCTCGTCACAGGTGCTGCAGGATGTTTCAGAGGAGTTTCTGTGGGAGCTGGCACAGGTCAGAGGGGCATGGAGGTGTCCTGAGCAGCTGGAAGCTCTCAAGCCCTTGGTGCACAAGCGCTTGCCCTGCACTGAAGGTCACACTCAGTACTCCACAGGAGAGACAGATGCCTGGGGAAATCACCGCAGACAACTCCAAGTGTCAGATCCTCGTAGTGTTGTTTCTGGTGATACTGCAGCCAGCAAAACCTGCCTGGCTGCAGCGTGGGGGACACCTGCAGGCTCAGCACCTGCCAACACACACACACGGACACGCACCACGCCAGCCAATGCCAAGACTGCGTCCTTTTCGAGGGAGGCTGAGCCCCAGCAGCCTCATGACATGGCAAACAGTGTTTGAAGAGAGCCTGGGTTTGTCCGAGGCAGCTTCTCTGCAGCGGGGCTGTGCTGGGACACTCAGGATTTAGTGCCTGCTGGAACACCACAGCCAGAGCCACAGCTGTGGGCTCCGTGTGGCCCATGGTGGGAGCGTGATGGAGGAGAAACCCGCTGAGGTAAACACGGGCAGACATGGGAGCACGCGTGGGTTTGTCCCTCCCCAGGCTTCTGGGCATGCCAAGGGCAGGGGAGGGCTGGCAGTGGGTCTGCTCTGCTGCCGGGCCCCCTCAGCAGCTACTCGGTGTCACAGGGAAAGGAAGCTCAACCTGCTCCTTCAGACAGGGAAGTGCCTTGTCCGAAGAGGCTTTCGGGCTGGAACGTGACAGGCCGAGGGTGTGTTATGGCGCCGAGGATAGCAGCACGCTTGGCTGCCTGTCTCACAGGCCGCGTCCCCGCACACGGGGTAAAACATACACCGAGTTTTATAGCTGAAGAAATACAGCACCCTGCGGTGAAGCAGCAAGTGTTCCCAAAAACAGCTTTCTGCAACGCAGCTGGCATGAAACATCAATATTTTTTCCAGAGAGTCTCTTTTACCAAAACACTGCAAACTCAGCCACCACCCCAGGCTGGGCAAGTACAGCCAGGATGATGTCCAGGGCTGACTTCAAATCAGCCTTTCCTGTGGCACCTGTGAACAACATGGACATTCAGCAGAGCTGCCACCATTAACTAAATCCCCTTTTTTTCAGAGTAGTTTATTTAATCACATAGTCTCAGAGTTATGTGTGACTCACATCACGTGTGAGTGAGCTTACGTATGTGAGTTCCTCTTCTTCTGCCCCGTTAAAGCCATAGTTTAAAAACTTTTCCCACAGATGTATAGTGGAGTTTTACTTCATTCACAGCAAATACAGTCAGTACCTGAGTGAAAATGTGCATAAATAGTACATGAGTTGCACCTGATCATGATAAGTTTTTTGAGTAGTTTCAATTAAAGGTGTAGCAGTGAACCTCTAATGCTCATGTCCAGCTGTGGGATGAGTGGGATTACAGTGGGCTGGGTGAAAAGCTGGCTGAAGGGCAGGGCTCACAGGCTTGTCGTGAATGGAGCTACGTGTAGTTCGTCACCAGTGGTGCTTCTCAGGGCTCAGTTCTAGGGCCAGTTCTGTTCAATGTCCGGAAAAAAGGAGGCTGAGGGGCAATCTCATTGCTCTCTACAGCTTCCTGGGGAGGGGAAGTGGAGAGGGAGGTGATGATCTCTTCTCCCTGGGATCCAGTGGTGGGATGTATGGGAGTGGTTCAAAGCTGCATCATCGGAGAGGTTTAGAATGGACATTAGAAACCTCTTTACCAGGAGGGTGGTCAAACAGTGGAACAGGCTTCCTGGAGAGGTGGTCAATGGCCCAAGACTGTCAGTGTTTAAGAGGCATTTGGACAATGCCCTCAACAATCTGCTTTGACTTTTGGTCACCCTGAAGTGGTCAGGCTGCTGGACTAGATCTTCTTTGGAGGTACTTTCCAACTGAAATAGTTCTATTCTGTTCTGTATCACAAGGAAATCTACAGAAAGTGTGTTGAAGATGCTAAACAGTGGATTTTTGTATTAAATAATTTATTCTAAGTGTTTTATTCTTGAGAAAACTGTATGACCAGAGAATTAAATAAGAGACTGTTACAACCACCAATAAGAAGTGTGTACTACACCCTCTGTTTTGGAAATTGCTGCCCATTGCAGCCAAGTGCCATGTTTTGTGTCCTTTGTCCAGCCAAAAAAGACATGCTCCACCTGGAACCCCAATGTGTCCCTGACTGTGTCCCAGCAGGGTGAGGACCTGGTCCCCACAGCAAGGACTGGCAGCCCCAGGTGGCAGCTGGAGCCCCAGCTGGCTGCCTCCCTGGAGGTGTTACAGGGGGTTTTGGCATGGCAGGAGAGCCCACATCCCGCAGAGTCCTGTGGTGGGGCTGACTAATGGCCGAGCCACGTCTCCAGTGCAGTCGTGTTGCTCACAGTGAGCCCGTCTCCTCTCTTTTCCTGGAGGGCAGTGGCTGGGTGCCATTTGGCCTTTTTCCCATGCCTTTTATTCTGTGAAAAAGGCAGGAGGTCCTGTGGTCCTCTGGGCTGTCCCTGTCACCTGATGTGTGGGTGTGGGGGCTCAGCACCCTCTTGGGACCTCCCTCCGTGGGCCATCTCCTCCTGAGAGGGCTCGGTGCAGCCTGACCCCGTGAGCTCACACCAGCACTGCCGGCAGCATCAGCTTCCTGCAAACGAGCCCTGAAAATTCCGGTCGGGCACCCTACACCTGCCAGTTTCGTTTTAGTCAGAGGCCCTGCAACACTTGGTTTTATCTGCCCTTCCCTGCCCTGTGACAACCCCTCATCCCCCTGACTCATCCGAAGGTAAATAGTGCCCAGCTAACTCGGCGCTCAGCAGGAAACCCTCGCCTCTGCTGCGCCTGAGCAAAGGCAGCCTTCAAAAATGCCCCAGGAGAAACGTTTGGTGCACTTCTCCAGCAAAGTGTTCAATAACATTTATCAATCCAAAACCACCACTGTGCTGCGATTATCATATGACATATTGGTTGTGTCTACTTATGTTTCCAGTAAGATAACAAGGGCTCCAGCTCGTTAATCTATGAAGAGAATAAGGGCACTGTAATGGCACAGGCATGCTTGGAACAGCCCTGATAACTTCTTTGTTATAAATACAGTTTTGCTTGTCTCTTTCCTTCTTTCTTTTTAGGACAAATGAAATAGATCAGGTGAATAAATCAGTGCCTAAATCTCCATCCCAGAAGCAAGGAGCCCTTTTGATTGCCTTGCCACAAGTAAGTTGTTCTCTATGAATTTTTTTTTTAAATATCAAATTAATTTCCTTTTCCTGAAGTTTAAATGTTTAAACATCAAAACGTTTAAAGAATATATCACCTAGAGCAGTCAAAATAAAACTCATTATGAAATACAATAACAAGATTTTGGCGTTGCTGTAGCACCTTGAGTGAAATCAGGGCTGAGAGGGCTGCATCGCTGCGTGCCTGCCCACCTCCAGCTTTGTGCATCCTGGAGAAACAGGTTTCCCTCTTACGCAGCTGGAAGTCACCCACAAAAATGTCCCTGAAGCTTTAACCTGGGGAGAAGTGTGTGGCCCCTCCAACTGTACTGTTGAGCTGGGAGTAGGAAGGCGGAGAAAGGAGAAAGGGATTGGTAAGAAACCAATCCTTACTAGTGGGGGGAGAAAATCAACAATGGAGAGTGTGCATAAAAAAAATCCTCTGCAGGTTTTCACTGTGCCCTTTTCAAACCACAGCACACATGTTTGCTCACTCTTGTTTTGATGTTTTGTTTTGTTTTTTCTGTCCCCATCCTGCACTCACTGTAGAGGGAAGGTCAGGTTTGAGGAGCTCACCTGGCCAAGGGTACCACAATGTCCCCCCAGTCAGGACAGCTGTCTCCTGTAGCTGCCTTCACGTGAGCAGGAAACAATGTCAGAAAAACAAACACGATGCCAACCTCTTCATAAATAAACACTCAAAACCTTGAATAGGTCCCTGTTATGCAAGGCACACTAACACCCTTTCAGGGTGCAGAGCACCAGAAGTGCTGCAGAGCGGCTGTTTCCAGGATTTTAAGGACAACCACCTGGATCTACAGCCTCTCCCACAAGGGGGGAGAGGCTGCTGCTGTGCCAGTGTGGGGAGACAACCTGCAGGCACCTGTGCCAGCACTGGGTGATGTGGGACATCACCCACGGCCCCACACACCATACGTGTATGAATGAGGGCTCCAGGGGCACCAGGAGTGCTCCAGACACGCTGGTGCAGAGCTGTGGTCCCCTGTACCAGGTCAGATGAGGCCACGGGGTCAGCACAGTCACCATCACTAAAAATTGACCTGGCCCAAAACCTTAATATTTTTAAAAAATTGTATTTTTTAAAAGAGTGAGCCTATTGTTTTTCAGCTCTCAAAATAGTAATTGACAAGGTTTTAAGGAAACACTGTTCCAAAATCCCAAAGTGATGAAAGCTGCTAGTGATAACCATATATGAGGAGCTTGAGCATCTGTATATGAGAAACGTTGAAAGTAGGGATGATGATGAGGTGCCAGAATTCCTCAAGAAAATTACTGAGGTGAGAGAAAAAATGTAAGGAAGACCTCAGCAGGAGCCCCAGGCCAGGGAGGTGCTCTGGGCAAAGCCAGGAAAGTTCACCAGGGAGAGGGATCACAAACACAGTGAGACAAAAAAGCTGAGAGAAAACAAGTTGTTGCAGAGAATTAAGACAAAAATCAAGTGTGAAAACATTACAGAATCTTCTGTCTAGGGACCTCAGCACTGAGATCCTATATGGATCAGAAAGAGTCCCACTTTTCCAGTCAGGAGAGATGTTGCAGAACTCTCCTGTTCTCCAGGAGCATCCCTCTGGAGCTGGCAGGTGAACCAGACGGGTCCCACGATGCTGCTCAGCCTTCCTGCAGGCAGAGCAGTCTTTCAGCTGCAGGCAGAGAGTGGAGAACTCCTGTGCAAATAAAACTGCTCCTCTTGTGCATTTCACTGCACAAGGAAAACACAAACATACGGGATGTCCCACAGGACTACTAATTAAAATTACCACCTCACACCTCCTTTGCGGTTATGATTTTATTTATTGCAGTTTACTTACAAGTGATGGCTATCCGTTTATTCATGGTAGTAGCCTCTCAGGACAAAAATCAGGCTTTGACCACAGCACATCACATTCTTAGTTCAGAGACTTGTGGCCTGAGGTATGTGGAGTTCTGCACATCTATGTTGCACTTTACCTCACCCACTGGGAGCCTAAAATCATTTGGGTTTCTTGCTCCCATAGTTCTGTTGCTTTTGGGTGTGAGTCACCCTGGGCTGGCCAGCCCAGGGCAGAGAGTGCTTTTATACCACTGCTCCTCTAACATTCCTCAAACGAGAGACTCTCCTGAGCAGGCTAACCTCATCTGCAAGTAGGACAATCCTGCAAAAGCAATAATGCTAAAAAGCAATTGGTGAATATCTGGCTTTTTAAGAGTTCAGGAAGGGTTGTGGTAGTAAAAGAGGATGCTCTCACATTTATGTTACCTCTTTTTTCCGCAAGCTAAGCCTCCTTCCCCTTCACTGTTTTCTTCTTGGTCAAAACACAGTTGCTGATCTTAGCCTCTGTGTATTCTGCTCTCTTGTACAGGGAGAGATCATACTGATCTTACTCCATCGAGGCAGAAGTACAGCCAAGGTTGTTTGACCCCAGGGACGTGTCCTTGTACAGTTGGATGCTGTGCAAAAGCTGCTAAATGGCAGAAGGCTCCAATATTATGTATGAATTGGCTCGTTCTCCCTCTTGGCAGGGATAGAGAGAGGCAAGTAGCGCACATTTCTTTCAGCCAGTAACAGCTCATCCCTTTCATTGTCAGATGAACCCGGAGGCGAGTACAGGAGAGATAAACACAACAGACCGTGCCTCACTGACCTCCCGCTGAACCATAGACAGGAGAGAGAGTCCTCTGCTGCTGGCAGAGCTGAGTGTCCTCCAGCACCTTCACCGAGCTGGGTGCGAGGCGCTGCGCGGAGCCCCGTGCCCGTCCCGCCGCGGTCGCTCCCGGCGCGGCACCGCCGGCGCCGAGCTGACTCACGGGCAGCTCCTGATGCCATTCCTCATCCCTGGCAGGATATGAAAAATGTGTCAGGCCTGGCACACGACAGTAAACATAATCCTTTGGGCTGGCTTTGGTGCTTTCACCAGCCCGTTTTAGTTTGGGCAGTTTGTAAACGATGCTTTTAGGACAGAAGATCAAAACCCCCCTGGCGCGGCTCCTCAGTAAATGCAAAGATGACTTCGGCGCGCTGCGCGGAATTACAAAACTCTTTTTTTCTTCTTCTTTTTTCTTTTTTTTCTTCTTTGTCCCACGCCGAAGTATCAGCGCAGTGCTTTGAACTGAGGTTACCTTTATGATTCACGGCATGAATGAGCACTTAGTGTGCGCATACAAGAGCCCTGTACGAATCAGGAAATGGCTCTTTCAGGTCTCCTGACAAAAGGAAGTGAGTCTGAAGCCTGCTAAATTTACAAAGAGGACGTTGGTGAACTTAATCTGGGGCACGGGGTGGGGGGAAGGGAAGAATCCCTTTTCTTTTTACTAAGGATTGATACACAAACTCCCCATGTCTCTGCACACAGTTTTTAACAACAACAACAACAAAAAGAAATTAAAGGGGCTAAAACTGGTGGTGAGGGCCGTCTCCAGCTGCCTGCCTGTGATCCCTAGCTGGTACGTGCATACGGCCACGAAGACACTTCTGGCTTGGTGCATCAGCATTCCTCCCTTGGCCGGGGCAGCGAGAGCTCTCCTCCGTGCCGGGGTGAAGACGTGGGGCGGCAGGGAGGGAGCATCGCGGCGTGCCCCGCTCGGGCACCCTCCTCCCCTCCTCCTCTGCCTTCGCCGGGGCAGTGAGAGCTCTCCTCCGTGCCGGGGTGAAGACGTGGGGCGGCAGGGAGGGAGCACCGCGGCGCGCCCCGCTCGGGCACCCTCCTCCCCTCCTCCCCTCCTCCTCTGCCCGCCGAGCGGGGCACAGCACGCTCCGGGGCCGCTCGGCACTGCCAGCCGAGCGCTGCGTGCGCCTCGCTTTCGGCTCAAAGAAACCCATTAAACTTCCCCAAAGGCACGGGTGCTGCGCCCTGGAGTTGAGCGAAGGTACTCCAGGTAAAGACATGGAAGATTCAGGTGCAGTGGGACACAGAACAGCGGATTTTGAAAGATTTTGGTGCGGGACGTGGTAGGTCCTGCGGCTTCACACTGTAACGGCCAAAGCAGAAAGAAATTAAGTTCTCCTTGTGAGGTTATTCTTTTATCCAGGCATGCAGGGGCTGAACTCACTACTCACTACTTAAAATGCACATTGCACAAGCCCCTGGAACAAGATGAGGTGCTCGCCGGCAGCCCTCCAGCACTTGGTTACACAGCCCCAGCCGGCAAAGGGCAACAGCCTTCCTGCTACAGCATCTGCCCCCTCAGCCAAAAAGCGTGGAGGAAATGACCCATCCTGTTACTTCACAGGCTGTCTTACGAACTTCAGGTTAGCTTTGCTGGGGAAGAGCTGGACACCCAGACTAAAGTGCATCCTTTAGCTTTAGTCTCTATCAAATTCTTGAGTCTTGTGAAGGTTTATATTCACACTATAAACAAAAAGAGAAGTTCCCTGACCAAGCCGTCCCATTGTCCCCACCGCTCCTTTCACAGTGGGCACAAAGGCTCTGGGATCCCGAGCACAGCTCAGGCTGTGCCATGGCTATTCCCAGGCACACATTAACAAGTCAGCTGGGATCTTCCTCTCTCCAGAAGACCCAGCAAAGCTTACCCATACCGGGATCATGCCTCAGTAACTGGGCATGGTGATGGAGCACTATCCAGTTTACCTGCCACAGCTGGACACAGCACATGTGACTGACTGGCTTTGTGTGTTAGTTGGTAATTTAGACCTTTAAATGCACACACAAACACCAAAAGGGAAAAAAGGGTAAGGAGTCAAGAGAGCTTAGTCTAGTGCAGGCACTGTAGGTCCACTTCCAGTGCAGAAAGGTATTTTTAGAGGGAGCAGATTGGTAACCAGCTGTGAGACATCCTCAGCCCACCTTCGATTTTGCCAGCTTTCAACATCAGTGCAATGGCTACCAGTAACACCAGCTTGAAAACGTGGCTGTGAGAGCGGCACTCTGCAGGAATCCATGCACTTCAAGTCCAGCTCAGACTTTAGTCTTTAAGCAGAGATGGCTAGTGATGAATTCCACTGGCATGAAATAGGAGAAAACACTCTAAATGCATCAATACGCCAACATTTTTTCCAGAGGGACCCTAAGAAAGCTGCCAGCTCCAGTCAACTTAAGAACCATATACAGAAAAAAAATACCAGAATCAGCTAATGGTACAGACTTAAGAGGACAGGGGGTTGTTGCACAATTAGAAACATACTTTTTTCCTGCTAAAACAACTTCTGCTCTGTAGTTTAGATACTATTATCAAATGTTTTCCTTGTAAACAAGAAGCTTTTGTACCTGCCAAAACCCCTCTGGAAGGGGGTTAACCTAGGCAGCTGCCAGGCCACCCAGGTACAACAGGCAACACTGCTGTGAGAGGCTGCATCCAGGAAGGTCATGATGCCTTTTCCTGGTCTTAAAAAATTCAGAGCCAGACATGGTTAAGGGGGAAAGGGATTTTACCTTGGTATTTTTAATAAGGATCCTTATCGGTGCACTGCTTCGCCAAGGTGGATGTGCCGCAATGCACACCCACGGTAAATCACATATACAATTTATAGACCTTTCAAATTAACATATCTAACAAGGGTACCCAATAATGGGGGGCTTGGGTAAATGGTATGATATTCCACTCATCCATGGAATTCCCCCTGGATGGGCCAAATCTCTAGTTTACAGCTGCACAGTCCAGTTACCAAGCTGAAAAGCTTCGAGTGGATGGATGACCAAAGATGAAGCCTGGCTGGGGAATATACCATTTTTAGCCTACATTGTAATACCCACAGGCAAAGTCTGGCAAGAGATAACACACACATGCACAATTTAGTTCCCTGTGTGTGCACACACGCATATATAGATATGTATACACATCAACAGTGGTCAGCTGCTTGCCCTCCTGTTCCTCATTACGAAGGTCTGTGCCAAGAGAGTTGAATGTTTACAAACTCTTGGGCTCTTACCAGCATGAAACTTTTTTTTTATTTCCTTGTAGTTATAAAAACCAGAAAACATAAGGAAAGGATTCCAGCTAAGGCTGTCTTGCTCACATTTTGGAACCATCTCCTTGTCATGTGTGTATGCAGGTGCTTGAAGGCAGTCATTTCCTGCTAGATAAAAGCATTCCGGTTTGATGTCGATCACTTGGGACATTTTTAAGCAGCAGTGTAAATATGCAGAATGAAGATGTGATCAACTGAAAAGCATTTAAGTGATATTTATTTAACCCCGGCTTTTTAAACATGCACACGTGTATATGTAAACAAATAACTGAATTACCAAGTAATCATGTCCTTAAATGCCAGTGTGGCATATGCCAAATACTGAAATAATATGAAACTGAAAAAAGTACAGGCATCTAAAGCTGTATTCCTAATTCTGTGGTAATTATTCTCTACGTGACATGAGAATGCGTAAGTGAAGAACTATCTTTAAGGGCAGAAACAAATCTATGCTTGTACCACAGGAGTACTGTAACAGAGCAGTTACAGCTCTATTTCCCAAGTTTCCTTTTCACTACTGACAAAAACACTACTTTGATCCTCCCAAGCCTGCCTGAACTACGTTGGCAAGTTTAAAGTAAAAACAAAACCACACACACACACCTCCCAAACCCCATGCAAGAACTCTGCTCCCTATATCAACATATATCTTTACCAGCCTAAAACAATCATAAAAACATGCACTGAACATGTTGGGAGATACTGTTTTCCTGCCTGAGGCAACCACATGCCTTATTGCCTGTACCAAAAAGGAGTTGGCCTGTTTTATAATGCCCACACAGACTGGCATTCACATTGCCAAGGTCTGTTTATTTTTCTCTAAAAGTCTGTGGAATATGCTCAGCTGGAATACCTAACCATGCAATAACAGGAATACCTAAACATGGAATAACAAAGATGTTTAAAAGCATTTTAAATCTGATTTACTTTGCATTTTCTTCCCTGCTCTTTTTAGAAAGTTAATGTAACATAAAAATACGTATTTCATCTTATCCTTCCCCCATTCCTCATATTCACTGATTAATTAAGGAGCATTTAAGGCTCACCAACACAGCTTTAAATGCTCTGGGCTACTTGGATTACAGTAACTTGTAAAGCATCGAGCCCTGAAAGAGAGACTCATGGAAATGACAACAAATGATGAAAGGGTTTTATTGTGCAAAGATTTCAAAATGCTGGAAATCCTTTTGTATTTCTCTCCACATCACTTTTTCCTCCCCTCCCCTGGCTGGGAATAAGGAAACAGCCAAGTTATTCTATAGCTGGTTCCCACCACGGTAACGTTCTGATTCCCATTGTGCTGCGCATTCAAGCAAAAACAAGAACAAGCATTAACAGCTCCATTCCCATCCATCCACCAGACAGGAACTCACAGACGCTTCATTACACACCTCCCGCTGGCACTGATGAGGCAGAGGACTTGTATAGAAAGGAGGAGAGGCCTCAGACAAAACACAAGAGTCATTGTAATTGTTCCCATTCCCATTCCCATTCCCAATTCTGTGAGCTCATGTTAGCAAAAACATCCTACTACTTTCAGCTTTCCCCGCTGGTAAAAAATACAGGCCATCAACACCACCTCGAGAACCTTTCAGACTGTGTGAACATCACATCCATGAGTTTAAAGAAGACAGGAGGAGGGAAAAAATGGACCATTTCCTGTAACTGAAATTTTATTTTATATATAAATAATAAAGAGATTGAAGGATTTTCAGACTTGCTACTTGCAATGTTTATCCTGCAATGGGACAAGCATGGGCAGACTTGAGTCCCACTGCAGAACAGAGGACGAAGTCTCAGGACTGACCCAAAACACGTAGTGTCCTTTCACAGAAGCCGTATCAGAAGCCCAAGCAGCAAATCATCAGACTGTCCTGAGGCAGAAGGCAGATTAATCACATTCAAAATGGATTCAGATGGTTTTCAACTTTTTCTTGGGAAATTGTTGCTCATATCTGTATTTTTATTCACCTATAACCAAAGAAAAGGGACAGAGGTTAAGGGGGAGAGGGAAGGAGGGAGAAAGCAGAATTAAATTTATCACAGGCCTTTCCTTTCCATTTTTAAACTGCAATCAAAACTATTTTTCTTTGATGTGGCAAGTTGATCAAAATCTGTTTGAGGAACATTCTCAATACCAATTTGCTTGCAGTAGAGATATTTAACTCTTCATATTACTGACATTAGAGCACTAATGATCATGTCTGCTCTGGAGAACTCGACTCCCATAGCTGAACTAAATGGAAAGACAAATGAGAAAGAACACTTCACAGCAACCAAACACCAACTGGAATCTTGTATAATAAACCAACTTTCTCAAAAAGAATTCTTTTAAATTCCCATCAAAAGCATGTTTTCTTAATCTTCCTTACTCTGGTGTAAGACTAGGGCAATTTAACTCAAAGAAATGGAATTACATAAATACAGATCTGGAACAGAGTGAAAATGAGATATGCTATCTTCATGGAAAAAC
Organism: Melanocharis versteri; assembly: GCA_013397845.1. Classification (NCBI taxonomy): domain Eukaryota; kingdom Metazoa; phylum Chordata; class Aves; order Passeriformes; family Melanocharitidae; genus Melanocharis; species Melanocharis versteri. The sequence continues at coordinate 297,842 of VZTG01008848.1, forward strand.
ACAAAACCCTGTCACGTCCGTGCAACTCCTAAACACAACAGCTGGATAAAATTAAAGCTTGCTTCTCCCACAGTGGGATGTGGTTTGAGCTGAAGTTTGCATGTAATTTTTGATGACAAACAAACTATAATAAAGGAGGTGCAATGCTGCTGGTTTTTGGAATAGAGAAATATGTTGTTGTCTTCAACCCAATATGATTTTGTCCTTGGCTGACCACTCACCGTTCAGAGACCCATGCTGTGGCAAATCATGGAGGAAATGAGATTGTCTTTATTTTAGCAACCACATTCAACTAGGAATAATACCAACATTTGAAAATGCAGTGAGACTTTCAGGACTGATCTCATCCAAAATAACAAAAATGTGTCTTTTCAAAGATCACAGCAGTGTTCTCCAACCTTTGGGATCACGCAAATCCAGCAAAACATCTGGACTTGGGTATGGAGTTAAATTACTGAATTTGATTTCAAGCACAAGTAAAAAATTGCCACCCCCACAGAACAGCTGAACTTGATACTGAATTGAACTTTCACCATCTGGTTGCCCTAGGTCAAAAATCCTACAGTTCCCTTCACGTGTCTCCTCCAGAAGCAACATGAGGTGAAGCATGTAGGTTTTAAAACCAGGAGCACCCAGGTACTTCAAGCTCCTGGGCAATTTATCTTCACTCTCTTAAAACTTTCCCCAAACAAAGAAAACGTGCCTGAAGCAAAAAGGCTGACATTTCAAAAAGTGAATAAAGGTCTAACAGAAATTATATTCATAGCAAGTAATTCTAAAATAAAACAAAACCTATTTATGGATTTCTGTTTGTAATGAACCTTAATATTTGTGCAGTGTCACAAACAAAAGTTCAGTTTTCTTGGTTTTTATCATTCAGTAGCTCTGTTCTAGTTGACAATAAGCACAACAATATTTCAGTGAATTTCAGAGAGGCTTTTCTTCCTCTCAGTTCTCTTGGTATTCTTTACACACAAAAAAAATTAAAATCCTCCTATTATTTTTTTCGTTTTTATTTTACATTACTATCTTACAAACTACTTGGAAAACATGTATTCTTAATGACTTTATATTCATAGCTCTAAAGTAAAAGCTAAGGTACTCAGTAAATCAGCCAGTTAACAACCTCACATTGCTGTTGGGAGAACTAGCTATAGCAATTAAAAACACATTAAGGGAGCCAACACTAAAAACTAGGTTTGCTTTCAAAGCTGCCCATGTAACAGTGGAACACCGCTGCTCAGGAGATGGGTGCATTCCACCACATCTGCAAATATACGTGACAGATGGCGATGCAAGGAAAAAAAAAATTGGTGCAGTTTGCCAAATCTGGACTCTATTTACACAGTTGGCAGTAAGGAAAAAAACATAAAATTTTTCAGGTAAGTGGAATACTGCATACAAAAATGATGACGAGACCTTACAATGCCAGGATCACTTTCTGATGAAAAGTAAGTTTTTAACATGATGCAAAAATAATACAGGGCAAAGAGAAGCAAGTAGAAAACATGTTCAGAAGAGACATTCTTTATCAACTGGTAACAGAGCAGATATCTGACATTTTGTGCTAAATGATGTCCAATTACACTGTAATTATTTGTAATACAGAGCAATTTTTATCCTATGAAACCAAACCATCATAAAAAAGTCAAGAGGATGTTTTTGTTTTGCTTTTCTAGAAACTGTAACCATAGGACTTGCTTGAGTTTAGAACACAGCCCCGAGGCCAAGTCAGAACTGGTATCTCAACTCGAATTTCTGCCTTGGAAAGCTTGGAAAATGCTGCCTCCATTTCCTCCATCTTTTGTTCCCAACAGGACTCATTTGGGAGCTGCATTGACATGAAAGGTCAGGCACGTTGTGGACTGTTACAGGCTGTAAGGCAGTGCTGTACCCTGACACGAATCTTTAGAGAAAACTTATCAGCAGGGAAGAGGTTTCTTTCCTCACCCTAATACTCACACAAGTGTGACGAAGAAAGCAAAGAGGTTTTTGGTACGGGAGGCAGAAATGGGAAGATGAAAAGGAAAATAAAAGGCCAAAACCAACACTACAATCACAAGGCTTTCCTCAATTAATTCAGAACCCTTCAAGCAGACATATAGTTATGTTATGCTTGTTATGCTCTGAAGACGAAGAATTTAGATTCCTTAACTTAAATAGTTAAGGAGCGCACATATTCTTGACAAATTCTAGGACAAAAAAAATTATCTGTCTCCACTTTCCTCATCATTATGAAGAAAACTAGAAGTCAAACTTACAAATGTTCAGCTTTTCCAAGTTACTCTGCTGCCTAGCCACAAACTATTACCAGTCTTTATCCTTTACCTGTTTGATGCCAGGTGATGTAGCATTCTACTTCTGGGCTTGCTCTTTATTTGAAGCAGCATGGACTTCCAGGGGCTTGTCACCCACTGCATCACCCTTGAGGAAGAAAAAATGTGCACAAAATTTCAATTGAGGCAATCCATGATTAATGTTTTTACCAGAACAGAAACACTCTTCAAAAGCTGAAACAAAAATACCTCGCAAAATCAAGTGCTTCATGAGACTAATTCAGTATACTACACTCAAATGTGATCTTCTACCAAACACTTCATAGACTTTATTCTTCCTGTAGTTAGCCAAGTAATTAAAGAATTTGAAAGAACAAGTAGTTTCAACAGAAGTGCTTTAATTGACTCATTTTGCCTGTATTAATAACAGAGGATGAATACCCACAGAGAAGTTGCTATTTTGCATTCTCTGAATTCTGTGTGGATTTATACAATAGGTCTCTTTTAGCACATATCCTTTTAGAGAGTGTTCTCACACTTTCCTCAACATAAATGACAGAAATCAAAGAATGAAGAGAAGCTTGTTACAGGGTCTGGTCTATCTATTTGCCAAGATGCTGTAACAAACACGCATTTGATTACAGCTTTAAATAGATATCAATAAAAAAAAATACTTAAAGGGCCACACACATGGCTTGGGGATTGAAGCACATGACCTACAAGGACAGGCTGAGATGAGGGTCTGTTCAGACTTGTGAAGACCAGACAAAGGGGGAACCAAACTCCTATCCACAGTTCATTAATGGGCATTTATATATTTGGAAGAGCCAGGCTCTTCTCAGAGGTTCACATCCAAAGGACAGGAAGAAAAGGACAGAGGAGCATGGCAAATTTCTCTTAGATCAAAAGGCAAAAAATTATAAATGTATCACACCACTGATCACTGGAGCAGGTTTTCCAGAGAACTTTCTAAATCTCCACCCCTGGAAATATTCAGCACATGACTACATAAGGCCTGAACCACCAAATCTAATTTTGAAACTGTCTCTGCTTTGAACTGCATGTTGGGTGAAATGACCAGAGGTGGCACCCACCCTCAATTGTTCTTAAATTCTACACATGGAAATTAAATGGCATTTCCTCTTTATTCTAGAAGGCTATTTTTACCAACATGACTTAAATAAAGAGATGATTGGTGACAGCCAACATGGCTTCGCTAATGGCAAAGTGTGCCTGACAAATTTGGTGGCCTTCTGCAACAGGATTACAGCAGTGGTGGACAAGGGAAGAGTGACCGATGGCATCTATGACTTGTGCAAAGCATTTGACACTGTCCTACAGGACATCCTTGTCTCTAAACTGGACAGACATTGATTTGATGGATGGACCACTCAGTGGATAAGGAATTGGCTGGATGGTCACACTCAGGGTTGCAGGCAACAGTTTGATGTCTGAGTGGAGACCAGCGATGAGTGGTGTTCCTCAAGGGTCAGTGCTGGGACTGGCGCTGACATCTTTGTCAGCAACAAGGACAGTGGGATGGAGGGCACCCTCAGCAAGTCTGCCAACAACTCCAAGCTGTGTGGTGCAGCTGACATCCTGGAGGGAAGGGATGCCATCCAGAGGGACCACGACAGGCTTGAGAGGTGGGCCCATGCGAACCTCATGAAGTTCAGCACAGCAAAGTGCAAGATCCTGCACCTGGGTCAGGACAATCCCAAGCACAAACACAGGCTGGGCAGAGAATGGATTGAGAACAGCCCTGGGGAGAAGGACTTGGGGTTGCTGGTTGATGAAAAGCTCAACATGACCCAGCAATGTGCCCTTGCAGCCTAAAAACCAACCAGCAGGTCTGCTTCACTCTTGGAAGACCAACCAGGAGTGCTGTGTTCAGCTCTGGGGCCCGTGACATAAGAAGGATGTGGACTTGTTGGAGCAAGTCCAGAGGAGGCCAGAAGATGATCAGAGGGCTGGAGCACCTCTTTTACAAAGACAGGCTAAGAGAGTTGGGATTGTTCAGCCTGGAGAAAAGAAGGCTTTGAAACTTCTAGCAGCTTTCCAGCACATAAAGGGAGCTACAAGAGAGCTGGAGAGGGACTTTCCACAAAGGCCTGTAGTGACAGGACAAGGAGGAATGGCTTCAAACTGAAAGAGGGCAGGTGTAGATATTGGCCAGAAATTCTTCACTGTGAGGGTAGTGAGGCACTGGCACAGGTTGCCCAGAGAAGCTGTGGATGCCCCATCCCTGGCAGTGTCCAAGGCCAGGCTGGATGGGGCTCTGGGCAACCTGGTCTAGTGGAAGCTATTCTTGCAGGGGGTTGGAACTAGATTATCTTTAAGATCCCTTCCACCCCAAACCATTCTGTGATTCTATAATGCTAAATATGATGGAAAATGTAACAAAAGAAGCCAGAAGAGACTGAAAAATGTTTCAAAGAATGGGTCAAATTTATATATTACCAATTAAACACAGTAAGGCACCAAGTCTGCACGATCCTGCATATGCTTTGCTGGAGATATGAATTCAATACATCAAGATTCAATTATGAAGATATTTCTTAAATGTCTTATTCAAAAAATGCCTAGCAAGACCTTTAAAAGGTAATGCTTTCTTTCAAAAACCCATTTTGTTTTGATTACTACCCTGGATATTTCATAGTAGAAGAAATCCCATTCACAAACCACACCCATTTCAAAATAATGATCTACTCTGCAATTTGCCTGTACCGGAACTTTTAAGTTATGACATACTAAAATTTACAATGAATAATCTGACTAATGATGCCTCATCTCAGAGTTTACTCAATCCTGAACAAATGAACTAAAAATAAGCTCCTCACAGAGAAGTCTGTGTTTTTCCAGTTTCTTGTTTTAACTTGTAAAAAGCAATTATTGTCCAGGTAAGCTTTTTCTTTTTTTAATGTCCTGAAAGAGGAAAACAATGTAAAGCAACACACACACATACACAAGAGAACAGCGGTCTTGTAAATTCCTTTGTTTCTATGAGCTCAGGAGATCTCATCACAGGGCTTGCCTTCAGTGGAACTATTAAGCCTGAGCTATTTAATTCAAGCCAATCCACTGATAGACTATCATTCCTCACACAAAGTCATTTGCTGAATTAGCAATTAAGAAGTTTCTGACTCCATCTACTGCATATGCCCACTGTGCAAATAGGGAGCCTAAGTGAGACTGCTCAAGCAGTAATGTGAGTTAGCCAGAAAAGGTCTTCCTGTGGCACAGGCACGTAATTTTACAAGAAAGTGCCAAAGTCTTCTAGCACACTCAAAACCAGGTCAGAAGCAAAAAATGTGTTTAGATCAATGACTCAGAAGACAGACTTCCTCTGTGCCACAGTACCCTCTCATAATCAGAAGCAGGCACATATTCAAGACAGTCTTTCTACTTTCTGGCTCAACACAACCACTCCATAACAAATCTGGGTGGCCAGAGGAGTTCACACATCAGAGCTCTACCCCACAGCAGAAGAGCAAATATTTTGCATTCTCATGTTTCTGACTGTTTCAAGTGAAAGGTGACAGATAAGAAATTTCCATAATACATTCATTATAAAATGTTCAATACATCGGGATTCCTTGGGATTAAAAAAAAAAAAAATCATTATTTGAAACTAAAAATAACACTGGAGCTAAGGGGACTTTATGGTTTCAGTACATGAGTGATTAAAAAACACGCCAACTTAGCTCACACAGTATCTAACAGATACACTGAGACCTAAACTTTAAACAACAAACTTTACAGAAAACCCACCATGATTACTCTGAAAATCTTCCTTCCATACAAACACCTCAAAGCAAACTAGCTAAATGTCAAACACCCAAATGTGTGGTGCCTTTTTCCCTTACGTTACAGCCGAGCCAGGTGCAGAAGTTTCTGTTGCTACCTCAGAAATCTTGCAGCTGGTCAGATCCTTTTACACTAATCTTAGAAATTATAACTTCAAAAGTAGGTTAAGGTAGGTATATATCTTTTATGCTTATGGAAACTCTTGAAAGGGAAAGTCTGGCCACCAGAAAAAACGCAACAGCTGCAAAAGAAAAACAAAGGCTCACCTGGGCTCACAGATTAATAATTTACCTTCTGTCCTCTTTTGTTTGCAATGTATTGCTTGGAATAAAGAGAACATCACTGCCTTACCTTATTCATCCTCCCCCAGTCAATCAGTAACTTCTTCTTTTATTTAAGCTGCCCTTGAACTTAACTCTCACAAAAATATGAAGTACTTCCAAAAATGTTGCTCTAAGCTGCCCTTAGAGAGACCAACTTTTTGCAGAGTAGATTCTGTCCATCCCACTTCTAACGCATCTAAATTCCCCACTGCCCATACTAAGGATCCATTCCAAAAGAAGTAATATTTCTTACAAGTTTCATACTGTTGTTGTTCTTACTACCAAACAATAAAAGGAGAGCATGTGACAGGAAACAGCATTTGCTGCCAGAAGTAGATGTTTATCTTTTAGCTGAGATGACCAAACTTTTGCCTGCCCATTCAGAAGCTACCAAAGCCAAGCCTGACAAGCATTTTCTGTAGAAAGAAGCTCTCTCAGCTACTCGTGTTTTACAAGATGACCAAAACACAAGCGACTTAAAAACTCTCTTACAACACAATTTAAGGTCTGTTATGGTCACAATCTGTGATGCTGATGGTAAAGCTCCCCAGTCAAAACACTGACACCACAATTTTCGACAGAGCTTTCAGGTGAGGAAGGTTCTGGTCCACAATTTTCTTGACACTTGTCCTGAGCAAGCCAAAGCTGAGCCCTCTTTGCACCTGGAGACATTCTGTAACCAGCTAACACTTAATAAAATATGCAGAGATAGCCATAGAGATAGATTTAAAATATATTTATATAAAAATATGTTTATAGATTTTACATGTGTAATAAAAAGATACGGGTTTAAAAATTGTATGTGTTACATATTAGTATTGCTAAGTCACTGGTGGTGTCCATCAGCACACCAGACAGGAATGCAAACCAAGTAATAATGCCATAAAAGTTTCTCTCAGTCTCTGAAGCTGAGAGGGAAATTAGTTTTCTGTGAGATCCTATCACTAGCTGGGCCAAAGTGTGAAAGAGCAAACACAAGAAGAAAGGAACAAAGGTTTAAAGAAGGGTGTATTCAGAGCTGTAGTGCTGTTTTGGTTTTACACAATTTGGCTACTTCACTAAAAACAAGGGGTGCTCAATTCAGTGTTGCTGGAAGAGAGAGAATCTAGAATTGTTAAAAATACAGCTAAAGTCTTTGAATGGTATAGAGACAAGACAAAGTGAGAACTAAGAGAAGAAAATTGTTTTTCTATGTGCTTCAGTTTTAGCAGAGGGATTTTATCCTGACATCCTGAAGAGCTGCATCTTTCAACAGCATATTAAAAACATTTATCTGATTGACTTGCTGTACGGAGGGGCTGCAGCAGTGTTTTGAAACGTAGGCAAAGAAGGTCCCAGAATTCATCTTTCTTGGCAGAACTCAGAATTCAGTTGATATGACCTCAATTTGGCACAGGTTTTTGTTTCATAAAACCTTCAGAAAATTAACATACCACATTTGTTTTAATGACATATTGCTGCACAAACATGAAGTTATGCACAGCTGTGGTACCTATGACTATCAAAGAAATTATGAGCAACGTAACAAATTAACAGAAGCCAAGAAGAGCCACCCATATATTGCTTGATTATTTGCAAGAATCCTTTGTGTAGCAACAGGAAAATGCTGGAGTAAATGTCAGAAAAAACAAAAATAACATCTTTTGCTCTGGCATAGTTTCATGAAATGGGTTACATCTGCTGCAACAACAACCCAAGAGCAACATTTAGACCTGTCTACACTAGTTCAGGAATTTAGCTGTCTAGAATGACAGTAAGAAATATGTATGCAAAAGCAACCAAATTCTTTCACAAGAGCATCAAATTAAGACAGAAGTCACAGAATCTACCTGAGAATGCTTTGCCAATTTTAGTATATGACAGTTAAAAGCATTTTCTGACATGACATTTCGGTGTCAGTAAAATCCTCCGATAAAAAATTGAACTTAAACAGAAATTCTTTTGCTTGATACTGATTTGGTGGCGCTAATAATCCATATGATTATTTCCATATGAAACAAACCCAAACCAAACCCATCCCTACCCACCCAAGATTTCAGCTATGTATTTTGTATGGTTTCACCAACCCAGGCCAAAGGAAGCTTCAGAGCAAACTTCTTCAATTAGAATCACTTCTCAGTCCCCATTCTAGACAAAAGCATGTGACTTTTTACAGCAGCTGTTCAGCTTCTCTGTGCAGCAGGGAGACAAAACCCTCTCTTTAGGAACTTCAGAGGCCAAAGCACCAGTAAGGCTGTTTGCCTCAGTGGTAAGAGATCCGTGAACTCGGGAAATGCAGGCAGTTTCAAGTGATCAAGCACTGTTTCTTCATTTGAGTCACATGGTTTTTGTATCTTGTCTAATCCATCAAGTTACACAGCAACACTTCACACAGATAGGATCTGAACAATGAGATGAACTTTGGGAGAACACCAATGAATGGGCATTTTGCTCCTTTGTGCAAGTAATGTGGTTTGACAACTAAGGGGTGTGATTTAAAGATTCTGCAAGGAGGAAGAGAAAGAAGTGTGTTTACTCAGTGGTCTCTGCAATTCTGCATGCTGTTTGTTTTTCTGCTGAGGTAGCAAGTGCTTGAATAAGCCTTATAATAAGATGAAAGTGTCAGAAGTTTTTGCCTTCCAATAACAACCACGTGTTTCCTTTTGAAAGCCTGAGACACAATAAAATAAAAAGTTCAGCTATTTTTTACTAATGCTGTCAGTTTGTCTTTCTGAAATATTTTAACACTGCCTTTTTTTTGGAGTTTGTTTTTGACAGCCTAGGTTTTAGGAAAGGTACAGAACCATTAACTAATCTTTGTTTATTCAAGTTCATTTTCTGAAGAGCCTTGGGCCAATACAGGATGAGTATCCACTGATGCAAGTCTTCGCTCTCAGAAGACTCAGCAACTGCCAGGACATGTGAACATTTCTCCAACCCAGCTTGTCTGGAACTAGTCCTACACCCAGCCCTACCTAGGGAACTCAGTCCCACGCCTGCGGTCTATCCAACTACAATTGCATCTCCAAAACACCTCCCTCCCAGTCACAGTGAGTTTAGCAGTGAATTTAAAACCACAGAAGCTTTACATTACACACTTGAACTTTTATTTTTTTAAGCAGAAGCTAAAAAAAATACCTAAAAACCTTTCAGGCTTTCCCTGGCACATATTTAATCAACTTGCTCAGTTCTCCAGTCTCTCACACTATGCTTCACTAAGCCATCTACATATATTTCCTAGAACTCTGTTTGCTTATCTGTATCAGATTATACTAAAGAAAATTTCCAAACAGCATTTCTGAAAGTTTAACTTGAAATAAGCCTAATGTTTTTCCACTGCTTAGAACGACAGAATGAAAAATTTCTCTTCAGAAATAAAGGCCAAGTCATAGTGGAACAAAACCACTGTTGTTAGTAAATTTTTTGTCTGAAAAGGCAGTGGTAAATTCAGAAATCAAGTTCCTCAGATTTCTTACCTTATCACCTTTTTCCCCTGATTTCTTCTTCTTAGGATTATCCTTCCAAAGAGCTTCTACAGCAATATATCCTTGAAGACTCCAGTCATATAGCTGTGTGCCAGCAACCTTTGAAACAAAAGGTTTTAGAAAGCAGGAACTTAATAATCTGGGGAATATTGCCTTACTTCTTATTTAAGTGGAAAAAGTCTCAAAACACAAGATGTTTAACTCTTCCTGTTCAAGCTCACAGTATACAGCATTAATAAACATCTTGGAAAGTAATGTCACATAAGGAATAAGAAAAAATAACATGCTAAAAACTGTCTGAACACTACCTGAATATACATCTGTACAAACAGGAGTGGAATGGTGCTGTGTGGAAACAATCCCAGTTTTCTCAGTATTTGACATTCAACATAATTAACATAGGCAAAGTTATTTCTTAATTAGACCATACCCATTTTAAAGACCAAAAAAACCCTACCTAAGTTTGTCACTATTTTGCAATTTTAGATTTTCTTCTTATTTGCTGTTTAGAACTCGCTGATTGATGGCTGTAATGAATAACCAGCTGTCAACTCCCAGAACAGAACATAGCTAGGGAAGACTGTATTTGCTATATTACACCAACAGCTCTTTTATGACAGGAAAAGGCCCTAAGTCTAATAAAACAGTATCCCTTGTCCCTTATGTGATATGGAATTGTAATATTCACAGTACCCTTTAAAACTGAAGAATGTTAGGGTTTTACAGCCAGGCTCAGGTCTATACTCACTTTCATATCCCTATGAGTTTCGATATGAAGAACAGAAAAATTGACAATTTATCCAACTAAACAGCTCTTAAACCAAAAAAACTCATGAAATCAAGAACTAAGAAGGTATTTCCCTATCTTCTACAGCAAAGCCACAAAATCCAAACTCTGAGAACAGGGCAAGCATAAATGTTTCTGAAACGGTTTTCTATGTTTCTGAAAAAGTTTCTGAATTGCATTTTTAAGTTTCTTCCGGTCTCCATCAATTCACTCTTCAGAGATTTCCTGAGCCAGAGGTGATTTTTATGTGTGCAAACAGGCCCAAGGAATTTCCCTTCTATGAACTTTTTGCATGGGGTTCAAGGGGAAGTGCAAATTTTTAACATCCCTGTGCCAAGTGGTTCCACTGCTGGGTACACATGGTGTGAAGAGCCACTTCCTCTTGTTTGTCTGATTTCTAATCAGCAGGACTGATTACACCAGTTACTACACAATGGTACAAGGATGTGCTTCTGGGCAGATACCATGTGCTTGCTACCTTACAAAAGAGGCTATTGAATAAACAGAATTAAAAGAAAACAAACCCAAATCAGCAACTACACTTCCAAGTCACAACTAAATCCAAAATGTAGGCTGTCTTAAATACATAGTAGCCTTTTTGTCACCATATCTGACCGATTACTTCGGTTTAAACAAGTCCATTGGATGCACTCAGTTTTCTCTATAGCTGAAAGCGATAAGGGTCATCAGAAAAAAGCACATCAAGTAAACCAGTTAAATCTCCAAAACTGCCCAATTTAAATATTACATGTATAGACAGTTATTTTGTTTTTCAGTAGCAGGAGTGCTCATTCTCAAGCACTTCAACAACCTAGTTGGCTCATCTGAAAAGATGATGATCCCTTGTGCAAACAGTACAAACCTACCAGGATTGAAAAATAATCATAATAAACAAAGTGCTGGTTTTGTCTGCAATATTACTGAAGACACAACTACCAACATAAAATGAGAAAAAACAACTGTCCATAAGCTATTTTTTTGTTTCTGCTTAAAAATACTCCATTAAAATATTTAAAACCACACTAAATGCCTAACAGTATAAATTTAAAAATATTCTTATTATAGGAGTCATATGACCAAGTTATTTACCAATTGCATTAAATGAGAAACTGGTCATTCATGTCACTGGATTAAGTAGCTACATCACAAGGTACAGCAATCCAGACAGTTTGGCCTGCCAAAACCAACCAATGTTTCACGAGTGCACAAACCTCCCAAGAGCCAGGACCCACAGACACTCTCACAGTTGAAAAACACAGTTCTAGGCAGACTGGAAGTACAAGCTACAAGGTCAACGCGCTAAAATACCATCGCTGTTGAATGCAGCACTGTAAGCAGGTTTGTATGCTGAAGTTAGAACAAGTTCAAAAGTCAGATCAGGTGGTTCTCAACAGGGATTCTGAACGGTTGAGGTGACCATGGGCCACCAACACCCATACTGGGCACTACTGGGGCAGCACCAGTGGTCACCAAGGCCTAATGTGCATGTAGAAGAGCTTCCCTATTTCAATTCCACATAGCACCGTGAGCATGCATTACTGACTATACTGGATGTTACACAGAATCACACACAGACAGAATTTTAATTAGCAATTCTTTATCTACATTTCATGCTGGGAAACTAAACTGAGAATCCACTGGTTTTTCTACATTTACACTGTTAACAAAGCAGTCAAAGTGCCATTTCATGAGCATTCGGCAGCAAACATGGATCAAGCAGCCACAGCTCCTGCCTTCCAACTCACAGTTCCCGGAATCACATCCTGCTCTCAGCTGTGCCACCACAGCTGTTTATGCCTTACACACTGAATTGAGCAAGGGACAAGGTAGAGGTTCAAAAAACATAGAAATAATGTGGTTTATTGTCAGAGAAACAAAACTGGAACACTGGGAAGCCTTTCTTTCAAGAGGAATGAAAGTGTAACACACAGTACTTTAGTAAATTTGAAAGGTTCTAATAACAAAGGACAAAATTTAATTCTAATGATAGAGGGATTTAAATAACTACATAATGGAAAGTTCTTTCCAGATGGAAGATAAGCCACAGTAAATACAAAGTATTTTGAATATATTATGATTAACTGGAAAGCAATACCATTTCAAAACACTAAGTAGGGTTCCACCAGAATAAAATAAACTTTAGTATTAAATTCAGTTCCCCTACCACATATACAGTCTGACCTTTTGTTCCAAGTTATTAAAAGTAAATTAATACTGGCAGTGAGGAAATAAATCCCTTCCAAATTTTTAATTTATTAGAATTTGTGATTTATTATTTATTAGATTATTTGCTAAAGCAGGAGAAAAAAATAATAGTCTATGCATTTCTTCCATCTTCAGTTAGATTATTAGTGTCCGAAAACTATCTGTTACCAATGATGAACTCTGTTACTACAACTTCATTTAGGAATTCATACATCTTAATTGAAGAAAAATTTTTACTTCCAGATGAATTAAGTGTTGGACCTCAACTACAAATACATTTTGCTGTTTTTATTTCCAACTCTCCACTGGAAAGTCTTAAATAAAAGTGGGACAGAAACAAAGCCCCCACACAAATTAAAAAAAAAAACCCACAACACAACACCCAATGAAGGGAATGATACAACTGCACAAGAAAAAGCAGTGATGAATACTTAAGCGTGGAAGAAAAATAAAAATAACATAATATAAAAAATAAAATAATTAAAATTCATGTTCCAGAATATTTTCTATATTGTTTTATTAACTTGGCAAGTGAACTTTGTAACTTGGCAAGTGAACTTTGTACTGCAGGTATTCCTTTCTAGGTTTACAGACATTTTTTGAAAGGCTTATGAAACATTTAAAAATAATTAAAAGAGAGGAAAGTGTTTCCAATTTCAGATTAAAGCCTAAAAATTATGGATGGTAAGATATGATATGCTTAAAACCTTGCTTTTATAAGAAAAGAAAAGCACAAGATAGATTAAAGGAACCAAAACAGTATCTAGGATATTCCTCTCCCCACAGAAGCTTCCAAATTCATAGGTCTACTGTCCTGACCAAGTCAACAAAGCTAAACCCATTCCAACCTCCCACCAGATTTTTCATTACAGTCAAACTAAGGACTGTGAATTAATCAAAGAACAATCATGCACTTCAAAGTTCCCATAAAATAAACTAAGTATTGTGAAGCTGTTAGCACCAAATCCATTGTTAAGCCTGAACTGAGCTTCTTTAAAAACAGTAACATCAGTTTGAACAGCGTTCAATCGCTTCCCACTTCACTGTTCAGAAGGCAAGTAGAATTTTAATACACAGTTTCCAACAGAAATGTCTACGCTTCTTAAATTTTGATGGGTTTTTTTCCCTGCCACTTGCATAATTTTCACTCTCTGAGAATAAGTCAACAGAATTATCTGTATTTAGAGCATCTGAATCCTGGAAGCAGTAAAAAAAGATTCCATCAAAGATCAGAGTACCACCATGCTGGCAGAGTTCAAACTCAGCAGTTTTGACTCTCCCTAAGTCAATGACCTTTCAGTTTTCAAAGAACATCATATGTTCTTGAGAATATCATATTACCAGACATCTCACAGTTATTCATGAGTGGCCAATAACTAGATAGCAAATTTACCAAAGGCTGAAATCTAAAGGCTTTCTGAAAGATGCAAGTATGTGCACTGTGAGTGGCTAAAAGCTGGATTTGAAACACAATCTGGTGGAGAACTGAAGCATCTGCCAGTACCACTAAGTGTGGACAGCAAGGCACATGATCTAACATCAGTAAGGGCTGTAAGCAATTCTGTGGTCTCTTCAGTTCTTTCTCTCACAGGAAACTCACTTAAGCAACTGCAAGTTAACATGTTTCCTGTGTGCCTGAAACAACAAATCCATAAATAGAGAAGGCATCCAGTAAGTTTGCAGCAGAATTCTTACCCCATTCCAGAATGTGCATGCTATCTTTCTTAAAGCCCCAACCAACAAAAAGCAGAAAATGTCAGTAACATTCATCCCAAAATGTTATGATGACTTCTCTATAGAAACTCTTTTTTCTTTTCTCTCAAACACTGTTTTCATCTGCTCACAAGGTATTTCAGGCTTCCTTAGTATTGTAAGTAAACACACAAACTGTACTCACTTAGCATATTTATATTAATTTAGTGTTACATGAGGTTAGAGATTCTGAAAGGAAATTATGTTCCTCTAACTGAAGACACCACTGCAGATGTAAGAAAAAAAATGTCACTAAAAGGAACACATCTGATTGTCTTTCAGCCCAGACTGCATCTGCTTTGACAAAATAACTGTAATTTTGTTAAATGCCATTGACATGGCTTTTAAACACGGATGACCAGTTAATCTGAAGCTAGGAGGCAACAATCAAAGTAGAAGACACTTCTCCAAAGAAAGGTATCATCACTGACCTTCGCAATAGCAACCGCTTGCTGAGGGTAGTACATGGAGGTACCGATACCCATGAGGGCTGCAGGATACACTAACTTCTTTATTTTTGAGCCTGTTTTGTAACAAAAAATCAAAAAATACAAACCATTGTTAAGAGTATATGTTAACCAAGTCAGCTGAATAGCCCTAACATTTTATTTATAAACTATTTTCTTAAATTCATTTTAGTGTATTTTCTCTTCCATCCTACCAGTTTCTTAAGAAACATAATCACTCTGATCAGTAGGGGCCCCCTAATAGTTTGCTAAACTTTGTAAGCTTCACTAAGATCACATCTTAGATTGACTGTGCACATAAAATCCTTTGGACATAAACTGCTGACCAAGTCTGGGACTGAGAGTTGACACAGCTGCATCTAGGCCCCTCTGAGTAGGAGTCTAGAAAGGAAGGGAAAGGAAAAGTCTCTGAATCCTTTGACTCAAGAGGAGGATCCCCCCAAGACAGGTCTGTCTGACCCTGTCCTCTATGCAGTAACTAATCAAGTGTACCTTGCCATCAAATCCTTCCAAATCATTGCTTTAGATCAATAAACACATTGCTGCTGCTCTCTTACAAGTGAAGTGCCTCACTCCATCTCCAACACGAGTTAAAACTAATTATCTCCAATGGCATTTTAAACCAAGCTGGATGACTGCACGATAGTCACGTGATTAAACTTTGAATACCATATTCTCTACTTAGTGAGCAGCTGTGTATATTCAAGTGTTACGATTAGACCTGGAGGATTTTATCTGCACCTTCCAAGAGGGCAATTTCTCCACAAAGACCAAGGGAGGGAGGGATTTAAAAAAAGAGGACCTTCAGTAGCACCAAAATTATGAGGCACTTCCTTCTACAGTTTGAATACTTTCTGGAAATAACAGTCATATTTTAAACAATTACCAGAAAAGAAAGGTTTTAAAATTATGGCTCCCATCCTAAAAGATTTACAAATTTAACATTTTTAGTATGAGGTATTTTCATTTTCATTTGACTTAGGATCCTCTAATCTTTCAATTCCAGTCCCAAGACTGCACCTCCCCCTCTTCCCTCATTTTGCTACAGTCATAAGTGACGGAAGCTGATCTCATTCATGATCACGCTACTGGAGAAGCAGAAATCTGAAGAAAAAGAACTTAAAACAGGGAAGTTACCTTGATTTCATTACAAAAAAATACACTAGGAGAAAGAAATAAAGTATGGCTTTCACCAGCTTCACTGGAAAATTAAATATTTTGAGGTGCGCTTCTAATTTCTACACAGCCAAGCACATACTTCCAGTTTGTTCAAGACATTCGGGCCGCACAAAGGTTTCTTTTTGTCCAAACCACGTCCTCACTGGTATTTAAATTCTACAGCTTTAAAGTTCTGTTACCTACATTTCACTGCATTAAGGATATCTCAACGTAAGCACAAAATACTTTTTCACATTTAACATTTCTTAAGCCAACGCTTCTTTTTATGAAAGCGTGAATATTTCTTCAACAAGTGTGATGAAATTAACTGTATCACTTTTCCGTAGTGCAAAATGTGCAGGTATTTATAGTACATCCAGAGTTCACAAGTCTATTTGCTGAATCACCATCTGCAGCAGCTCTGCACGTGGACACACCATACTTTGAAAGAACTCAAATATACACCTAATTGGACACGTACCATAGTTCAGGAACATCTTACCATAATTTATTCCTTGGTTGTTTTCTACAGTACCATATGCAATCAAGAACTTCAATAATTAAAAATACTTTTAGGCTAAAAAATACCAAACTTTTTGTTATACTAAGATGCTACTGGGAAATATAGAAGACTAGATTTTAGTAACAAATACAGCAATGATAAAACAGTAATTGTTGATTATTAAACACCTTTTCCATGAAGTTTCTTTATAAGGAACATGGCAGAAACACACTTGTATAGTTAACTGAGTTCTCATTGTCTCAATTAAAAATTAGTACCCTAAAACTCACAAATAAATTACACATCCAAAATCGTAACATAACCAGTTCAAATGGTTCCCACTTACCTCTAGCAAGAAACAATCCAACAATTCCAGCAAAACTTATCACACCAAGTCTTGGATAAAATCCAGCAGGGGGTTTTTGGAGAAATTCATAGCCCTCTGAAACGAAGCCAGAACAAAGTGCTTTAATGTAATGTGAAAGTGGTTTTGTGATAAGGAATCATCAATACATGCTGGCAATTGTTACAAAACACAAAGAGTTATCAAAACACATTTAACTATCATGCGCATTTTAGATATGCTGGCAAAAAATTCAAAGCCTTTGAGATCTTCTCTAGTGACACATGAATGAAACTGAATATTGTATTGTATTCACCAATCTTCATAGGAGCTTTGCCTTTGCTCCTGGGCCATCTGTTTTGTTTTGCTCTTTTGCATCTCAATCATATCTTTTTCAAATTTGTGATAAAAACCTTTGCAAAATGGAATTTTACTGTTACATGTTAACAAAAACTAGTCTCAGTAAAATACTGTACAAAAACCAAATCACAGAACAATGGAAAGACACAGCAAAAACAAAGTTCACTCTAAGATGGGAGTCTGGTGGAGGAATGGAAAACTAGGGAAAATCTTCCATGCTAACGAGTTCAAAAGACTGAAACCACTAAGTTTAAAGAAAAGAGGTACAGTATCTGAAATGAGCTCTACATAGA
The DNA here is from genome assembly GCA_013397845.1 of Melanocharis versteri. Classification (NCBI taxonomy): domain Eukaryota; kingdom Metazoa; phylum Chordata; class Aves; order Passeriformes; family Melanocharitidae; genus Melanocharis; species Melanocharis versteri. The sequence goes on from VZTG01008848.1 coordinate 315,579, forward strand.
ATCCATGCTCAGTCCTGGTAAGCACATGTATGAAAGGATGCTTACAAAAATAAAAACAAAATTATTTTGTATTAATTCAAAATTCTTAGGAGATCCATGGAAGCAAACCAAAACAAAAAGGCTAAACATTACAAACAAAAGACCTAATGCTTGCAACAAGTAATAAACTTTACAGGAGGTTCCAGCTGCTAAGCTGGGTCAAGCAAATACTGCTGACTGGGAATAAATTGTGAGGATTTTCCCCCTTCTTTTCCTGCATAACTAATTTTTAGTGACACTGATAAACGTAAATGCTGGTCTCGGATTTTAATTGTTCAGAAATGTAGTGTCATAAGTGACCCACAAAGAAAATTCAAACAGATACACAGTGGAAACAAAGTAGTCTTAAATGCATTAGAAATTATACATACGATGATGCTTAATGGAATTCTCTTTAAACTGAAAATATAGTACAGTCTTGCATTTTAAATTGCTAGTTAAGAAAACTAAGCTGATTTACCTCTACCATGCTCAACAGCTTTTTCTAACTTGGGCATAGCTTTGGCATAAAGATCCTACAAAAAAAAAAGAGAAAAAGGGTAAATAGATACCGGCTAAGTAAAATACTAACTATAGACTGTAACCTGACAAAGAAAGGAGAAAAAAAAAACAGGAAAGAAAAAAGTGATGAGTCACTAAAAGAACTTTTATTCCCACTTCCACCCTTCACTTACAGGGCTATGCTTGCTCAATGCTACACTTAGCGTAACTTACAGATTTTTCTCAAAGCAGTCTTTGGACAGAGATGAAATACAGTATTTCAAAACACAGACATCAATCTCAATATTTTATTGAGATCAGGCAACTGAAACTCAGAATTATCTTGCGTTTCTCAGTGTATGTAGGCATTGCAAAAACACTTGAGGCGATGCAAAGGAAAGAACAACACTGCAAAAAACTCCTTCCTTACACTTCACAGGGGTATGTGACTCATTCTGCAAGGTGATAAATTCCACTTTCCAGGAGACTGTCTTAGGCTACCAAGACTGCATTTTGAAGTGACTTGGAAAATCAGACATCCATAGATGTCAAAAGTAAATCAAAGACACTGCATCAACCCCATAGACCAGTTCTAGATTTTTTTCAGACTGAGAATATTCAGGAAGTAAAAGAATTCAGACTGCCTTTTATCAAAATAGAAAAAAAATCTCAATAAAAAGAACCCTGCTAATTGTTATTTATACTAATAATGCTTCAGAGAGACGGTGTAAGGCTGCGTATAAAATACGGAACAAATTCATAAACATGTAAGCCCAAAGCTAAAGCAGAGAATAGTCTTGCAATTCCACCTGAGCTGCATCTGTGCAGAAGTGAAAGCAGTTGTTTAGGATACTAGATATATGTTTAGATTGTACGGGGATAGTGTCTTTAGAACTTTCATCTCCTCACTGGCAAGAGTAACGTAAAAAAAACCCATCTGCCCTGAAAACAAAAAAGCGTTAGCATGTGACACACAACATAACTCTAAATGGATGTCGGTCTTACTAAAAGCCAGTTTAAGAAGAACTTGCTCTAAAGACCCCAGAGACTAAGCCTGATCATCAGTCACAGCTAAAACATTACTGGCTCATTTCTACATCTGAGTTTTGAGCTGGATTTCCACTACATTTAAGTAATTTTGGAAAAGTAAAATGAATATACAAACATAACCAATTTCATTCTCATTATTCTGGGTTATCTTTTTAATTTTAAAGACAGCTGAGACACATCTAAATATTATTTTCTTCAACACAGCAGGGATGGGCAGGGGGTGAAAAACCAAAGCTACATCTGACTACAGTTAAGCAAGATTGCCCCAAACCCATAAAGCTTACATGCCCGCTTCATAAAATGAGTCAGTAAACCACTGCCAGGAAATGGCTTGTTGTGTGTGAGCAGAAGAGCACATCTCATGTCAATGACCACCAGACAGACAAAAAAAATAAAACAAATTGGATGACAACAGGTCAGCGAGACATCAAGCACGGTTAAAGGCTATCCTCCTCTCCAATTTCACTCCTCAGTTAGGGTTACCACAGGCAACCAACCAAAACCCATGTGTTCAGGAGACCAGAGCTCTGCCTATGCTGTGGAAAACCCCCCTTCCCCTTCCAAACTGCAGCCACAGCTCCTGCTGGTGGCATTTCAGAAACACTAGACTGAGTAATTCTGAAAAAATGGTCCAGTCCTGTTAAAGGTACCTCCACACAGAACTTCCAGGCAGAAAGGACACCCTGATCAGAATAGCCTGGCTTTCAGTGGAAAGCTGGGCACACAGCTTGCAGCTTAAGGGGATCCACAGCAGCCAGAGGGCAAAGTAGAGAATCGCCTACAGTTGCCAAGAGACAACCACAGGGCAAGGATGCCCTTGCTTCAAAAGGAAGCCTCAACACTTCCTGGGCAGGAAAGAGCAAGAAAGCCATCCTGAGGCTTTGCAATCCAACACCAACAATTTAGGCCTTGATTACAAAAATCCTGGTTTTCCTCTCTGCTACAGAGACTATTTTTGTATTTAATGACTATTTACTCTAGATATACTACCTAATAAAATATATATGAGAAAGTTTTGGGGCAAAGTCTGGGGATTAGGTTTACCACTACTTAGTGGCCTGGGATTTTCTTCTCTTCCAGAGAGCTGCATTCCTATCCTCAACATTCCAGTTCAGTAAATACTGACTTATTTTTTGCTAAGTTGTGTTTTGTCACAGTTGCAGGGAGGGCAACCTGGATTTGCTGCTCCAAAACACACTGCTTGATAATTTAAGGCCTCCTTGAGTATGAAAACTGCAAATACCACTCTCCTATCTTCCTCAGCCACAGAACAGTGCCAAATCCAGATATCCCTAGGTATATTTAAGCCTAAAGTTCACTTCAGAACACAATTCTATGCTTTAGTTAATTTTCTTTTAATTCTTTTGGAAGGAGAACCCCTAATCCAGGCTTTAGTTCAGCAAATTAGTATAAAGACACAAGTGGTTCTGTGTGAGAAGGGGATAAACATTATACCTAAACTGAGGAAAATTTTAAGCAATGCAGAAAACTTTCAGTGATGCCACATTTTTGAAAAATGCTTTTACAGCTATCAGCTTTTACTTTGCTGGTACCTGTTAATCCCAACTCTGAAAATAACAAACCACAATCCAGGTTGGAGCTTTATCCCTGAACCACCAGCAGCTGCAATACAAACCACTATACCTGACACCAGGCTGTATATGGCTCCAAAACATGCCGTAAACGGGAAACCCCCTCTTCCAATTCGGTTTTGGGATTCTCCACATATTTAGTCTCACGAGCTGGGGAGGAGTACAGTGACAGCTGTGAATATCAGCAAACAAGATGTTAAAAACAAAGGTGTAATTGTGTAAGTAGGTCTTCAGGGCATGAACAGTCTAAGCAGGGAACACCTAACACTGTGCTTACTACATAAACAATGCATAATAAAAATTCACACAGCTCTGAGACAACCATTATGAGCAAATTTTAATTACACAGCACATAATTATGATGAAGATGACTTCTAACTGCTATACAATTCATTCATAGCTGCTATATGATCCAAGTCACAAGTTATAAATTAATATTAAACTAGTTTAATAAGAACACACGACATAATTGCGAAAAATGTTTCTCACCTTAATCAGCACTTCTGGTTCCCAGTTAACATACTGAATGTACTAGAAATCACAATCAATCATTTTCTATATTTGCACAAGCCATCATTAAAGAGCCTAAGCAGCTTCTAACAAAGGTAACATCCAACACAAATGTGCCTGTTTGCTACTGAGCAGGCAAATGGTACAACATCCCAACCTTTGGTCATCAGCCACATCAGCAACTGACAGCATTAATGGCACCCTGGCACTGAGCAAAGAGGAACTGTAACGAGCAATGGGCATCTTCATATAATAAATGCTAAACCACCCTATTTAGGGTTTAGAATCACAACATCTACTACAATTACCTAAGCATATTTGAAATTGTATTCCATTAAAAAAAAAAGACCAAATTCTGTATTGTTTAAGATGAACAGCAAAGTTCAGATCAAAACAAAACCTATTAAAATTTCTAGCAGTTTTTATACTACACAGATGTTTAGTATAAAGAGCTTATATTTTACACCATATTTATAATTCATTTAGTAGTTTATTATAAACTGATGATTACAAGCAGTGCTGCATTAAAATGTAGCTAGCTCTCTTTTCATGATCAGCTAGAAAAGAACCGTCTGTCATAATCAAAAAAGCTGCTAACCATAGCATAATATAAAATTACATCAAAATTCTCCAATAATTTGATAATTTGTGCAGCTGGATTTCCCATAATACTTTGAAAGACAAGAATTTTCAGCCTCATTTCCCTAGGAAACCTGGTCATCCCTGGCAATCATAGTCACAAGCTGAACTTTGATCCTGTTGGACAACCTAGCAGCAATGGCTGGCACAAGGACAGAAGCCTTGGAGATAAGGAAATTCCCATATATTTTATGAAACTAGACAGCTGACACAGTAGAGATCCAAACTAACACCCTGTGAATGGCAAGAAAGGCAGCCAAAACTCCATGCTTGCACATTCTGCTGTGCTGGAGTTGATGGCAAGCCCATTACTCAGCTCACATGAACTCCACGCTGCTGCCTCACGACTGACTCAGGCCAGCAGAGGCTGGGCACCCGACGGCCCAGGCTGAGGCTCCCAGGCTGGGGAGGGCCAGGAGCCCCCTGCAGCTACAGCTCCTCTCACTCTGCACAAGGGAGCTGCCCAGCCAAAAGACATAAGTGTGCACAAACATGAGTCTAATTTAGTTCCAGTGCTTATGTAACAACACTAGCTCAGGCTGAAGTACTCAAAATTTTTAAACAACTGCATGCTGTCATGCATATAAAGCTGGATCTAGTTATGAACTACTTCTTTTAATTTTTTTTTAATTTTGGAGACTTTTAAGAGCCTGTGCAACAATGCTGGTGAGTCTACAGTTCGACAGGGTATTTTAAAGCTCTACTTATAACCAAGACATTTGTAACATCTTAAAGAAATGAAAACATAACAGGTATTTATTGCCACTACATGTATTTGTTGTTGCTTAGGTCTGAATACTGTCAAGAAAAGAAAACTGACAAAATTTTATAGGCTACTATGGTGGATTCAAATCACTGACAGACAAGAATTTTGATCATAAAAAAGAGAGCATTTTTAGAAATAAAACATTCTGATTTGCTGTTTTAGTGGAGAACATAAATTAATTTTTATTAGAATTCACCAACAGTACTTACAGTAAAAAGTAAGTGGTATTATATGGATAAAAAGCAAAGAAAATACTCCTGTGGATTGAAATATAACCGTAAGTAAATCTACAAACATGAAAACGTGATTTCTGAATGAAGAATATAAGGCTTTAATGTAGGAAAAAGATCTTCCACACAAACAAGCCTGGCACTGCCAAGTGAAGAACACCAAATGCAATGCCCAGGTAAAAGCAACACTATATAGATGTCTCTGCTGTGGAAAACTGAGAAGCAAATTTAAAGGCATGACTACAAAAGGTGACAAGATGTACCTAAATGCTTTCATACATCAAAATACAACGTTTTCAGGATTCTTTACATAGAAGAGCACTAAGGCTCTAACCACACTTACCTCCTCAATCTTCAGCAACTCCTTTTTGGAAGTCTTCTCTGAAGAAGCAGCATAAACCTGGATAGAGAGCAAGCTCAAGCTGACAGGGGTGGCCCCCAGCCGAATTACCTGGAAACATTATAGGAAGACAAGTACATCATTATGTGCAAACAAAATGGCAACGTGTTTGAACATATTCAGGTAGACAATGTTTATGTCCCTCTACATGGTAAAAAGTGATATATTAAGATGCTTGGAAATTAGGAGAAAGGGGGGTCAGCAGTACACAATCCAATGCTCTCAGGCACTCAAATGGTAACACCTAAATCACTCAGATGGTAATTGGAAAACCTAAGGCTAAAGGAGACAGTAGAAATAAATGCTAATCTCATCAGTCTTCATCTCACAAAAAAGACATTGTTTTCTCTCATTTAAAATAATTTTTGTATTAACTTTCTCAGTTTAAATAGCAAGATTATATTCATACTTTAAACAACTTTGTGAATGTCCATAATACCTCCGTTTTCCCATAGTTAGTACCAAAAAGTTCAGTGTTTTACTTCTACTTAATATTTGCATCTAGATTTAGAAAAACAAGGATACCTACAGCTATAAATACCAGAACAAAATCAATACTTTCTAAGAATTTGAGGAATGTCTCCTACTTTTCTCTTAGAAACATGAATTACCTGACTGTTTTTTGAATACTTCTAATTCAATCCAATCACACAACACAACCACCACGAGTAAGGTGGATATAATTCTTCCAATATCCAGGACCTACGCTAAATCGAATTTCTTAATGGGAAAGTCTGCTTCAACTTAGAAGATGAAAATCTTAGCTGCACAGTAAATCAAGAATGCCCAGAGATCATTTTCCAGCAAATGCACATCCTTATTAACAGCAAAGTATGACTCCAGAAATGCCAGTTGAAATGGGAAAGCTTTCTATGTCTCATACTCCAGTTACTGCCCAGGGAAATGTGCAGAGTTACAACAGCCTGTGTTTTGCTGGATCAGGTTACAGCACGAGTGGCTCTAACACCAAACTGGAGGCGTCTGGCTCCTCTCCAGCACCGGCTCCCAGAAGCCCTGCTGCTCACCTTGCCCTAGCTTTGGTGGCCGGATGCTTCCACCGTGAGGCAATTCACCTCACCAATTTGGCAAAAGATTAATCCTGAAAGAGAAGCGGAGAGCTTTGTGCGGGCTTAGTAAATTGAACCCTTCCATGAAACAGCCTGACAAGCACCAGAGGAACTGTGTGGGCCGGGGAAGAGGGGATGAGAAAGGAGAAGGCAGCAAGGCCCCTTCCTTTCCACAAATAGTAGGGTCTGTGGCATTGACCTAGCTGCTTGTGAGGCTGAAGCCGTGGTCAAACCAGTACTTCCTTCATGCTGTGATGGTGGTAAGTGGCCCAGCCACAGCACAATTGTTCTTTCTGTCTGTTGCAGAGCTCTTAGAAAATAGCTTTAAAATCATCCAGACCACATCAACCTATTGTAGGCAGTTAAGCATTCGCAGCTTAAATTTCTTCCACTGCTTTGCAGGTGGAATGTTTATTAAATGTAACAAAGAGACTCCACAAATTAAAAATTAGACTATATAGTTGCCAAACTTCCTGAAAATGTTCATTTATGTGTAGAGAAACAGCGCACAAGAACTAGGTCACAGGACTGCTTTTCTGGAAGACATAAGGGATCTGATGGGTCAAAAGGTATGGAAAAACTTGCTTAAAATGGAAGTTTTTCCTTGTCTGAATTTATGGACTCATTACTAAATCACTATAAATGAAACACCACAATGACTGGATCAGCTGTTTCACAGCCAAGGAAAGACAAGGATAATCTTTAACAGTGTTTGCTTAAACACTTTTCACATACTTCCATTAGCCAGGACAAAAACAAACGCTACTAACCATTAATAGCTGTAGAGTTTATTTCCCCAATCTTTCCTTTTTTCACTGCAAAATTGTTCTGTCACTGAAAAGGCAAAAATCTAAATGCATTTTCATTCTGAAATATCTTTTCAAACAGTGTAAATGGTGCTAAGTGTCACCAGCAGAAACAGTAAAACCAAATGCTTTAAATATTTGAGATTTTTATATAAAGACACAAACAGCAGAGCACAAGACTGGAAGCACCTGGGTTTCACAAAACAGTATCAGTGTTCACAAAACTACTCAGACTGAAAATGTCAACTGTTTATATTGTCAAGATACTGAAGTGCAGACATTTTCCATTGGCTTTACTTATCACCAAAATGAAATCAACCACTAAAAGTGCAAGTTGAATCTCTTCTTAAATGTGCTGTTCAAGTCATACTGCAAAGGTCTCCTACATCAGCTGCCTTATGAGACAGAAAGAACAGCTGCTGAAATGCTGCATATTTGCACACACAGAAGTATTTATTTGAGAGTATGAAAGATCCACTGCTGTACTTTTTGTTTCCAAAACTCCCTTTAGGATCTCATTTTTGAATTCCATACTAACCACATATTACTAAAACACTTGGTTTAATAAAACATTTTGACTGATTGAGATGTGCCTTCAGCCTGCCAGTCTTACAGCCATTCAGTCAGTATCAGAAAAGCAGAGCTGACATTCTTTTCTATTGGCAATGCTCTGCAGTTATTTTAAGCAAAAAAGATACATTTACTCCTCTCTAGCTGAAGAATTCAACTTTATCTTTAGACACCAGATAGGAAAAGCTTGAGCATACTTTTGAGAAGGCTGATACTGGTCCAAATGTATGAAACCGCTTCATTTTCCTCTTCTTTTTCTATTCTTCCTCCTGTTTCTCAACCTGAACTATAAAAACATCATAAAACCAAAATCCAAACTCTTGAACACTCCTGTCCCTGAAGCACAAACATCCTGGACAAAAAGCCACCTTCCCCTTTGGCTCTTGGAGACATAACATCAGGTTGGCCTGAAGCACCTAAATCCTCAATGGCTGTACAAAAATACTAATACTACGCATAGCACCTGAATGCATAGGTCCACATATAACCCCTCTAATGACAATGCAGTATCAATTACGGAATTCTCAATTATTCTGAGCACAGAGTTCCAACAACTGTCACAACATTAAAGCACAAAAAGAAAAAAAGAACTTGTGACAAGAGCAGAGCAAGCGAGGGCTCAGCACATCAATATCACAGACACACAGAATTGTCAGGGTTGGAAGGGGGCTCTGGAGACCATCCAGTCCAAGGCCCCTGCCAAGGCAGGGTCACCTGGACCAGGTGACACAGGAACGTGTCCAGGTGGGCTTTGATGTCTCCAGAGAGACCCCACAACCTCCCCAGGCAGCTGTTCCAGCGCTGTGCCACCGCAATGTAAAGAAGTTCTTCCTCGTATTGAGATGGAACTTCCAGAGGTTCAGTTATATATCAGTATTTAGCATATTCAGCATATTGATATTTAGATATATTATCAATAACTGACACAGAAAATGGTACCAAGGAAAACGAGTACCAAGAATCGAGCATCGCCGGGCTTTGTTTTTTTTTTAAACCGAGCAGCCGTAACAGCGATTCGACTGACACACGGAGCTTGCTTTTAGCCTGATGGGATCTGGGGCTGCTCTTATCAGAGGCAAAGACCTTTGAGACAGCGAGCCCCGGCCCGTGCTTTTCGCAGGTTTCACTGACAACCTTCAGGCACTAAATGGAGACTTTTCAAGATCGAGTTGACGCTTTCAAGCGGCAACTGCACGAACCCAAACTCTGCGGTAACACAGCTCCGCGCCGCTGGAAGCAATTTCAAAACAACGAGCAACTGTAAAGAAGGAATGCGATCTGCACGCACGACCCCAAACTCTGCGGCAACACAGCTGCGCGCGGCTGTATCCCAGAAGCGATTTTAAGCCAGGAACGTGTCTCTTTCCATGCAACANCGACCGAGCGATGGCGTCACCGCGGCGTGACGTCACGGGGCGGCCCCGCCCGGCGCCGGCGGCGCTCGGGGAGCGGCGGTGTCCGGGTGTTCGTTTCTGCCGTGTGGGAATGGCGCCGGGGGCTCGTGTGGGACACCAGCGACGTGCCCGGGTGCCGGAAGGGCTTGCACGCTAGCCCTCAGCCCCGCAGCGTGGCTCGGTGTGTCACCTTGCAGCCTTTATAAAGAAGGTTCGGCTGCTCAGAGACCACAGAATCAGTCCCAGGATCACGGAGTCGATTAGGTTGGAAAAGACCTCTGAGGTCATCGAGTTCAACCTGTGACCGAACACCACCTTGTCAACCAGCCCATGGCACTGAGTGCCACGTCCAGTCTTTCCTTAAACACCTCCAGGGACCGTGACTCCACCAGCAGTCCATTCCAGTGTCCGCTCACCCTTTCTGGGAAGAAATTCTNAAGGAGAGCAGAAGCCAGAGCCTGCGAAGCGCTAAGAGGCAGCACGGCGCGGGCGGAGCGGGAGCGGGAGCAGCCTCAGCCCCAGCCCCGGCGCGGCCCCGGCGCTGCCGGCGGCGCGGGCCCGCGGGACCCCTCCTCACCTTCAACATGGCGGCGCCGGGCGCGCGGNGCGAGCCCCCCTGGCCACACCGTCCCGTCAGGGAGCTGCAGAGTGCCCCGTTCCCAGCCGTGCCTCCTCCCAGGCACTCCCTGGCCCCTCGCCAGCACGGCTGTAGGAAAAGCAGAAAAGGCCTTGGCCGTGTGTAAGCCTTGCTCAGCAATAACAAAAACATCTCTGAATTATCAACCCTGTGTTCAGCACAAATCCAATACACAGCCCCTTACCAGCCACTGAGAAGAGAATTAACTCTGCCCCAGCCAAAACCAGCACAATGGGGCTAGTGTATGAATAGGGTTCTGTGCCTTTCTAATCTCATTTAAAAAAAAAAATAAATCCTTGGTCTCTGCATCCCCTGTGGCATCTCCCAGCTCACTTGAGTGAGTTGGACAGGTGCAAGTTTTTTCTGCTCACATCTGTGGCAAGGGAGGGTCTCATGTACATCCCACGGTGACTGACTTGTAACTCAGTGGGAGATGAATACCAGAAATGAGGAGGGCTAAATTTCTTTCAGAAAGTGGACCTGGAACAGGCTGCCCAGGGAGGTGGTGGAGTCACCATACCTGGAGGTTTTCAAGGAACAGAGTTTCTTGAAAACAGCTAATATTGATCTTAGAATATGAATAACACCCTGTTAGTCCTAGAAAACGTTATTAGAAGAATTCTAATGCAAAAGTCGAATCACGTGAAGAATATGGTAGCAAACAGTTCATCAGGAACAGTACTGTGGAAAGACAGACGAGGTATGCACCCTTGTGCGATTTTCTTTGTGATGATAATTTTTGTTGTTCCCTCTTAAAGAAAATTCCTACATTTCTTTACTGCAGATTCTTTATAGACCTGACAGAAGCAGCTATAGCAAGAAGTTTAACCACTGCCTTGCAGAACTGGGCAATGCTCCTTAACAGGCAAATTAACGGGACAGCAGAAATACCATGAACAAATGGTACAAGATGAGCTTCAGTACCCACAGACAATACTGGTATTTTATTACGGAGTTAGTTATAAAGATTTTAGCATGGAAGAGTTAAATCTAAAATGTATCTAAGTGACCAATGAGTGAGGAACACTAATTGGCCTCTCTCTCCACTGCACTATGCTTTGCACATTCAGTTACATTTACAGAATATAAGCAGCCAGTGTGAGGCAAATGTTTACAGAAAATGGATTTTGCAGCATTTTGTGGAGGTTTTGTCAGGATGTGGAGTGATGGGGTAGTTTGCAAAGCAGTCGCATTTCTTGATTCATTTTATTAATAGTACTCAAGGAGTTTGAGAAAGAAAATGTTCAAAGCTCAAAATTACAGGTGAGCCCACAAGAGGAGTGATGACATCAAGGTGAATAATGGCACCTGCTCTGGTTAGTTCTCAACCAAAGCTAAGTCCCAGGCCATGGGTAGGATCAACTGTTCCTCAATTTTTGCAGGGGGCAGACATAAGAATACTTAAAATACACTGTCTTTTTAAGTTTGGTACATGAACAGTAAAGAAGATTCCAATTCTTTCTGGACATAAAATGGTATATATGTTACAAATATGTATTTCTGTCATCAATTTATATGGAGTGGCTATACAGCAATTATTAATATAATTATGTAACACAGATATAAATATCTGAAGAACAGATGGTGGTTTAAAAAAAATGTAATCGAAATAATTTTATTAGCTCAGGCATCTTCAGTGCATTTTTTTTTGTTAATGTGGAAGTTAATCATTAAAACTATTGATATGACTGATTAAAATAAATGGGAAAGCCTTTGTAGAGAACAATAGAAATATATTAGCTTTCATGTAGGTGTATTGTTCTCTTATGCTAGAGGAGGTTGTCTATGCAAAATTTCCATGGGACAAGGATAATATATGCCATAATGGATTATGCACAGTCCAAAACACTGTCAGACAGGCTTAAAAAGGAGCTGAGGTTTCTGCTGCTGAGGCCACAGAACAAAGAGGTTTGGCATGATTGACTCCTGACTGTTTCTAATGTAAGAACCTCTAGCAAATTTCAGTTTGATTTTGCATGCCAGTATTTTTCTCTCTCCTTGGTAATTGGTTTTTCTAAACACTTCTGAAAGACATTTCCTTTAGGAAGCTGCAGCTCAGAGAAGCTTGAAAATGTCACTACAGTGCATAAACTATGTCATCACAGGCAGAAATACAATTCAAGAAACTTGATCTCTAATCATCTGCCTTAGCCATTATGGTCTGAACTTTCATAATGTTGTATTAGATTGCTTGTTTATAGTTTATTTTGGGCAGGAAAATAAGATCAGTCCTTATAGTAGAAAAAAAAATTGGTTTGTTGCACATTAATGTTAAAATGTGAGTGTGTAACATCTGCCAATCAAATACCAATGAAGATACCTACTCACACTGATCACCGGAAACATTACAATTCTGAAAGGCTGGTTTATTTTGATGTTCTCCTTCATAAATCTTCTTGTCTATTAAAACAAACAAACAAAACAAGAGCCCCCAACATCCATGCACCTTTTCTCATTAAAACAAACGATTTTTTTAAAATACCATGACTTGTCACTACAGTTTTGCCAGCCTATTTAGAATTGGGTTTTGATGTCTTTATAAAATAAACTGCTATTCTGCCTCTTAGAGCTTTTTGTTTGTCTTGTGTTTTAAGCGGAAAGAATGCTGTCTGGCACATCTCTCTTCAAGTTCATTGAAAATATGTAGTTAATAGAAAATACACAACCGCTAGGGCTCCAGCAGCTCCACCCAATGCTGTGAGCCTGGCGCTCTAAATGCCCACACAAAGCACAGTGGGAGGGGACATGTCAGGCACACAGCTTTGCTAGGCAGGTCTCCTAAACATATGATCCATTTCTCAGGTTCCTGTCACTTTTAGCACATATTTGTTAGGCAGCTAATTGAACTGGCTTTTATTGGGTGCATGATGGTGGACTTTTCACGGTGTCTTTGTAAAGGGGGAGTAGTTTCCATGTCTGTAAGAATACTCCTTCATCCTTTCTACTTTATTCACCTCCTAAATAAGAACAAAACAAACCGAAATTGAACAGGTTTTTGTATTAATGATACTGTCTTATTTAGAGTGAAACTTACCTTGTGCTTTTTCTTTTCACACTTAAGGTGGGTCGTTTTCCAACGTTTGCCAGAGGCACTTTATTGACAGCTGCGAGGTCTGAAGTCACACATTCAGAAAGTAAATTGAGTGTTAAGGACAGATGCCATTGCAGAGCTATTTGTGCTTTCCCGCTGACCTACCTTTAATTGCAGAAAAGTCTTTACTGCATTCACATCTGAGGTAAGCCAGGACTTGAATTTCAGCACCTGTTGTCTCACCAGCTTTGTCACATTTTGAGAGCATCCAAACACACTCAGTGCTTCCCAAATAAAGATCCTATAGTCTAAGACAAGGGACAGGTAGAAAAGAGACATACATCATGCAAAAACCCCAGTGTAATCCAACTGTATCTATTTCACTTTTGTTATTGCCATGGTTAAAACCCCAAAGGTTCCTTCCCTAATTCAAATCCTCGGCTTCTCACCGCAGCCACCAGTAGCCCTGGTTCCAAATTTTTCAGTTACTGCTTCCAGTCGCAATGAATAATTCTTCTGTTATTCTATGAACAAGTTGTTGATACCACCAAGAGATGTGTGGATTGCCTAGTAAAGCACAGATACAGGCTACCAGTAGCAGTGAGAACACAAACAGCTTTTTGATGCCCTTAAGTACCCATCACAACAAAGCCCAAATCCTTTCAAAATTCAATACACCTCAGATTTCAGTTGAACAGGATACATTCTGGAAATCAACTGAGGCTAAAAGGTGAAAGGTCCTGCATCTGTTGCCAGTCTTTATATATTTTGTGCATGAATTTGTTTTACCTTAAAAAATTATTTACACAGTAATCCCTAATTTCTTAGCAAGGTGATGTGAATAGCTTTACTTCATTTGCCTGTAAATGTATTGATTTACACATCTTCAAAAATATACATGCATATTAAATATAGTATACTATTTACCTAAATTAGTTTCTAAGTCTACCAAATAATTTTCAATTAAAGGTACACATTCCTTCTGGAAGCAAAATGCCCTGTTTGGGACATAATCTAGTTTCTGTGCAGAGCACTCATTAGCCAGGAAGTCCTTCTGCAGTTCCTTGCTCTGTGGTCCCATGGCATTGTTCAGGCTGGGTTTGCACCTTTGCATTCCTTTGCCTCATATTCATTAAAACCCATTGTACCTGGTACCTTCTACTACTGCTTCCTTGCTGGGAGCATTTATCACAACGGAGCAACACCCAACCTTACACAAGCTTAATCCTGAAGTGCATTTAGGAAACTCTAGGACACGTTCCAGGGCTCTCTCACAATCACTAATGAAAACGGTCATTTAGACGGTTTCCCCTTATGATCCCTTATATGTTTAACGTGTTAACCTCTACTACTTCTCATAATGTGAAGCCATTGATGTTTACTCCCACTCCTCCTGGTCCAGAAGGGCTATGGCTGGCATGATTGCAGCTCATGGTGTAGGAACCGAGGGGGGACAGGGTAGTGGGGCACAGCCTGACAGTCTTTACTTTTAACTGCTTTCATTGAGCACAGTGTTTGAAACTACCTCCTCAGGCTTGTAAATTAGAACAATAACAATATGGTGCTGGCACACCAAAAAAACAATGCCTTAGCTTGCTTTGGCTGTTGAATAGATGAGAAAAATGTCACATTTCTCAAGTGTGATCAAATAGGTTCTCACTCCTCTCTGCACGTAACAACGCAGGGTATTATACGGGCCCACAAACTGGGTGTTACAAATAGGAGCAACTTCGCTGAACATCAAGAGTGGCAATTTCATGAATTGAAAAGCCTGAGGGATCAATCTACTGTTACAGAAAATGGGAATATGAAACAGGTAAATTGTATGTCTGGTTCCAGACATTATCTCTGGAGGATATTGGATGATTTCCATCCACTGCAGATGCATAAATCATCAAAAGTTAAAGTACTGGAAAATTGCTAACCCTTCCAGTCACTTTAACTTGTTCTGCCTTGCTTTGAACAAGGCTGCAGATCTGAGAGCAGATCTCTCTGTGGCTTCCTACACTGGTTCAGCAAGTTTAGCAAAAAATACATTCTTGTAAATAATTTTTACCATGGGAAAAATAAAAATCTCTGCACGGCAAAGCTAGGATAAAACAAGAATTGAGAAACTCTGATCACTTTTTAAGGAGCATAACTTCTGCAGAGTACAGCTGGTTATTATTTGAGTGTTAACAATTTTGTACGGAGATTTCCCTGGCTGGGGTATTTAGTTTATTTAACTTATGTAGAGGTCAATCTCACTTCCCTTGTTTTCAGAGAACAGCACTAAGCCAAAATCCACCTCTTTCAGAAAACAGCTAGAACACTTCCAAGAAGGTTGTTAATTGGATCAGTTCCCAACTTTAAGACCATGAAAAGTCATTCAACTAAGAGCTACAGTTCAGTTAATTATCATCACCTTTTTTTTCCTTCTGACTACATAATGCTTTGCAGTGGTGCTTCAGATAATCTGTCAGGAGAAAGATTAGGAAAAGTTATTTCTTGACAGTAACTTCCTGATTGCAAGAAATGAACTTCCAATCAGGAGAAGAAATATACAGATTAAAAAGAAAAAGCTTTTGCTCTCTGAAATGTCTTCCTCTGAAACATTGGTATTTTGGATTTCATTATAGTAAGTTAAAATTAAGTTCTTGGTATCAAGTTGCCACGTGTGTTAGGTGAAAAAATCCTTCCAGAACTACCTGTAAGAGCCAGAGGAAGAAGTGAGAGCACATGTGACACCAGACAAATCCTATGTAACATCCTCAGCTGACCAAGGACACCTAAGTAACTAGGACTCTTTCCTGGGCATAAATTTGCCAAGAGGGCTTTCCGAGAGGAGGAAGATGATAGCAGAGCAATTCCTTGCTTTCCAGGAGTGAAAATGAAGGTCATCGCTATACCAACACAGGGGAAGCACGTAAGCCGTGCCTTACATCGACACCAGAAGCACAATCCCATGCATTTTGTATGACTTTGGCAATCTGGCAAGGTAAACACAAGAGGAATACACTGACCACCTTAGAATTTTTACCCTGAAATGACAGAACTTAAACACAGAGGAAATACTTGGTTTCAGTTGGCATTATGTAATTCCTTTGACAAAGAATGGATGGTAAGGTTAGAAAGCCTCATCAATAGCACTCAAGTACATGTAAACAGACCTGTAGCATGCACAATTCAACACAGGAAAGAAGCCAAGAAAGTCGCCTTGGACAAGGCGGTACTTCAGTTAAAGGATGACACTGAACCATCAGGAAGATGTGACAGGCTAGAGGCTGGGTAGGGGATCATGTATCCACAAGTATGTTATGAACTCAGAAGGTACAGAACTGATACAGAATCTTTGCAACACCCAAAGCAACACTTTGCCTTTCCATATTATGAAGCTAATGGATTTAAAAAAGAAACATATCAACAAACAAAAAACCTCAAACACAAAAACTAGAACCCCAAAACCCCAATCTATAACAAAGGGGGAACATCTGTTGAAATTAAGAATTTCATGTCAACAAGGATAATTTATAGCAAAGAATATAGAAGGCATTCACCAAATAAGCCCTTTGCCAAAATAACATTGATTTCATATCATACAAAACAAGTGAACACAGATTACTAACTACTGCCAAAAAATAAGGCCACATATTAAAAAAAAAAAACTGAAGAATTTGGTATGAACCAGTCAACATGTGAGAGCTCTTAGGGAAACAATGGAAACTTTGTTGGAGATGCCTGATGAACTACAAAGGTGCTAATGAGTAAGTAAAGTCAGGCATTGTGACACCTTGGAAAAAAGGTATTGCCAAAAATTCAACCTGGCTCACTGAGACAGGAAATTTAAAAGGCAAATAAAAAGAAATGCAAGTAATATTTACAGTGTGAAAAGACTGTAATCGTCTCTTCCACTGTATCAGTCTAATGCATTTGGTCTCCTTTTGAACCCAAAATGGGGACATATTACAATTAAAAGTGGCCCTTCCTCCCATTAATTCATCCACAGCATTCTCCCATTAAACAGTACATTGTGTAGGATGAAGAAAAGTTACTAAAAAAGGAGAGGAAGGAGGGGGGGATGGGGGAAGTTGCTTTATGCAAACAAAATTTAAAGCAATTTGAATTATTAAAACAAAATTAAAAAGCTATTTTAGAACTCAATATTGAAAAAAAATAAAGACACCACAGTTATTTTCAAACATTCTTGACAGCAGACTTTTAAACCAGGGGCTTTGATGTGAGAGAGACTTGACAAAATAGTGATAGAGAAAGGAAAAGTGTGGCAGTGGACTGACAAGGAAGGCTTTCATCGGACTGCTTGAGGAAAATAAGATTATAACCTGTTTTTCCTGCCCTCCCACACTGCTCCCCCTCCCTGGTATTTAATGCTGATCTGACACTTTAATCCTAAATTGAAGTTTCCCCTTCCTGTTACAGGAAATGTGAAGTATAGCCTGGCCTCCTGGCCCTTTGAGGCCCAAGTGTCAATGAACACACATTGTCTGGGAGCCCTCGATTCCGTGTACCCGGCAGCAGGAAGGCTCTCTCCTGGCTGCTGACCCACACCAAAGGCTGCCTTGGGGCTTCAGCCTTGGCACTTTAAATTCCTGCCTTCACACTAGGGGACAAATGGAACAACCAAGTCAACACCAAACGTTTGTTCTAGCTTGAAATGCAGAGTAAACAGATAAATGCACCACAGCAATTAAAACTGGGAAGACTCTTAAATACAGCTAAAGAGAAGAGCTCGATGTTGCTTATACAAGAACATCCAACTTGATGGGATAACTTTCAACAAAACTTACATAAACATTGCAACAAGATAGGTTTGAAGAGCTGTTTAACTGAGTCATCTCTGAAGTCCAGGAGAAAGTAATCCAGGTCCACTACACTTTTGAATATTACAAAGTTTACACAAGAATGTTTAAAGATTAAAAATATTTTATTTACACTTCTCTTTATACATATTTTATACATTTTTTCAGCTTGAAACCCAAACAGAGCACATATGCAAGTCTGAGCATACTGTATCCATAGCAAGGGAAAATTACTTTCTGCCAAAAAAAAGAAAGACAGGAAAAAATGCTTTAAAACAGTTAAAAAGAAGCAATTCTTAAATTATTTAGAGAAGTTTATAGCAGCCCTAGGGTAATCATTAGACAGTTAATCCAAATGTATATATGAGGTCATATACATATAATTTTAATTTTCTATAGGAAAAGTATTTCCAATAGCTAGACACAAACACAGTACAGTTTGAAAATAACTTTTCCTGTTAACTTATCAAATACATTCTTTTCAATACAAACAATCTGATATTGTATACTGGAATTGTGGGATATTATAGTGGAATTGCAATCTCCAGCATATAATACTTTATTTTAAAAAGATCTACAAAAATAACAATATATAGGGAAAAATATTTAAAATAAAAACATAGTTCACTCTTCCTTTCACCTGCTCCAGAACTGACATAAAAGTTAGGTGGGTCCCACTGAGGTAATAAAAGCCCTCTAAATATAGCTAACTTTACAGTCCTACAGAACATTGCATTTCCTAGACTTACAGTAAGATTTTTCTACCAGAGCCATAAATAAAAACTATCTACAAATAGAAATTATTTTCCCCTAGCTACCAACTTAAAATTAATCCAAAGGTATTTGACATTGATTTTGAAAGCTATTTTTAAAAGATTACATAAATTGAACTCACAGAAGTGTAAAAAAAATTAGTAGAGGGACATACAGGAAAGCTGTGCTCAAAACAAATTAGTTTTTCTGCCACCTGCCACATACGTGTTTTATGAACTTTACTCACTCAAATGGAAATTTTCAAGTTACTCACTAACTTTCAAAAATAGAATACAGATGCAAAAGTAGTCATTAGTATTTATTTTAAGCAGCTTCAAGTTGTTTAACAAACATGAAAATCTCAGAACGTTAGCTACAGGACACCAGCAAGCTCTGTTTAAATAGATGACATGTTTTCCAGTTATGTTCTTTCCCACTCTCCTTCAGTAAACCCCACCATGTGTGACAGATGCTTATTCAAGTAACACCTATATATATTTTTATTAGCAGAAGGAGAGCAGGAGGGATGTTTTCTCTGATGGCCCCAACCCTATAAACTCTTAAGCACAGGCTTAGTAACACTTGTGCTTACATGTTTTCCTTTAAGTACCTTACAGTTTTCTGTTTCTTTGTATTGGACTATTCACATATGTGAAGTCCACATCTGAAGTGTTAAAAGAATCTGGGCCCAATTCACTTTTTTTTTAAGAAAAAGTATATTAAAAAGGCAAAATACCTCTACAAATGCAACTATTTCTAAAAAGACTGACATATGCAGGTTGACACAAACTGGAAGTTTATTTTAAAGAACTGTTAGTGTCTCCCCACAATGCTTACCCTCCCTTTGCTAAAGAATGGACATAACGAGTTAAGCAATGGGGTTTTTTAGATCAGTTTGAATTTGCACCTGCTGAATTTTATCTTTGTTTCCTGAGTGTCAAGTGAAGCTTCATCCCTGACACAAGTAGTTACCATATTATCAGCATGAGGAAATGCAGCACTTGGGATTCTAAGGCAAGAGGGCCTCAAGAATAAATAGCTGCAAATCTCAGAAACTAGGCAAATATTACAGTCAAACCCTCAGAGTTAGTTCTAACAGGACTGCTGTCGTACTGCAGAAAGTAGGGCATCCACATTTTTCAAAAGAAAGTAACATAAAAGCAGGTTGCCAGGTAGCTCATATGCTGCCACTTGCTAGCAGTGCTTTCTGAAACAGCAGGACCTCTGTAAAACCAAGGACTGCCTTCCTCCAGATGAATTCATGGGGAAAAAAATTCCTAAAGTTTCTTTTTGCCAGCTGATACCTCCCACAATGAAACTACGAACATTTTGTGGCAGAAAATGAGCTATTTTTTCCTTATGCAGTACTTATAAAAAAAATCTGTCCCCTAAAAACAGACATAGGAGCATGCGAAATGGGAACTGGCAGTATCCGGTCCCTTTACAGGAACAGTGCTTTTTGTCCATTGTATCGTTTGAAAAGAGAATTTCCTCCTGAAGTTGGTTGCTAAATTAAGAAATGAAGCTGATACATTTTTTCTATAGATGTGAAAAAAACCCCCTAGATTGTAACTCACTATGTCCACCTTTTTAAAAAAAAGGCAAGTACACTTGCTTTCAAAGCAAGTCATGTGTTGAATTTTAAATGTGTGGGTGACACTAGATTTGCTGGTATTCCATTATGGGATGGGAATAAGAGAACCTCCCCAAACCTAATAACCAAAGATCATAACTTACCTTTTCCTTGACAAATGAGAGGCATTTAAATGTTTTTTAAAGCCCATCTTAATCTGACCATAATGCTCAAAATTTGATAGTAATAGGCAATCATCATTAGCCAGCTTAGGTTTGTTCCTATTAAGGTACTAAATTATCTGGAGCTAAATACTAAGAGCAAACATAAAAAAAGTTTCAATTTAAAAAAAATCTCTCCAATATATAAAGTAACAAAAGTAACTGCCTCAAACTTTCCATTGCAGTATAAAAGAGAACAGAAGCTAATTTTTATATTTCATGTCTGAAACAATAAAAGCAAGGTAGATATGTAAATTGATGAAACATTCTCACATATCCCCACCATTCTAATCCCAAACAAATTCCAACCATCCCTAATGCTGGAAAGGTTACAGCTAACCTCTCAATGGAGACAAAACTTCAGGGAAGCTGAAACCAACAGTTCAATTATAATTTCACAGAACAATTACTACTACAATTCTGAACAAGATCTTTCAGAACTGGGCACCTGAAGGTAAATATGAGCTTAAAAGCAGAGCACCAAAACCAATCTGGTTCTTCATTTTTCAAGTGTCAGCACTCACCAATAACTTTATTGGCAGTTGCTGAGTGCACAGAGCTTCAGAAGGCGCTTAAATGCAGACTCAAAAATGTAACTCGAGACACCCCTATCCTTACCATTACTTTTAATAAAGTCTTGGCCATGTCTCTAAGACATCTGACTCCTGAACACCAGATATCCAGAGCCAGGGCTGCTCCCCACACTGGCACTGGCCCCACATAAAGCGAAGTACTCTACTCTATGTAATGTGCCCTTGACAGCCACCTCACACAGGATTAGTTTTTGCTGCCCCATTAACTTATTGAGAAATGAGCCGGTGACAAAGAGAATAGTAACAAAAAACCAAAGCAAGAAAAACAAAAAATAAACAAACAAAACCAAACAAACAAAAAACCAAACCAACAAAAAAAAACCAAAACCAAAAAAAACCAACCCAAACTTGGTTTTTTTCTCTTGTGCCCCAATATTCTATGAACTATGTACAGTCAGCACACAGCCAGCACCTACCAGAGTCAGTTTATCTCTCCCCATGGAGGGTGATGTACACACAAGTCTCATCTTGAAACTGAGGTTTTAGTGTAAGCCACATTTGCTTTAAGCTAAGCTATCAAGAAAGTAAATTAGATTTCTAATTCAGCAAACTAAATTCTTATTAAAAAAGACAAATTTAGCTGCAAACTAGTTTGCATCAGAAGGCTGAATATCAATATTTGGTCCAGTCTCTTCTGGTGTAAATAACTTATCACTACAGCTATGATGGCACACATTCTCTCTTTCTTTTAAAACATATGAAAATACTCAATTAATAAATCATTCCTAACAATAAACAAACCCTAAAAATCTGCTGACTTGACATATAGCCCCAAATATTCACAATTCAACCCAGAACATAATTCCTACAAAGATACCAGAACACAATATGAGAAGTTTTACACATTATTTTAACTTCTATTATTTCAAACTTAATTTACACAAGTAGGTCTTATTTTTAACATGGAAAATTTAGGGTGATTTTGGTCCCTTTCTAAGTGCATTCTTTTGAACTCCCTGAGTACTGTACATTCCTTTTCTACAGTGAATTCTAACTGGAAGATGCTGAATAAAGTGGTTTTGCATTGCTGCATATAAAGTAAAGTCTAGTGCTTACAATGAAACACAGCAGCATAAGATTTTACAAAATATGCAGCTCATGTTTCAGCATCTGAACTAGGTGTGAGCCTTCAGCTTCCCCAGATCTCTCCGTTAGGTTCTAGAAGTGGCTAATTTCACATCCATAAAGATAGTCAAAATGCAGTTACTGTTATTATTTATGTCTTGGCAGATAATCTTTACCAATCTGCTGTCATTTGTACCTGCAAGTTAACAGAATGGAATATTCAAAGCCCTCTTGGACCAGCCATCTCTATTCAGGCACTCCAAGGTCAGTAGCCACAGCTGTGTGGGTTTTTATAAAAGAAACAGAAATTATACTAACAAACCAATCACCTAACTCCACACTTTCAAAACACAGTAGTTCGTAACAGTTAATAATTAAATAATAGTAATAATAATAAAAAGATTATACCACTTCAGTGAGAGTACTCATATTGAAGTGTGAGTATAAGCAAAGTACTGACAATAAACTGTAGTATATCCGGTATCCAGTTCCAGAAATAACTGTGGGTTGCAGCAGTGCTGAGCATTTGCTTATTGATGTTTTCCATTTTAATGAAAAAAGAAAACTGGGCAGTACGTTGAAACCAAAAAGAAACTCAGGTAAAATGAGTTTACTTTTTAAAAAATAATTTATAAAATAACAAATAATCAACAGTTCATTATGTAGCAACAATATAAAGAGTTTAAGGTTACTGAATCAATCAGTATATACTAAAGATAAGATACTTTGATACCAAATGAGGCTTCCAGTTTCATTTAAGAACTTTGAATTATTTAGCTCATTAAAGAATACCTTAAATTCAACAGATATGGCTGAATCTGTGCACTAGTTAAAATATAATATTGTAACTGCACATAAAAAGATGCATTTATATACAGTTTTTACAGTGTATGCACATGTGTGTATACATTTTTTTACTCACCAACAAACACAACACAGACAATAGAAGGCAGCATAGAAATAGTGTTTTGAATATAAAAATGCTTTGTTTTCAATTTAGTAGAAAATGTGTAATTTGCATTTTGGCAGACTTACTGGTACAACTATACAAAACCAGGAAAAGGTCATGCAAAGGGGTTAAAATTCTTCTCCAAAGTAAATAAGGGAAAACAAAAACACCTAGTAGATTTGAGAGTACTTTGCAGTTAATGGGAAAAGCATCTAAAAGACAACATAAAATACAGAAATGGTTTGGTTTTGTTACTTTATACCTGGTTGTACCCTAGTACAGATGATGAGCTGTATTTTCATGCCCAATAAAAAGATGAAAATAACATCTTTCTTCTCTTCCTTTCACAAATACTTTGTCAAACTCTACTTATTTCAAAAGCATAGTGGTATAATGGCCATTAAAAAAAAGAGAACACATTGTGGACATAAAATGTTACAAGAAAAAAAGCAGACTCAAAAATATATTTTTTTCTCATATTTACAATTACATTTGTTAAAAAAAAAAACAACAAAGCTTTTACAAGGTCAGACCAACTACAGCCTTTTCTAACAAACTTGGTAAGTACACTCCCCATACATCCTGTTTCTCTTGAGCATTTAGCAGCTGTTCTTATACACAAGGAAATGTCTCTGCAGGAATTCAACTGGTTTGTAATTTTTTTTAACAAATTAGTATAGCTCTTTTGTATTTGACTGGGTTGTTCATTCTGTTTTAGCTGCAACGTCTAACATGCTCCAAAACATACTCAGGGAAGTGCAGGCTGCAGACCTGTAAGCCGTCCAGCTTGCACGGCATCCTTGGATATTCATCTTCTTTCCATTTGTTTTCCTCTGGATCAAAAGTGAGAATCGAATCACTGTAATGACCATTGTAACAAAGGCCTCCAAGAACCATTATCTGTTTGTCCAGAACAGCTACACCATGACCACTCCTACCTATTGGCATAGAAGCCAATATAGTCCATTGATCAGTATCGGGGTCATAAACCTCTGTAGATGGACATCCTTGAGATTCAAAGGAGGCTCTCAGGATCACACAGACACCACCAAAGACATAAAGCTTACCATTATAAGAAATCATTTTGTGAAAGCATCTTGCATAATTCATTTTGCATTTGTTCTCCCAACAGTTAGTGACCACTTGAGTTCTCCGTGTTCGCTGCTCTACTGTCCCTTCTTTACTGGGATCAAACACACACACTTGCTTAGAAGTTGAAGATGATGTAATTCCACCAGTGATATACAACTTGTTACCCAGCACAGTCCCTTCATGTCCGTACTTATTGACTGGATAGGGATCCACAAATTCCCATTTATCTTCAGTAATATCATACCGTTCAGTTGAGTAAAACGTTTCATCCCTGGTTCTCCCAGCCACTGCATAAACATACCTGCCAATCACTCCAACAGCAAACTCGGAACGTGGCACAGACATGTCTGCCATTCGTAACCAAGTGTTCTGTCTTGGGTCATATCTAAACACCTTGGATGAAGCATGGAACTCACCATCTGGCCCCAGTTCTTCCCCACCTAATAAGAACACGAAGTTATTTACAATGGCAAGGCAGTCTGGTCGTAAAGGTACCTGAGGACCCTCTAGTTCCCACCAGACCCTCGGTTTGTGCAAGAGAAGAATTTTACTGTTTACCATACTGTGTCCTATCATTCCTCTAAATACTGCAGTCTGGGGTTTGGCAGAACGAATTTTGTTCGATTTCATTTCCATCAAAGGTTGTTGGTGAACGCTATGAAAGTAATTCATGGCTTGGTCAACCTCATGTCGCAGCTGCCGGGAGTATCGATAAAACTCTGATGTTTTTACCTATGAATACATTTAAAAGATATTAAAATTCTGACCAAGAGAAACAATCCAGAAAACCTAAATCACTATGTGTCATTAGAAGACTATTTTACTTTGTTCCATTCAGGCAATCTTGAGAGCAATTGCATTTATGCATGAAGGCTTAAACTGATGTATTGTTATCCAAAATCCAGAAGGCAATTTAGTGATTAAGAGCAGTGACTAACACTTTCAGCAGAATAACCACATGCAGAATTTATGCTGGAATTAGGCACAACTGAAATCCCCAAGTCTAAAAATCATTATTCCTTCTCCTGAAAAAAGCTTCTGTCCATCTTCTGCTTAATCCATAAAGTACCCAAATTAAAAATTCACTCTTTTCCTGGGTTTCAAAGACACTCTACACACCCATTCTGTGGTTATCAAGGTCTACTCTAGTCTGGCTTTTTTCTGAATTCTCACAAATTAAGCCTGAGCTCCCAAATGCTAGTCTCTGCTCACAGGGCTATTTAATTACCATGGGATGCGAAGGGAAGGTACCCAACCCCCTTCCTTCAGAATATGTGCTTGCACCTAGCACTCATCATGATGACGACCTTACGGTTTCCCCTCTGAGAGTCTCTACATGTTAACACATGCCTTTAACACAAGAGGGAAATATCTCAACCTATAATCCTTTGGTTGTGCATTTCTTTGGCAAATTGCAGAGGTGGCTTTGAACTTCTGCTTCCCAGGTGAGAGTTACAACGTAAGAGCCATCCCTGTCCAGTTTTATTGGAGTTGTAGGCACAGGGGAAAATAATAATTCCTTTCTGGGACCCTTCCTACTATCTAAGCCAATGTAAGTGCCTGAGGCTGGTCCTGAGGCCATTCCAAAACACATCCCTGTCTTGAACATTTTAATTAATCTAGCTCAAGGCAGTCCGCAGCACACCGTGGGAATCTCTTCAGAGGCTTCACTCTTCCTGTACAGTCTGGTGTAACACAGCATTCTGAATCACACTTCAAAAACAAATAAAAACCTGCTGGATGTTGCCAAATCCACAAATCCTGAATCAGATTTAATTCTAAATCCCAGTTTACTTCACACAAAATTGGATTGCTTTCAAACAGTCTGAAAGCCTTTAGCACCCACCAGCTCCAAGTAAGAAGCAATGCTCTGAAAAAAATCTGAGGCCACGGAAATTTCAAGTGACCACAAGGTAACGCCAGAAGCTACTACTTTTAAGTATCTTTCACCCCACCTCCTCCTATTCTCTGTCCAAAAGAACAAATGCCTCAGGGGTGGTGGTATGAATTTTGACATATATGGAAAAAACTTTGGAAATTAATGTTCTTTATACCTTGTGAATAAAGTAGCTGCTTGTTCCATAAACACATACTATTAAAATTTTGTTAGCCATCTGTTAATCATCTCTTGTATAGTAATTAAGACATTCTGCTGTCAAAGAATAATATTTTTAAAAAATCTTTTGAACTGTTATTATTGAACGCAATTTGCACTGTTTTTGAGACAGTTTGAAACATCAGATTTCAAAAAAACCCCGAATACTAATTTACTATTGTAAAGCAATGTATAGCTCAAGAGTGACAGTGACTTGATGTTTTTATTTACACTTTTACTTTCCTTCACTTTAATTTTGACAAGTTCAACTTATCTTTGTTTGAAAAAAAAGAGGATGATCACAGGCAGATCACATATATTATTCTTGCAGCAATGTCCAGCTTCTTTCTACTGTTTTTACCAGAAGTGATTTTTGAGCAAAAAGGTTTTCTCAGGTACGGTACTTACAGAACACCCACAGTAAGCCCAACTCTTCTGGGAACAACAGCTCTATTTTCTTGTCGCAAATAAAGAATATATCATACAAAGACAGATCTGCTCATATGGTATTTGTCAGAATAAACCATATACCTTGCCTGACTGAAAAGACTGAACATAAATTACAGAAAATATACTGGCAGGGAGAACCACAGCACAGAAAAATGGTAACATATAAAGGTTACAAAAAATGAAAAAAGAAATTAAAATAACAAATAATCATGGCTGGGCTACTTTATCCTTAAAAGGAACTTTCAAATTCTAAACCAGCAGGACTAATTCAGGTATTCCCAAACTGGAGCTATCCTCTTTGGAATTAAATAAAAATATAAATTATCTTTGTTCCACCTATATGCAGTTCAGGTTTTCCTGGATAATTATGGAAGACAACAGGATCAACATGCTTACAATGTGAAGCATACCAGTAAAGCCTGGCAGAGATGGAAAATGTTTTTCTTTCTCCCTCAACATTTACAACTCTGTCATTAGATCTAGAAATTGAAATGCCAACCAGAAACTGGAATTAAAATAATCCTACAACCTCATCACCCTACTCCTCCACATAGCCTAAATCTCGCCCCATGAGAGCATGCCAAAGGAAACAAGGAGTATCTCTAATTCCAGAGACAGACCCTCAAGACAAGGGAATCAATCTATTAGTTTACTACTGCTCATCTTGACAAAGGCACTCACGTCAAAGCAAAGCCTCAAGCTCTTACCTTAAATGAAAGAGACATCAAGGAGCAAATGCAGCTCCTAGTTATTAACACCCCTCTGCGACTGAAGTTCATGGGGAAGCTTCGACAAGAACAAGTTTGAAGAGCTGAACACGAAAACACACAAGCACTAGCAATTCTTACAATATACAGAAAAAAAATCCCACAAAACAAGAGTGATCAATTACCTCAATTCTGGTAAGAAAAGGTAATTGGAGCATTACTAGACTTGTCTGTCGAGGAAAAATATCCCTGTTTTTAGCCATCCACTTTCACCAGCATAACCTCTGCCATATAGGAGCAGCATCTCTGCTGAGGCTCAAAGGATGGTCTAAGATGAATGTTACGATATGCCTATAGGAAAGTACAGGCTGCTCACACTTGCTTGATGCAAATGAAAATCATTTGCAAATGAAGGTCATTTGGCCCACTTTCAGTCACACACTATGAAATGTTTCAGAACTATTTGAAAGCCTTGTTCAGCCCATAGTAAGGAAAACCCTCTGCCTACATCTTCAAATAATTTTAAAGTAATTTTCATTACTTCTTTGTATAATCAAAAAAAGAGAAGCATTAAAATTTAGGTAGTTTGGTATCTAAAACAACTGTAAGTTGTGCATGTCAGCAGATGAAAGCTCATGGCCTTTTGTGGGAATTTCTATCTGACACCCAAAACATGCAGAAGGAAAGCCCTCAGCTTTCAAAAGTAGGCTCTGCCACTACCTGTAAGTAGCAATAAGAGGTTGGTCAGCAAATATCTAAGTGCTTCTCTAGAGACCAATTTTCCTGTTAAGTTCAACTGGAGAAGATCTAGAAGGAACGTGTCCATAATTACCAACACTCAAGCAGAACACATGGATTTCGGCAAAACAGATGGAAACGTACGTTAATTGTCACAAACCCTAAAGTAAAACAAACGTGCATTCCTAAAGAGTACATCATCAACTCTGAATTGATAAAAATACATAAATGCTTTAAAGCATTTTCTAAGTTTTTCTTTAAACTGTTCTGTTATCTTGCTGAAGGGTCTCAAAGGCATTTTAAGTTGGACTTCCTTATCAACCCCAGTCATACTGTAAAAAAAGGAATTTAATCCAAGTGCTAAAGCTTTGCTCATGTGATTTTTCTACATTCTTTACATTCTTTCCAATTCTTTCTTTTATTTTCTGGAGAAAACCTTTTAAAGAGGCTTTGCTGGGACACAGTCCTAATGTAAGAGTTTCCTCAAGATCTCCAGAGATGGAGAATGGGAACTATCTCAATGTATCAACTACCAGTTACAGTGGTTCACAGTCAGACTTTCAGCTACACAGACTGAGAACAGCATAAACAAAATCAAATGTGTCATTCCACAATAAAAGATGTAAAAATAACTAAAAAACATCCACCCCTCAACTCGCCCCCCTAGGCAGCCAATACCAAAATCACCACCATCCCTCCAGTCACAATAAATTTGAGCTTTAATGCATTTTCTCTTCTTCATTTTAAATCAGTGAAACACTCCATAAAAAGTGCTGGCTTTCCAAATTAATGCAGCGATTAATCATTGCCTATTTTTCTGCTGTATTGTAATGCATGCTTTTCTAGTTGCGGCAGCTATGGAAGCCTCAGAATCTTCCATTTATATTATATGAAGAAGTAAAACAAAAAATTAAATCATTAATTTCTAATTTGAAAAGTGATCCCCACAAAAGACCAGCTGTGGCCCATATTATGTTCACCAAGTCTCCCCCCTCACCAAAACAATTACACTAATTAATAAGCTGCAGGAAGAGCAATGAAATGCAAGGTAAATGTTCTGTAACATGTTTGACTTCAGCATATAGCTTTTTAAAAAATTTTCCTCATACAACCACTTACAGCTACTACTCTATTTGTATTCTTGTCACTTAGGTTTATAAGAAGAAGCTTTCAAAACCAAAAAGGCTTCTTCTGAGCTGCCCAAACTAAACAGCTATTATTTGTGCACCTGGTAACTAAATTTTAATATGCTATTATATGGGGTGGATATTAACTTGCTTCCTTCTGTAGAACTGGTAAAAAAACCCCAAAGACAAACAAAAACACAGAAAAATCTTGATAGCTCATTACATGACTTTGTCATCTCTAGTCATGTAAACAGAGACTTATTTTAAAGATTCTAACTTGCTGTGCTTAAGTTTTCTAAGCCTGCCAATTCTGAATGTGTTAGTGATGCAACTCAAACACAGCTACTAGGAGTACAGAAGCAATGCTCCACCTTTCAAATGAATAATGGTGGCACCTGTATCACACTTCTAAAGACCAAATTCTTACTCTTACTTGAAAAAAAAAACAAACAAACAAACTTATTTTACTAGAGATTAACCTGAATCAAAACTAAAGATCCATCAACTCTACTAACAAGGATCCTTATTATTTTCACACCTACTTATCTCTGACCATATTCTAATCACAATTATAAGCTGGTATGAGAACTGGTCAGTAGCAGTGAAGGGCTTTGAAGGGCTGTTCTGCAAGTGTTAGAAACCAATTCAGTGTTTTCAGCCTAATCATAGAAAGGCACAGCCTCTGTGCAGCAAGGACAATGCCTTCAAATTGATTTCTCGGCTGTTCCTTTTTAGAAACTGGAAAGAGAAATTGTCAAAGTCAAGCTGGAGTCTAACTCAATCTAATCTCTCAAATCAGAGTGGAGTCAACAATCTATATGCCACAATTAAGAAGCTCAGCACATATAAATACTGCTAGCAAATCTATTCAAATCAACAATAACCTTAACACCCAAAAATATTAAGCACAGCACTTATATACAATAAGAGGGGCCCCCTAACCTCACCCACACTTCTTATTCTATGCTTCAGCAATCAAAGTTGTGTAAGTAGATACATATGTACTACTAGACATGGAAGTAAATGGGAAAAAAAAAAGAAATTCAACACATTTATGAAAGGTAAAGTCACAATAACATAAAATTACAATGACATCTCAAAAATCACTATTTTCTAGGCACAGGACAACAGATATTCAAAGATAATGTGCTATTCATCCTACCTCTACAGCAGAAGCCAATGAATCAGCAGAAGCTGATCAGTAAATTTTTTATTTACGCTGGCAATTAATAAATCAGCATGGGCTAGTCATAATAAACCTTACAGACTGGACGTAAAAAACTCCTGGGTTTTAAGGACAGAGGTTTTGAAACAACATTTCAATCTGAGTAGTATACAGAAACTAAATGGAGCTTAAACAGTATATATCAGAGAAATCATGACACGCTTGCCTCCAGTAACACGGAGATTAACTCAATGATCCAGGTGAAAGGCACTCCAACTTCTATCTCCAAACTTCCTCAAGGCTTACAGAGCCATTGATATGTTTCACAAAAAAGGAAAGCACAACGTGGATAGTGAAACTTGTGCTTTTCCCCAAACACTTTGCCTTTACTTTTTAACTATTCCCTAAACCCGTACTTGATTTATCTTTCCATTTTCTCTCATACATCTGCATGTACTTTAAGGGCTGAGAAACAAAAGGAGTATCTACTCATAGTTCAGAAGCCATTCTTCCAGGACAGTCTGCAGTAAGCAAACAGTCTGTACCTTCACTTGTGCACTGAATGCACATCAACCTCCAGGTATTAATCTAGAGTCACTGACTTCATTTTTAAATTGTACACCTCTCCAAAAAAAAATGATGTAAGGAACAGAATGGCTTAAGAGGACAAAAGTATCCTTACCGTGACTTGCAAAGTTAAGTTATATAAGTTACTTATATACTACAGTGACAGGCATCTGAGAAATGTGTATGAGAAAGATTACATGAAAGTACATGACAAGCCAGCCAGTGTATAGCAAATACAGAGTTTAGTGAACTGGAACAGTCAACTTCAGACTGTATTTGGTACATTCATGCATTTAGTATGTGCTGGCTTCAAGAAAAGGGTGGATTCTGTTTGTGGATCTCCAGAAAAGGCACTTTTACCACTAGTTCCCCACTCTACACAGAGAAGAGGCTCTCCCCAGGTTACTGCCAGAACAGTGAACAGACATGCTCTTTTATTAAAAAAATAAAGTGCTCTATATTCTGATGTTGGCTCCAACTGCAGTTGTCCTTTGTCACTTGTCATGCTGGATAACTTAATACTCTCTAGCCAGGGTAGAACACAAATGCACTCCTAGCTGCAGTAACAAATGACATAATTAGCTCCGCTTCCCTCTGCTGAGTTGTCCCACTCCATAATCTGCACTGGCTTTTCTCTGCTCCCACATACAATTAACAGAAAGGGTATTCACAGATAAAGCTTTTACATGTAGGTATATAACCTGGGATGCTGAAAACAACTTCTCTCCTGAAGTTGTACCTATTGGGCCATTTGGTAGCTGTCAAGATAAAACATGAGAAGCAATGTATCCAGGATTTATACCAACAATATCAAAACCAACTCCAGAAGTTATACCCAAATATAATGCTGAAGGCCAACATACACTTTCACTTGCACTTACAGAAATTTAACTGAAGACAGCTTGATGCTTGAGCTTGTATCCCCAAAACTCACAGAGCTGAAGCAGACTCACACAAATCCTGCCCTATTAGATTAACCTCAAAAAAAGATGCTGTGAATTCTGTATGTTTTGTTACCGAAGGGCTTAAATGATGTAATAATACAGTAGAAGTGCTATTCAAAACAAGACACTACACGGTATCCTGCAGAGTTCAGTTCTTACTAGTTAAAAAAGTTTTAACCCAATATAAACATTACATTAGTGTTCTAAAATATGTTTAGGTATTTATTTTGTTTATGTCTATAGTCTATTATAGCATCATAAATATATTTTATGTATTATTACTTCCTATACTCCGTTCACACACACAGGAAAAAAACCAAAATATAAAAATTCACTAGTCTGAAGTAATTAATAGCTCTTATAATCTGAAACACAAATAAGTATAAGAATTACTGCTTGGATGATCCAGTGGCCCTTAAAACCACCAAAACCAGTATAACCTTGTCTGTCCATCCACTAGATACTAAAGTAAAAATATATGGGAGATTAATTTCTAAGAAGCACAACAAAAACATGGGGTCTGAACTCCTATTAATTTGCTGAGAGGTGAACAGTACAGAATTTGAAGTTGTATCTTATCACACAAAATTAACATTGTTAAAACAGCACAGATCAAGTAATTCCTAACCTGAACACTGTTACTGGCCTGTAAGAGAATTGCTTACAAAGTATTGTAATCCTCTACTGTAAACAAATATTCAGAGACTCTCAAGAACTAGAAAACAACAATTTTTTTGTCTGTTCTTCAACAGAAGAGTAGAAAAGGCAAGTTCTCTTTTAACTCTTACTACATACAATGAACAGTTGAACTATAAGATCCCCTGTTACAAAGAGTCCTCTGATATTTAAAGTAAATCATTACATTTGATACCATCAATAATTTTTGATTGTATTATGTCTTGTGTACAACCAAGTGTAACTTTGCAGGATCAGGGCTTACTTCTAACTGCTGTGTAACAGCACAAGCACTGAAGATACAGCAACAACAAAAACACTCAGCAGATTTAAGAGCAGATGCTATTTTTCATTTGTAAATAACCCTCCCCTGTATTTAAGCCACGTAAGATCTACAGCCACTATTTTTGATTATATTGATAACAATTATCATAACATACACCCTACATATTATGTGCAGGTCTAAAGCCTCTGGAAAGCAAGAAGCAACTTGTGGAAAACAGTTAAGAACGTTTGAAATCAAACAAAATACAAGTGACCTTATTTCAAAATGTCTTTTCCACATAAAGTCACATATAAACATGTACTGCAAACATACCTGTTCTCCAGCCACTGTAGGTATTATTATCTAATAACCAAAGACAATACTTCTAGATGTTTGCCTTCTATGCTTTTCTTTATTAGAAAAATAAATGCTATCATTTTGTTCCTTCTCATAGCTTCAGGAATCTTACCTATTTAATGGCATGCTGCCCTAGCTAAATGATGAATCCTGCCTACTGCTTTTCAAATGCACCAACCTTCTCAAAAACACTGGATGGTGTCATCAAACAAAACCTGATGTTCTGAATGATGGTGTCCGTATGCCTCCAGCGTCTTCTATCATGGCGCAGCCAGGCCTGAACAGCTTCATACAGCTCTATCTCTGGAAACCTGCTCAGATGATCATTATCCAAGTAAGACATGAGCTTCTCAAAGCTCAGATATGAAAGAAAGTCAGGTCTGGACATGAGTGGCACAAAATTCTCTAGCAGAAAGGAATCCAATTTTTCCCTGACTCCTTCGATGTTTACACCAAAATCATCCAGAAGTCTCATAATTTCTGCACAGTTTTCTAAGCAGATTTTAGCTAAGAGAAAAGAGCAGCAAAACTTTACCACCTCTATAAGCTGGACATACATGGCAGCCTGAAGGATTTCATGAACAGTGTTCATACTCAGTTCAATAGTTCCATAGTACATGAATTGGAGGACATGACTGAAGCCTGTAGCTGTCAGACCTTTCAAATGGATTTTGTCCTGATCTCGTTCTCGCATGTCTGCTGTGAACATAATCCTGAAGTAATCACTCTGGGTGGCAAGCAGTGCTTTATGGGCCTGAAATTGGTGGTCTTCAATGACAAGTGTGACATCAAGAAGCAATCCCTCCTCATACAGTGCTCTGAATCCTGCAGAGACACTGGTGTCATGGATGGAGGAGCTAAACCCTTCCACGTCCCCTGCCATGAATCACCTGGGGGGAAGAAAAAAAAATAAATAAAAATAAAAATAAATCATAATTTCTAATAACATATTACAAGCCCTTCCTGACCAGATAAATCCTAACTAAGATTACTTTGATCAGGACTTAAAAGTCTTCACCATTCTTTTTCTCTCCAGCTGAAAAATCAACTTAGGAAACAACTTAAAACACAAACTTTAAATATTTCTCCCCCAACCAAATATTCTCATTTTAAAGACAGGGTAATGAACAAAAATAACTGCAATACTGGCAAAATGATTCCTTTCTTGAAGTTAATTCATGGTCATATAATGAACTATAAAGCTTGTCATGGTTTTTTTCCTCTCCCTCCCCCCTTTCAATCTTTCTAAAGAATTTATCTCAGGGGAGCAATAAAACACCCACTCTTGAATATCAAAGGTCTGAAAAAGGAAGTTAAACTTCCCTAACTTCAAAAACGAGCCTCAGTAGATCTCTACATGGTATGATCAAAAAAAAAAAAAAAAGCCTTGTTTTAAAATCTGTCAATTTACTCAACAGTTATTTGTAGGAAAATGAATGTTTTCAGAGATACTATTTGAGATTGTGTGCTTCATTTCTCCTGTAGAAACGCAGTCCCATCATGTTCCCCCCTGTTTCTTACTGTAGCGATGAATGTTAAGTTACGAGATCTAAGAATTGCAAAATACTAAGGCAATAAGAAGCACTGACAAGAATAGGCCACAAAAAATAATAAGCCATATAATGGACTTAGTGAAGCTTAATTGCTCATAAAGCATTTGCAGATGTAGTGTTACTTACATGCAAGCTATAATTAAACTGCAAATAAACCAAAAAGAAATCTAAGAGTAGCAGGATCCTACCCTGTTAAAGTCAAGGAAAATAAATATTCAATAATCAAAGTAAAAATCTATTCAAAATCCAGAAAATTCTCAAAATGTTGCTCAGCTTCCTTGGGTTTAGGTAGGGTGAAGTTGCACAAGGCAGCTTGAAACTATAAACAATTCATCAAAGGACAACAGCACACTCCATTCTCCTTCTGTCTCATTCTGGGACCTGAGCTCCTGCTGCCTACTTTGAGCCATTTCTGGGGTTCATTGGGCTTCTCCAGAAAGTCAATGAACTCATAAGCATGACTAAAAAATAAACTAAGAGCAGGGAGGGACAGACATGAAAAAGACATATGACACAAACATGACCACCCCCACTCCCTAGCACACACAAAACCTCAAAACGAGAAATCTTTCTGCTTCCCAGTGAGCAGACTGCTGACTTGACACTGGGGTTTGGCACGAGAACTAACCTGATGCAGAGGGCCGGACACATACTTGAGCAGGAAGAGAGTAAAAGAGCAACAACTTCCCTATTTGGCATTAATTTACTATTAGAATTGGTTCAGCTACTTTTGTTCCACTTCATCCCACCTTAAATTACAGTTCAACTTTCCCTCAGATATTTGTGGCATTTAACTCTGAATTTCCTATAACAAATAAAGCTAATGATGTTTTGGTACTGGTAACCCACATGAAAAGCTAAATAATGCCAACACATTAGAAAAACCTGCAGATTCTCAAGGTCATAAAACTTCACACAAGTATATGTGTGAAGTGACTCTAGGGTGGCCATGTTCACAGCCTCAGAGAGCAGTTACCATTGACCCCCACTTCTTCAAGCACCGCATTCTGGCTGCTGCCATTGTAACAGGAATGCATTTTATTAGACTCATCAATGGAAAATCATCTCCTCTCCTTCACTCCTCAGCACACATCCTGGAAAACCAAACTGGAGATACCCTTTGTCTGTGCAAAACTAAACTGGTGAGTGGGTGTTTGTAGCCACACCTCATGGAATTAGCACCACTCCCACACTGTTGAAGCCTGATGATAGGTTCTGTGCACAATAAAGTCAACGCTGGGAGTGTTCATTACAATTAAGGCCTTCTTACAAAATTCAAATTCCTGAAAGTAAGAGCAGAAGCAAAAGAACAAAGATGACAATCCAGTCACTTTCTCACCAGTATCCATGATAGCACCTTCCTCTCAATGTCACTGAAGACAAAGAGAAACATGCAAACTGCCCTGGAACCTCATATTGTCTCTTATTTCTCAACATCAAATGCCTACCAGAAAGAAAAATTACCATCAGATATTTTTCTTAGTTGTTGCCAATTCTTACACAAAAGCAGATGAGGAAAGAACCACTTCACTAACTCTTACTACCTCAAAAAGAAGCAACCAACTGAAGAGGAAGCATAAAGCCTGACTTTACAGGACTTTGCTTTCTAATTGGATTTCTGACATCAAATAAAAAGGTAAGCACCAATATTAGCTTACTTCCTTCTTTCATCGGAGCACTTGTAACTCCTCTCCTTCCATCCCCAGTTCTCTGATGTTCAATAATAGCTGAGCTCATACCTCAGTCCTTCCTGTTCAAGAGATTTAATGATCACTTGCCTTTAAATGGGCCACTCATTTTCATAAAACATACAGCGACTTGAAACAACTCTCACTGCTGTCTGAAACCAGCCAAGAGGTTCAATGGTTACAAGGACTCTCAGACAGTACAACTGGGTAAGTTACAGTGCTTTAGGAGACCAGCTAAGACTTGGCTCAGTGTTAGTTCCAAGATCAGGGTTAAAAATGGCAAAGGACAGTTGGAATTTGCAAATGTGAGAATGAGAACAGAATAACACAACAATGTATTGGGGGGAGAAAAAGTAAAAAATGAAGCAATATTCCCCAGGTGACTGAAGCAATATATATTCATCCGGAAATAACGGGATCTCCCATCGCACAGGAAATCCTACTGAAGGGATTTCTTCAAAACAGTATAGGCATTACTGTGTACTGTGTACTGTAACAGCATAGAAAAACCACAGCAGCAAGCTCCAAACACACAGCAGTATCTTTGCCCTTACCTTGAGAAAGGTAACACTGTGGACACTCCACAAATAAAAGGAGAGAAATTAATTTATACAAAGGACGACCTAAAAGAAAGGCCTCTTTCACCACCCTCAAAGAAGCAAAAAGGAAAAGCTTGAGAGTGAAGTTAAGCAGAGAGACATGGTAGATGCACCTCCAGTGTTGCTTTTAAGGACCAAAACAAGTAAGTAACACTCAAAACAGCCAAAGAAAACCCAAAACAAACAAGCCCCCCAAACAAACAAAAAAATACAAACAAACAAAACAAAACACAAACAAAAAAACCAAACTACCACCAGAGAGGCCTGGGCAACTGGCTCTAGGTGGCCCTTCAGGTGGCCCAGATGACCTCCAGAGGTCCCTACAGCCTCAACTGGTCTGTGAATCTTGTGATCATGTTGCTTTTACACAGACACTGCAATGATGTGGGGATTTTTTTGCGACCTTCTTTTTAATTGTGATTAAATAGAAATAAGACAAATATACATGCAAAAAAAAATAAGGATATGTTACTATCCTTTGAATTTTAAATTTAACAAGGCAGGAATCATTGAAATATTGAGAAATAAAACCCACCTGTATTTAGGGAACACCCTTTAGGGTTCCAATTTTTACATCTCCCTACAACTGGCTATTCCATAAAAATATTTAAAATTCTGAGTCAGCCACAAATCTCCACAATAGTAGCAAAGGAGTCAACACTTGGAAATTATTATTTCTGAATGTTTTAAAAATGTGGGTGTTTAAATAATTTAATCCTTATTTTCACATTGCTGCTGATACTACTTTTAGTAAATCTACAGTTTTCAACAACAAAATATTTTTCCTCCTAAACAGCAGTGAGCATTTAATGGATTACTTAAGTACACACAAAACCAGTAAGACTTCTCCTTACACCATCTAAAGAAGCTTCAGAATTCCATGAGTGAAAAGCAAAAGGACTACCTGTCTTCCTGCATTAAATAAATGGAGTAAATATCCTGTTCTTGGCATAAAGCCATATACATTATCAGCAGATAAATTTTTCTTTAAAACAAAAAACTGTATTACCAGTGCAAATACACAAAGGGGTTAAAATAGTACAAAAACTGGGAAACTAATTAAATGCATATTATGCTTATCTGGTAAAAATCTTCATTTCTAAAGCTAACATCCTCTGTCAAAAGCAAATAGAAATGTGGTAGTTCAAACATTAAAAAAAGCAATACAAAATACTCTCAAACGAAGTAATTTTTCTAAAGCATAGCTATGCCATTCCTCCCACACACACACTTGCAATCTTTGATGTAATTCTACGCACTATTCAAATGCTGCAGTTATTTCCCAGAGGACAATACATAACGATTTTTTTTTCTTATTTTCAATAAAAATGGAAAATTCAGTTAGATTTTCTTCATGCATGCAAATCACAGCAGCACACTTAATCCTAAGGAAGACACTGAGCCAATAGTGGTCTGTAGGAAAACTGGAACAAAAAAATTCCAATGTATAAACAATGAAGGGGAGGTGGGGGGCAATGTACACTGACATTCGTTATTGTTCTGCACATATTAGAGCTGATCAGGGTAATGCAGCACAGGAAGTAAGACTGCTGAAAAGCCAAAAGAGAAATACATTTAACCTTATTAGCTGTTTCTGACATTTTTTCCTCTTTTAGCACATAATGCATTAGAGTCTACAGTGCTTTGACTGTAAAACCGCTTACTTGGAACACTGATTTCTCATCTTTATTCTGCAGCTGTAATAAAAGTCTGAAAACCCTACTCCGGACTGCTTTTTCTTGCTAAACAAGGAGAACCTTCTTTCCTCAGGGTGTCTGAGGCTCTTAGTCACAAGCAGAAGAAATGGAGTCTAAATGCACTGGCTATTGAGAAGCAAGTTATAGAATACCTGCTTTTGACTCACACCCTCCTGGATTTAAAATCTCTCCAAAAACAGTACTACCTGGAAAAGGGCCCTCTGAGTATGTGTCTTTGTGTACTATGTAAGATTATATCCATTTTCTAGAGATAGAAATGTATTGTTCTATGAAAGTATTGACAATACAAAGTCTAGCACACCAGCTCAAAGGAAGATTTCTGCTTTCCTTTACTCTTGTTCCTTCATAACTCATTTGGGATGTCGGGACAGAACAAGCGAGTTTTGTTTTATTTACTGATTATGGAGTACTTGTTCATTTTACCTATCCAATAGATATTCTAAGAATCACCTTTGTGAACACAGCTGAACAACAAATTTTCACAAAATGAAACACTATTATCTATGAGTTACACCATAAAGATATTTCACCAGACACACAGAACCATGCTTCAGTTACACCAAGTACTAAAATAGAGCTTAAAATGCAATAATCTCTTCCATCCACCAAATGCGTGCATTTAAATGTAAATTTTAAAGCCATTATGCATGCTTTATTTGGTGAGGTCCACAGCAAAGGCTGCCTAGAGCAGAATTCTTCGACCCCAGTTCTGTTAACATGCTTTTCTGCAGGAACAGGACATTTCTCCACAGTCAAATGTTATACACACATATGAAAATACAATACAAATACTTGAACACACTAGCAAACATTCACAACTGCACACATGGCTGAAGGCTGGGCCTTTGAATGCAGTATAGTGTATTGAGTAAGAATGCAATTATAACATACACAGTATAAATAATTTATCCTCTAAATTAAACCTTTGTTTACATGGTTTGACACTAAAAACATTCAATTTTGTCCACCATTTTTCATCATAATTTCCCACTAACAGCAACAGAAGGAGCAATGTGATGTGGGATAGATCAATAACCAGTGGCTGTCAAAACATTCCATTGCTACAATTGCAAACGTAGAGAACGAAGAACTAAATCCAGTTTCCACGTGTTTTATCTAAAATCCTTTATAATTAATACACTAAATTTGAGAAACAATTTATCTTAAACACATTGTTCATGTTTAAGACTTCACGCAATCCATTTTGAGAATTCCAAAAGGACTGGATTACTTGAGAAGGGAGAAGTTAGGAGCCTACCAATCACCGCCAGTCAGAGGAACCAGACTGCCAGAACTGCAGAAATTAAAACTTGGCTGCTCCTGAGAGCTGTCCACACTCCATTCCTTAGGGACACACATCCGACCAGGACAGCTCCCCTGAGAGTCTCTGCCCATGTAGCTATCTTGCAGCAATCTGAATCAGTTCATAGCAACAGTAGCACTTTGTATCATTATGGTCCTTATGGCCGTGCCAGAAGCATCAACACGAGTTACAACCAAGCCTACTAAAACTCAGCACGGATTGTGCCTCAGCTCAGTATGGTTATTCTTCATTCTAAGTGTGTCAGAACCTGTAACTGCACTTCACAGACACTAAGATAGCTTGAACCATCTGTGTGAAAGGCCACTGCATCACTACACCTGCACAGAAAAACCTGCTCCCAAACACAGAGCAGGTTCAGCTCAGTGCTGTTCCAATCGCATTTACTGACACCAGAACAGGTGCCCTGTGTAAAATAGTTGATACATCCACAAAAATGAGAATTGTCCTTAACAGCAAAAACTTGTATTACCAATACCTAAAAGTTAAATTATGATAGTGTTGAAAACTACAGATTTGCCACTGCTCTCAATGTGGACAGGACTGCTCTATCCGGAGTGTTAACAGTCCTTATATATATATATATTTGTGTCTTATAGAATGATTAATTTTTTCAAATGTAAGAAAAAGGTATGAATAAAGCACATTTCTTTCACTGTGAACATATTTATTAAGAAAATTATAATGCATTTTACGCAGAAAAGTAGCAAGTTAAGTATGTTAGTAACAAAAAATCCTATCTTTCTTGACTTACCACAAATTTTTAGCATAATAAGAATGGAATGAGCTATAAGTAGTATTTAAACTATATGANGAAAAGTAGCAAGTTAAGTATGTTAGTAACAAAAAAATCCTATCTTTCTTGACTTACCACAAATTTTTAGCATAATAAGAATGGAATGAGCTATAAGTAGTATTTAAACTATATGAGTAAAAATTTTAAATCTAAACTAGGATTGCTAAACTACCCCCTTCATTTGTCTTTTTGTTATCTATATCTTTACTGCTAACTTAGTATATACTCCTAGCATCTTCTGAGAAAATGACATTAATTGTGCCCTTTGTACAAGACACACAGGTTTTGACCTCACTGCCAAATGTCAAACTCACTTATCAGAAACACAGAAATCTCAAATATATTTAATTTCTACACATATCCCCCAAACTGGCAGCTAGATGAATGAAAAAAGTCTTATGTCTCCAGTGTGAGCGCAATGATTATCTGCTGTGCTCTGCTTGCTGAAAGGCAAATCAACACATGTGCAGATCCAAACCAGCCACAGGATATAATTAAGGAAAGTGAAAGGAGATGAGTGTCAGTGGGAAAGTTTATAGGACATGTGGTAGAAATTAAACATGTTTGCTAGGTGTTGGAAGGGAAAAGACAGGAAGTATGTTGGGGCACAGTGGTATGCTCAGGGGATCTGAATGTGAACTGGGGCAAGGGTGGTGCAAGAGCTGGGTTATCCTACAGGCAAGTACATATAACAAGTCCACAGGAAGCCAGACTTCAGTAGTCCTGTCCTTTTATCCAGTAATAGCTTTATGATTCTCCTATTCATCTTCTAAATGGGGGGGGGAAAAACCCAGACCCCAAACAATAAAAAGGTAAGAACTTTAAATTTTTAAGAGACGTTTCAGTATTCACCAAACAGATCAAAGCTCTAGTCCCAACCCTGGGTAGCTCTACTCGTTCAGATCACGGATATTTCTTCGCGATCAGCTACGAAGGGGGAGAAATGGCCATTTTCGGGGCAGGAACTCAGATGACCTACTTCAGCCCGTCAGCTCGCACGTTCGGCCCCGCTCC
>VZTG01008850.1:0-52351 GCA_013397845.1 Melanocharis versteri
CGTGTCTGCCTCAACAGCGACACATCTTCATACTTTTACGGCCCTGTAAAGTATCCCACTTGCATGTGAGAATCCTAAGTAGAGAAAAATTGAGTGTACAATAAGAGCAGTTGTTGCGGTGTCCCAGCCTTCCTTCAGCTTCAGAATTAATAATGAAATAAACTGGGTTGATTTCCCTGATAGGGACAGCGAAGCTGAAGGTGAGACTGAGGACATTGTGTAGGCCGCAACCCCTCTGTGACAGTTAAGTGTCACTCATGAGAGAAGTCTTCCCTCAGGTCCTCTCTTCTTGGACATGATGTAACCAGTTCCAGAATGTTCGGTCCAAGCGTTTCCCCCATTGGTTCTTTTCGATACCATGTTTCCCCATTGGTCCTTTGTTCCTATCCCTCGCTCCCCGATTGGTTGTTCCCTTTCTCCGCCCCCTCCAAGAAATGTATAAGAACCCGCGCTCCCCTGAGACTTCAGACCACTTCCACCGGTCAGGCTCCCTGCTCTCTTCCCTTCAGACCTTCCTGTTCTCCCTGTTGGGGAATAAAGGTTTGGAATCGTGACTCGGAGCCGCCTCTTTCCTTCTCGCCTGCGTCCTGCTTGCTTCACCATCGAGTGGTGGCCGCCTCAAGAGGAGCTGAAGGCGAAAACGGCTCTTTTCAGAGCCCACCAGCGGACGAGCCCAGTGGAGCTGTTTGCCGTGGAGACGGCCTGTGCTCTTCTGAGAGCCACTGCCGGGAGCGTTGGTGCGTGAAGGTCTCGCCATCCGGCACGCTGACCGATCGCACCCCACTGGCAGCACAAAGGCTCTTTTAAGAGCCAGAGCTGATTTCTCCGAGACACGCGCTGCCACAAAAGTCCTTCGCCAGCCTGCCGGGCTAGCTACTGCCGGCGCGAGCGACAAGCAGTGATTGCTCCTTTGAGAATTTGAGTGTCAATTCTTACTGAAGTAATGAAATGTGGGTGCTGTTGCAGATACCTGAGGGGATATGCTTTGTTAATCCAGTGTAACATCCACAGACAAATTAGTCTGCATCTCAGAATTCCTGCATTTCATTTTCTGGAATTCTGCCTTGCTCAAATGCTGTCAGATAACTCCTGCTGTCAGATGACACCAAAGAAAAGTAGAACAGAAAATAATGTCATTACATAATGTCTCTGCTCTTTTCCTCATCTCAGAAAGTGACTCTGCCTCTGCATCAAACTGGAGTGTTTGCATCTCCTATTTCTGTTTAAGAAATAAATAGGTCAGTTTTCTGCAACGAGGTGGAAAGAGGCAGCCATGTCCATGGTACTGCCACAGGCATGTGATTACTTATAAAATATGATTATTAACCATGTAATCATGTGTTTCTCTACCATATTTTTCCTGGGGTGGTGCTGTTCAGTACAGGGTTAAGGTTAGGGTTAGGGTTAGGGTTAGGGTTAGGGTTAGGGTTAGGGTTAGGGTTCAGCAGTCTGTTGGAAATGTGCCTGGGACAGCCTAAAGAAATGCACTGAGGTTCCCCGCCCGGTGATTCAGTCCTTTCCCGTTTCCTGAAGGTCACCTCCAGCTGCCTCCCTGTTCACGCTCCAGTTTCTCCCAGTTCTATTTCAGTGCTCTGTGCAATAATAGGTTGCAGAATTCAGTTTCTTAAATTGGCATCCTTAAGAAGCCCTGCTCTTAAAATCTAAACGCTTTAATGATTATGTGAATTCACTCTGCAGGCTTTTATATAATAATTTTGGTTTTCTTCTTGTCGACATTCAAGAACAAAAGCAGAGAATCCAAAAAACAAGCAGTGAATTTTTCCTGTTATGAGAGCTCTTCTCCAAGAGCTACTTCACTCCAGGAGCTTTCTTTTATGATACCCTCAGAGCACTGCCCAATTTTTCAAAATGGCATGGAAAGCTTGATGATAAATTGCATTATG
This sequence comes from Melanocharis versteri, assembly GCA_013397845.1. NCBI lineage: Eukaryota > Metazoa > Chordata > Aves > Passeriformes > Melanocharitidae > Melanocharis > Melanocharis versteri. Next base: position 1,905 of record VZTG01008850.1, read on the forward strand.
TCCCCCATCTCTAGAGAAGCAGGATCTATGAATGGAGCCAAACCAAGTGACAGAACTGGCTGTGCAACCCTTACAGGTTGCCTCAGAGTAAGTGTGTAAGTCTACTTCAAGTTGGATGCTTTCACGATTACAAGACTTGCAGTCTTAAAATACTTCAGAGAATTGCTTCATTTCTGGTCTAGTTGCCAGGTGGATACTACAGAGTAAAGCCTTTGTTTCTCTTTTACTGAAATCTTTAGAAAAACATGTACCTTTGTCTTCTCTGAAGAATTTTGTTTAACAATGCATAGAAAATTTGTATCTAATAGAACATCAATAAAGACTTTTCACTGTTAATGTGCACTAAGGATGCACCCAGGATGGCATTTTCAACATTCTGTTTGCTTACACTGGTATTATGTCTTTGTAGCTTTTGCTGTCTTGGGGCTATGTACTTACCCCCTCTGCACGACGCTTTCATGTCATCACTAAACATACCTCAGTGCTGTGGGGTTTTGGTTAAAGTTCCACAATATTTCAGATGGCTCACACTAGAGAAAGGAAACTGTATTGGGGAAAGAAAAAAATCTAGGCAATTTGTTTAGCCTGTCTTTTCCAGCAGAAACTGGGCAGTCAATGAATGAGCTTGTAGGTGAAGTACTCGAACTGGTAATGCCAAAACAGAAGAGTGACAAAGCTAAGAAGAAGGTTGTAGTGAAGAGGTGTGGTTCATCTGTAGCATCCTTTTGACTCACCACAACACCTGATGTTTAAGGGAAAGAGAACATCAGGCTTTTTGGAGACCTAAACTACATGGGCCATCTCTGTTGAAAGTTCAGAACAGGCACCATGCACTTGTCTGCTTCAGGCCTCTTGATCAATCTCAGTAGTATTTTTCATCTGGCAGCTATTAATGTTTTGTACCTGATAAAACTGGAAAGAGCAGTTTGGAGAATTTGCAGTGGATGCTTAGAACCTTAATTTCAAGGCACCTTACCTTCTTAAAATGCTTAAAGGGACCTAGAGCTGTTTATATGGCTTGTTTAAAACTAGCTCAGATTGTTCTGTGCTGGACTGTTACCTGCATTATGAATATAACTGAAGTTGTGCACTGCTGTAGGTTGGCTATGCTTCCTGACCTCTGGGAATTTGCATTATGATTGCTTGTCCAAGTCATGTGCAAACATATTGCTTCTTTTTATGTTCTATTTCTGTCTCTGAGCAGACACTGTAGCAAGGTGCCAATGGGGTAGGAAATGAGCTGCCTCTTGGAAGCATCTGGAGAATGCTGTGAGCTGGACTGGGCTGAGCTGGACCATCTGCTCAGCTGGACAAACACCTCAGCTGGCAGCTCCATGCCAGCTGTTTAGTGACATTTTTTCTGCTGGTGTTTGTTTTCTCCTTACAGGAGAAAGGTTTGAGAGAAAGACTCGACTCCACCTGGGTATGCTGCATTTACACTGAACAAGAGTGATGTTACTGACAGAAATATTTGAAAAATAGTAAATATTAGGGAATACTCTGATAAAATGACATCTTAGCGTATATGTTCAAATCCTAAAGTCATTTATTGGAGGAAGGTGTCCAGAATTAATTGCTCATTACAGATTTGGAGACTTCGAAGCTCCACTCTCCTCCTGTAGCACAAAACCAAAGCACTTTCCCGACAAAAGGCATGAGCAAAAGACAGGTCAAGTGAACAATACAGAACACTGAATAGCAGTTCTGGAAGGGAAACAGCAGGGAAAATGCCAGAAATATCAAAAATCAATTTGCCACCATAGAGTTCTTAAAGCTAATACCTATTGGGGTGAGGTGCTGACCTCATTAATCTTATCAGGAAAGATTCCAATACATTAGCACAGTTTTGCCTGATGAAATGAGGGTAAGTGCATGGGAGTGGGCTGCATTCAACTGATATTGCCTTTGTTTCTCAGGTTGCTCTGAGGCCTAGCAGAACCAAGGGAGGAAAAATGGTGAACTCAGAATGGTGTGAATTCCTCAAGTGGATGCAGCTCAGCCAAGGTGCGGGAGCTCGAACTGCTTTGTATGAGTGCTGCACAAATATCTCCTCATCCATACTCCCAATTTCCCCGTGAGGCTCTGTGATTCCTGAAGTGTTCAACAGGGCTGAAATCAGCGAATCTCCACAGAGGCCTGGAAACCTGACTTTACTGGGCTCTCTAAAAGTATTTTGTTACATTACTTATGCAAATTCAGTGCAAAGCAAAACCCTGCATCTGCTTCTTAGAATAATTTTCCCATATCTAGAACCAGAGTTTAAATTATCTTTTAGGTTATTGATTTAATAGATATTGCTTAATATATTTTATTGTAGTAATAAAGTCCTTCAATTACCAAGTTAATATTTCCCAAGGAAAATCTGGTGAGTCCTAAGTAAAAAGTGAATTGATGCCCACAGTTGATAGTTTAATAGTGGAAATGCTATTTAATTTCATTATTATTCAAATGTATGTTCAGTTTTCTCAATTAGCATATAAACACTTGTCTGGGTTTGAAAGACAGGTGTCTGCTAAGGAAGGCAGGAGCCTCCCCTGGAATGGAAAAAAATGTAAACCCCTTCCCTCCGAATTATTACAATTTTTAAAATCAAGGGGCTCTCAGGCAAAGATATGAGAATAGGAATAAAAGTTCTTTACTAGTATATATATAAAATAAGGCGAACAAACTCTGGCATTGACCACAGAAAAACAGAAACCCAGCACCAGCCTTCTCTCGATTGCAGGCACTCTTCTCTTTGGTGCAGTTCCGGTCACAGCCGGCAGGGGCGCTGTGGCTCCCGGCGGGCACGGCAGGTGCGATGATTCCCCGCAGCTGCAGGGGGCGCTCCGGTGCGGCTCGGGGAGCACACGGTAATGGCCGCACGGCTGAGACGGGAAGGGACGCCTCACAAACCCACAGGGGCGGCCGATCCCGGGGCCTCAGCAGGACTCTCAGAAACAGCAAACTGGGATGGCAGGAATGAGCAGAAATGCCGAGGTGGTGGACGAGGTGTATTAGAAGCTCAGCAGTGGCGACTGGAACCGTGGGGCCGATCCCAGCAGGCTGGGGGTGCGGGGCTGCAGAGCAGAGAAGACGTGGAGCAGTGCCGAAGAAGCGNCTATAAATCACTTCTATGGAAAAAGCCTTATTGCAGAATATTTGTAATGGTTATAAATAGCTGGGTAAGGCAAAATCTTGGCTAACACATAGCAGTGAACACAAATTAGGCTGAACAGGGTTATGGTACAATGAGAAATGTTTGTTTTCTCCAGCTTAATTTCTATGGAAGAATTTTTGGATCTTTATGTAGGGATCAAAATCTTTACTTCTTAAATCTATTCATGTAAAGGAGTAACCATTTTCTTTTATGTGGGTTTGGGGTTTTTTTGGGACGGTTTGCCCACCTGTTCTGTAACAGAAGCCTTTTTTTAAGGAAAAGTTCAAGCTCCTCTTTTGCATCTTTAAAAATTGATGCTTAAAGGATGCTATTCCTGTAGCCACCTTTTGCCCAGTGTAGGTATAAATTAGTAATGCAGCTGAAGAAAATATGCTAAATCATTTTGCTCTCTCACTAGCGTAAGGACATAGATTTAGCAACATGGATGTTTATAAATGAGCACCATTTTAGATCAATGAAAGGGGAAGCAACAAAGCCAATGATTGGTTAAGAAAAACCTGTTTTCATCCCCATTTTGTGTGTGTAGACTGAAGTGCCAACATGTTAAGTTACAGCAGTAGGAGTAGGTAGCTTCTAGTGTTTTTAAGTATAAACTAACACCTTAGCCTTTTTTCCATTTTTAGTTGCCAGAATAGGCAAAGGAATATCAGTTTAATTTCCTCCCACAAAAATACTCAGCCTAAGAAATTACTTACTAATACCATGTGTAATTTCTGACAAGGAGGTATCAATACCTTTTGCAAAGTACAGTGCAGTGCTGTGATCTGAGAGCAAATCCACCCTGGAGCATGTCAGGAGTTGTACTGCAGCAATGGGAATTTGAGCCTTGAGTAGAGATGAAAACCTGTAGGCTTAGGTAGAGCCCTGCCCTTTACTTCTGCAGGTGACACAACTGATGCTTTGCATCCAAAAGGAACAGCTGTGACTTGTAGCATTCACTGTTCTGGTTGAGCTGTTCAGTGCTTTCCTAACAGGTGCTGGGAACCACCCGAATTTCAGTAGGAGCACCAGTCCCACAGGCGAATCCCCCCAGTAACAAGACAAATACTCTCTCTGCCATCTCTTTGTGCTTTTACATGAGCTAACAGCCTTGCTTATGTTGTTTTTCAAACTGACTCTCAGGCTCTGAGAGTGAGAATCCTCACCCTCACTTGCCTCCAAGAGCTCATTGGTTTGTTCCCATACCCTTCCTCTGCTGGAATTGAGAAAGTGAGTATTGGTGCTGATTTCTTTTAGGTGATACGAAAGTTTGTGAGTTATTTCTTACATAGCATGTATGGCAATTGCCATTCGAACAGCTCTGAATTTGACAGTATCTGCTTCATGACTGCCACTGCTCTGTCTGGTTGTCTGGGTTTGAAAAGACAGGAGTCTGCTAAGGAAGGCAGGAGCCTCCCTTGGAAGAGGAAATGCACCCCCCTTCCCTCCAAATTAATATAATTCTGAAATTGAGGAGCTTTTTGAGAAAAAAGAGTAACAGTTCTTTATTAATATAAACAACAACAGTAACCACTGACAGTGTCAGAATACAACCTGACACCCTGTTCAGGGTGGTGGTAGCAGTCCAGATGAAATGGTTCTCTGAAGCGCTGATCAGGTAGAAAGAAAGGTCCTGATGGTCCAGTGAAAGCTCTTGTCCTCTGGAAATCCAGTGGGCCAGAGCTAGGAGGTACTGTACAGTCCCAGAGTCCAGCTTATATTCAGGTGGGAATGCTTGGCTCCTCTCCCCTGGGTGGAGCCTCTTAAAATGGGATGAGATGACTCATGAGTCATGTGGTGAGTTCTTAATGGCCCATTAGCAGAGACAATAGGCCCCTGGATAGCAGGAGATAACAGTGCCCCACCTGTTTTAACGGCTGTGGAGGTGGTGATAGAATAAACCTATTTTTAACCTAGGACACTGGTTTTAAAGGAAGAATAAATAATTCATTTACAACTGAGAATTAGATGTTGTTCATTCACACATGTGTAAAAATGTACTGGTTTACCATCTAGGGCATGGAGTTGCTGGGTCCTTGCCAGGCAATTGTATGAAAATGTCTGAGTATTTTGAACTGAGGTTTATTCTTCCTTGGATGCTTTCTTAACCAGCCAAATTACTCAGAATGACCACTCTATCTGCTCAACCTACTTAAGCATCGGTCATCTCATTTTCTTGATTTTAACTCTTCAGGGGTTTATAATTATAACTCTTACATTTCTGCATAAATTTTTAACATGGCATTGGACAATTACCTAGGCAATCTAGTAGAGCAAATATGTCTTCTTAACCTCTTTCTGAAACAAAACCAGTAAAAAAAAGCCTTTGTGATTCCAGTTTTCCAGCCCAGCACAATCATGTTTTGTCCTGGTCTCTCAACTGAGTTAGCAGCATTAGATCCTTGCATCACAGATACTTTTGCCAGGAATTGTACTGGGACGTGCTTTAAGTTGCTTTGTCTGGTTAATGGGAGTTCACGCAAAGACAGCAGGCATCGTGTTACTGTAGGAACTTAATGGGCCTATGACATTTCCCTGCTCAGTGTGTCTGGGCTGCACTGCAAAGCTGACAATATTTGTATTGGAAAAGAGGGAAGCGAGTGCTGTGTTTGATCTGGCTCTTGCAGGGTGTCAGTGGGAATCATTAGGGATGTGTGAGCTCAGGTGAGCTGTTGCTCTGGAAGGTGTGAAACTTCTATCACTCCCAAAGCACTGACACTGTTCAGCCAAAGTCTGACCAGATCCCATTCAGACCTTCCTCATGCTTTTTAACCACCTGAACTTGGAAGGAGAGCTAATTAAAGATGTCCAAAGCTTCATTTCTAACTTTATATTATAAATGCAACAGTGACACAATTTTTCAGGTGAAACCTACAATGGAAGTGATGAAAACATGCATTTCAAATGAGAGTTCAAGACAAAAAGTAGGAGAGATCTTGCCTAGGCAAATTAACCTACCTACCCAGCTATTGTGTGCTGGAAAAAATATTTTTAGTATGCCTATGACACATTTGATAATTACTTTTTTTCTGTAATCAAAGGCTGTATTTAACGAAACAGAAATGAAACGGGGAGTTCAGCATGAAGGGAGAGATGCGTGTAATCATCTTTATCTGCTCATATTAATGCTGTGGGAATGCACTGCCTCAGAATCTATAGTTACATTCTGAAAGAGGAGCAGAAATAATTACCTGTACTGAGTGTTTGCTAATATCCACTATAATAAATGTTGAAGTCACTTGTGAAGGATTTGATCCCAATAGATGCTTAGTGGCTGCAGAACCAGAAAAATGGCATGTAAGTGTGGCTACCCAGGGATGGGGCATCCACAATGTCTCTAGACAACTTGTGCCAGTGTCTCACCAGCCTCACAGTAAAGAATTTTTTCCTGTTATCTAATCTAAACCAGTCATTCACAAGCTGTTTAAAATCTGTACTATTATCTTACTTACTTCAGCTTAATTTTAACTTCATCCTCGTTGTCTGAATGAATCTCTTTGCCAGGGGGAAATGGAAGTTAGTTCATTCTCTCATCCTCTGAAGAATCAACTGGGAAAACTTCACCAGAGGCATCAGGTATTTTATTAATTATAGATTTGAGCAAATTCATTTTCTCAACATTGTTTCCTTAGAACAGGCAATTGTGCTGCAGAAATCCTATTGCTGTTACTGCTCCATAATCCAAACATTGCTCTGGTATGCTCTTCCCAGCCTACAGGTTTGTCACTGGACTATTATGTTCTGCTCCACTGTTTTTTCTAGTTATACTATATATCCCTCTTCCCACAGCTTCCATCCCATCCAAACAATATATTTTAATTATTTGATGGAACATTATTTCATAGCTTTTTGGTAAATTCTTATTGCCAGTATTATTTCACAACACAAAGTCAGTTCAAAGTTACATGTTTCAGCTTTGATTAGTGGTTCTGCTTTTCTTAGTTCTCCAAAAGACAGCTAATACATTTCAGCTGGGCTGGCTTTTGCCTTGAAATCTGGGTTTACTATTATGGTATATGGAAATCAAGAGTATAACAAATATGAGTGTGACAAGCTAAATTTCTGCTTATTCCATTAACACTGGGCTATTGTGTTGGAGTTTGTTTGCTGTTTATTCATGGTAATAATCCATTTTTTCCTCAGCAGTTGGAGCATACTTAATACCAACTGCAGCTTTTTCCCTGTGTCAGACTGCTTTGAAATCCATGTTGTCATATTTACTCTTCACTATTTATATCTGGGATTTGAGGGGGAAAAAAGTATAGGTCAAGAAAGAAGAGAAAGAGGAAAATATACCTTTTGAGTTAGAGGGCTCAGTTGTTTCTCATCTGAATTGAAGAATTGCAAAGTGGTACTTAGTCACCTAATTGCTCTCCATCAGTATTAATGTGCAGTTTACTCCAGCTAAACATGAACCACTTGGTGTGAAAAGCAATTAAGAAGTGAAATCATAGACCCGAAACCCTGAGGGTTCAGGCCATTTTATTATAACCCGTTGATGATTCCCACACAGACTTTACTTCCCATTCAGGTAATCTAGTTTACAAGCTACTTGAAAACTCATCTTCTGTTTATACCGGATTGTTCCACATCTGAACAATATTACTGTGTTGGTTTTGCATGGCTTGATGTTTTGGTGAGGAGAGAAGAAACCAGCCACAGAAGTGATTTTTCTGTGGGAAGCTTCCTCTGTGCCTGGCAAAGCCAATCGCGGGCAGGCTCTGAAAACAGACATGCTACTAAGCCAGTTAGAGGAGTTGGTAACGCCTCTGTGATGACATATTTAAGAAGGAAAAAAACGTGCACAGTTCCTCTTTCTTCCTCTCCTCTGAGGGGTGGCAGGGCAGCCACTGGGACCCTTCCTGGCACGGCCACTGGGGCCATGCTGTCAGGAGCCATCCTGGCACCGCGAGCGGCCACGTGGCTAGGACCACGCAACTGGGGCCAGCACTGGAAGCGCCCATGCAGCCAGAGCTATCTCGGCACAGTCCACAACGAACTGTGCTTGTTTGGCTGTTTTTAACTGGCCGTGCTGCGGGCAGAAGGGCAGGGGTGGCAGCAGCAGCTTCTCCTTTTCAGCGCCCCATACGAAGAGAGGCACTGAATGGAGCTGGCGCCACGGCGGCCAGCACCGCCTGCGTGATGCCAGCAGGGACCACGTGGCTGACAGCGAGGGGCATGACAAGCAATCCCCCAATACGGAGCCCGGACAGGATCAACCTTTCAGCGCTGCAAAACCCTATAAGAACTTTTCAATTGATAGAATTCGAAAACAAACGAACCTACAGACACTTGAGTCAGAGAAAAGGAAAAGGTGAAGACACGTGAGGAGAACAACATGGTGACACTAAAGTCAGTGAGAGGAGGGAGAGGGGAGGAAGTGCTCCGGGCATCGGAGCTGAGATTTTTCTACAAGCCATGGTGAGGACTATAATACAACAAACTGTTTCCCTGTAATTTATGAAGTGCATGGGAGGATGCAGAGGTTCACTTGCAGCCTGTGAGAAAAGGGGCTCACACTGGAGCACGTGGATGCTAAAAAGCTGTAATCTAGTGGAAAACTCGAACAAAGAGAGAAAAGACAGAGAAAGAGAGCCTCTGCTTCCAAACCAGAACAACTCATCCTTAAAAAATTACACCCCATGAACTAAAATAACCCATGCCATGTAGTTTGGGAAGACTATTTTGCCTGTGGGAGGGACTCACAGAAGATTGGGCGGGACTGCTACTCATGAAAATGAGAACCACATTGGAGAAGCTCACAGAGAACTGTCTCCCATGGGAAGGACCCCACGACATAACAGAAGAGACTCCTCTCCCTAAGAGAACTGAAGAAGAATTTTTAGAAGTGATAAACTGACTAAAAACCCCATGTTTTGTCTCCCTGCACTGTCAGTGGGAAGGAAAGAAGGGCTGGGGGGGGAAAGCTGTTCTAAAAGTTTATTTTAGTTCTCATTATCCTCTTTTAATTCTGTTAATAAATTTTTCTTTATACCTTTTATGTTTTGAGCTTGTTTTGCCCTTAAAGTGTTTCTTCCCAATCCTTACCTCAACTCATGAGTCCCTTTGGTTTTTCTTTCTGCTTCTCTGCTCAACTGTAGCAGAGGAGAATGAGTGAAGAATTTTTTTCACAGGTGCCTGGCGTTTAGCCAGTGTCAAACTTCAACAATTACTTTGCTATTTTCAGATTTGGCTTCATTGATGATTATGTTATGTAAGGACATCAAGATAATTAAACCACTCTCTATGACAGGATCTGTTTCAAATTTCCTAGTGAAGCATCAATATGAGCCTGTTGTGTTACACTGTGCAGGAGAAACCTAACGCTGCCCTCATTAAAAAAAAGTAATTTTGCTTGAAGAAAGACACTATATTATCAGAGGGATCAAATTACATATCTTGCATTCTCTTAATTTCTTAAGTTTGGAGTAGGGGAACTCAGTAATTCTGCCTCCATCAACAGCCCCAAAGTGCTCTCAGGCATCAGACATGTAGAGAATCCCCACAGCACAAAAGCCACTGAAGGGTTTAATTAAGTTTACCAAAGCTGTCTGGGGTTCAGTGTCCTGGCACCTGTAGACAGCTTTCCTGGGTGTGCACACGCTTGCAGCTTGTGCTGGACTGGTATGGTTGAACCCAGCATGGGTTTGCTGGCATTCACTGCCTCCTCCTCATCGGGGGTGTGGCTGAAGGACATTCACACTCTCCTTAGAAACCTCTTCCAAAGCAACCCCAGCAAGCCTGAAACTGTCCTACCAACTGCACATAAGCTTTGCTTTTGTTGAGCCCTCCCACTCCCTTCTCTCCTGTCCACACATCTTGCAGCTTCACTACTGGGAGAGCTCTTAACACACAGAATGTTTTCTGTGGAAGGACACAGAAGGGGCCAAACCATTTTCCATACATAACTAGCACATAGAAGTTTCTTATCGCATAGATGAAGAAATAGATTTGGCCTCAAGCAAGATGCCCTGGGCATTATGTCCTGTAATGAGATAGTGAACAGAACATTTTTGTCTCCTCCTCTCTTGAGGTGACTTTACAGATGGCTTACTCCTGCCTCTATTTTCAGTAATTTATTCTTGCACCCAAATCAGCAAATTAAAAAATGAGTTCTCTTCCTGGCTGACATTTGCATAATCATTAAACATTTCATTAAATTATTTCACAACATTTTTAATGATGCTCACTGACAGCTCAGGATGTACCTATCTCGCGGCAATCTAAATTGGCAGAGCTGTACCTCAGACAGAAAGGGCACCACCATTCCTCCCCATTGCTGCATTTTGGCAGTGTCAGAGAGGGGCTGAACTTCCAACAGGCACTTTACCATTGCAGACTGCCTCTCCTTCAGTTCCAAATTCCTTTTAAATATTTCCATATTCAGCAGCACCAAAATTATCTTCATGAGCATACATGCATAATAGGAATGCTTATAGGTCCTGGCATGTCATATTCTGATTTTCATTCATGGGTTTGACAGTAAGGTTTGTTTTATATTTGATCCAAAGACTTAATTAATATGGAATTAGCACAAAATGCAGTCGCATAATAGGAAGAATATAAACTGGTGGACTAATTGTCTTTTTAAATTCTGACTTGAACCCCTCTGGTGAAGTCAATAGTTTCTAGAAAACAGCTTTATTAAATACACTGGATTATATTATACAATCCTGATTTTTAAGGACATCTGTAATAGCTGGGAGATTAATCCATTAAAATGACAAAATAAATTACACTGGTAATTTATTGGTTTGGCAAACTATGTGAAAGACTGCCTTTTCTTGGGTGAAGTGTAGAAACACATTGATTATGTGAGCACTGCAAGGTGAGATTTGTGTAATCATAAGGTAGTTGCTAAATCAAAGAAAAATAGGATAGTAATAGAACTTCATTTTTTCACCCAAATGCTTATTGATTAATGTTTATTTTCTCATTTTGGTTCAATACACATTTTGTTAAAAAGCCAACTGCTGGTGACAAGAGAGCATATATGATTTGGCAGTGAATTAGTTTAGCACCAGACAGCAAATTTGGCACTGAAGAGAGCTCAGAAAACAAGTTTAGATATGATGCAGAATAAGGTTGGAGCTATATGGCTCAATATTAAAACATTATTCCTTCAAATTCACTAGGGGTTCAATTTTTCTCTAGGTTCCTAAGTACCTGAAGGATTTACTACTCTGACCCTGTCTTCTAGAAGTTTCAAAAGTTATACTTTATAAAGTGAAAAAATAGTATATAATAAATAGAAATATTTGCAAACCTTAACAAAAAGCAGTTCTACTTGTTTGGCTCTTAAGAATAGTAACAAAATAGATGGCAGTAAAATAAATGTGTAGACTAAATGTATGTTTAAGTCATATGCATAAGACAATGTTTTTGTGATAACTTGCAAGCAGCTTTTCTTCAGTGGGATTTATTGATTGCGAGTACACGTGACCATGCTGGAAAGCACAGATGAAAACTGCAGGAATGTGAATTATTTCCTTCCTTAGTTAAAATCTGCACAAACTTAAGCTGTCAGAGATTTGTAAAAAACCAGGATTTTCTAGAAGGGCTTTTTCTTACTTTCTTGCCACATCTCTAATTTTGTTAAAAAGCCTTAAAGAAACTTTGCAGGAAGTAGCTTCTACTGTTGGAAAACAGATTTTTAGCTTCCCTAGAAATCATATATTAGAATATTGCAAAGTCACCTGCAATAATGTCACTCTGACTGGAAACAGATTCCAGGGTTTTATCTCTTACATTGGTCATGCCTAAACTTGATCTTTAGTGATGATCATGTAAATATAAGTAAAGACTAATGTATCAGAAACACCATCAAAGTTGACTTTGGGAGCCTATGTACAGCTTTCAATACGTTGGACAAAAGGCACGTTCTCCTGGGGATGGTCTGGTCTTCTGACATCTTTTTTATTCATGAAGTGAGGAATAAAATAGATTTATTATGCAAAATCAGTAAGAAACAGGGGCATGATTTGTGAGGCTTGTTAGTACCTTAAAGTTTGTTGCTAACAAAAATTTGCTCAGGTTCCAGAAAAACTCTTTATTGTATCTTTAATGTGGCAATGGAATATTGTGCTAAACTTATAATTGTATTTATTTTTATTACGTACAGAAACTACAGTGAAATGAACATTTTCTAGAATTGGGAGATTAAAAAGGTTATTACTCTCTATCTGCAGAAAATTATTACTGTCATTGCAAGGCTAATATTTCTATTTGTTTTCAGTGCAACAAATTGGTTTTGCAGGATTTTGTTCCTCTCCCCTCCCACCCCCCCATTTGTATCGTCTCTACTGATCTTAGGTTAATGAAGAGCCACATGGATTTTGTCTATGCAGAAAATATACAGATCCTAATTTTAGGTTCAAAAATAAATTTTCTTACAGAGAATATCAATGATATTATTAATCACAGAGTGTCTTTATAACTTTATGTGCTAACTATATTTTTGATGCTTACTCTTATGCTAATTTATTCTTTTTATGCCTAATTAGTCTTTGAATAACAGACAAAATGATGCATATATTTATTCCTTCAGATTATTCATTCACAACATTTGAAGGCTTCTGTTTCCTAGTGCAAGCATACATGATTGTTTGATATAGTTTTTTTATTTGATTTTTGTCAAGGGACAGTGTCATAATTATTAAAATATCAGGCAAAAAGCCCCATCAGTAACAAGACTTACAGATGAGCCTCCCGTGTGTTTCACTGCTCTGCAAGTCTGTGTTGAGGAACAAAGAATGTAAATTTACTCTGATAAAGGCATGGGCTCACTGCAAGTTAGAGCAAATATGAAAATAAACTGGCATCCTTGGTAACACTGGGAGGGGTTGTGATTGCTGGTTTCATTTCTGTTCTGTACTGTCCTTTCTAATGTCATCTGGTATTTTTCCTTCAGCAAGGAGATGCTCTTGGTTGTGCTTGTGAATTAGGTCTTAGAATGAGTCTCTAAGCTGGACAAGGCTCCACTAACAAATCTGAGTTCTGTTTAAAATATATCATCATGTCATGACTGACCAAATACATTTTAAAGATTATTGACTTCAATACAGAACTCTAAACTTTAATTTTACATGTACTGGGTACCATTATGTATTAATTTGGATATGCAGTGGTTGGCTTTTAAATTTATGGCATCCCCATGACATTTCTTAACATGAAATGATAAGACAATTTTCTGTCTTAACCCCTCTATCAAGTGGCTTCTTAAGAAATGTTACTCCCTAACTTGGACTGTGCAAATCTTGTCAGGAAGCAGAATATTTGATTCTTTTAAATGCTAAGATACTAAAAAGAAAAAGGGCAAAAGATCAGTATTATTTGCCTTTTTCTGTGGATACTTTGCCACTTATAAAACTCATTGCCCTCTGGGCCTCTTCTAGTACAGCATCATTGGCATTTCAATCTAGAGAAAGTTTTGAGTCATCATTACATGTTAATAAAATAGGTTTTTTATTCCAAATATGGAATGGGTGAGGTTCAGGACAGGAATATTCAGCCTTTAATCAGTGAAATTTTTAGGTTCTGGTATTTTGTGATTCATTGATATTACAGTAACTCCTACCACTTGAAAAAATCAGATATATTCCCACTTTCCAAATATCAAGTTTCCATTCTCCCTCTACAGTCCTGGTATGAAACATTGCACCATTTTCAAAGCTGAAAAGACAACATGATTTATATGTATAAAAGATACTTTGGGTAATTTTTGCAATGTTCTAATAAAAGTGATTGAATATAACTCGTTCCTGCTTTCCAGGACAGTGTTGTTGGATTTATAATATGAAATGGGTCAGAATTTATTGTGGTAGCACAAAAATCTCAAAAATTGTAAATCAACAGAGAAGTTCACATGTAAAAGATAGAACTTCCATGGCAATACACAGCAGTTTTATTGTGCTGCATTTGGAATGCACACAACCCTTTTATATCCTCACACACCTCATTGTCCAGGAGAACTGATATCAAAACCCCAACTCTCAGCATCAAATGTCACTACAGTGCCGGGGAGAAGTGGTTCCCACGTTTTAAATGTGTATTTCCATGCTTTAGCACACAAATGCTGATTAATTTCACCAGGCATTAACATGGAAAAGATGCCCATCTCAGGTGGGACATGAGTCTGCTTTGGCTGTGCAGGTAAAGCAGGGGTGTGATGAGTTAGTTACCCTGTGCCAGTCCTTCCTTCCCTAGCTCAGCAGGAATGCTGGGGACAGGAGGATGTAGCCCCACACTTCATGGTTTTGCTGCTGAAGCACACACAGCTCTCAGCGGGTGTAGACATTCCTTGTGAAAACAGAACATTTTTAACACGGTTTAGAACACAAGCTCTGCGTGTTTATTTAAAAATCAATTATTATTAAATACGTAGGTTATTAATAGAAGTATATAAAAATTACATAATATGTATCTACTTCCCATCAGTGTGCATCGCATTTCCTGCATGATAGCTGGTAACTTTTTGTGTATTACTTGTTTTTTTCTTACAGCTGAGAGGGCAAGTTATGAAGCAGACAGATGTTCACAACTTGCATTTACAAGCTTAGAAACTTCCTACCAGATGCCAAGCCATTCCATACTCCCAGATACCTATTCCAATACCTGTGACCCTTCTGTTTCCATGTGCGCGAGGACTGCCTTTCCACTGGTGATCTACAGCAAACTATGCAGTAAAACTCTCTGCTATCCACAATCGAAAACTCTACATACTTCCACAGATGTTTGAAGAAGTTTTAAGTGTCACCTCACGCTATTTTCTGTAAGAAGGGATACTTTCAGCAAGAACAGCCGAGCTGAGAAGGCACGTTTAGGCTGAAGCAGTGTCAGTTCGGGAGCGCTGAGCGGTGAGAGCTCCAACGGCAGAGCAGCAGCACCGGCGCTGCCTCGCCCCGGGCTGTGGCCACCGTTCCCCGGGAGGGTTGAGTGGGCGCGAGGCCGTTCGCTCAGCGGGCTGGGCTCCCCTCAGCGCGCCGGGGCAACGCCTGGGACCAGCAGGCGCCTCTCCAGCAAGGGCACACCCAGGACCCTGGGCCGGACCCGCTCGCCCCTCGGGGTGCGGGGAGCCGGCCCGGCGCTGCCCGCGGCCGGTGAGTACCTTCCGTGCGTCGGGGCGGCCGTGAGGCCGCGGAGCGGTCCCTGAGGGCCGGCGGCTGGGGCTCCGCGCCCGCCTCGCCCCCGTCGGCTCCGCGGAGTGCCCCGGCGGTAAGGGGGAACACAGCACAGCACAGCACAGCACAGCCCGTGCCGCCCGCCCGGCGGTGCCCAGGGGGCGAGGGGGGCACAGCACAGCCCAACCTCCCCGGCCGTGATGGAGACACAGCACAGCCCGACCCGCCCGCCCGGACGTACCCGGGGGGTGAGGGGAGCAGGGCACAGCCATGCCACCCGACCCTCAGGGCCCCTCAGGCACCACCGCCCCGGGGCGGCCGTAGCCGGCTCCTCCCTCCCCGGCGATTTGGTGGTCCCTCCCAGCGTCTCGATCACTCCCCTTCCGAAGTCTTCTTGCCAGCTGTGTGCTAAGTGCCTCCAAAATTTGGGGCGGAGGCACTTGATGCTGCCTATTTAACCACCTTTGTTTAAACTGCACTTTGTCAACATTATCTGACGTATTTTCTTCCTATTTTGCTTTGCTGCTGGCGGTTGCTATTTTTCACCTATTAAATAACGCAATGTACCATACCTGAAGTGCGGGGCAGGATCACTGGCGCAATACCCTGGTGGCAGTGGGGTCTCGAGGCGGTGATGCTCCAGCTGGAGCACTATGGCAGCAGCAGCATCCCGCAGGAGCCCAGCATTGCTCCGGGAAGCGATGAGCGCTCGCTGGTTTATTCCAATACCGCTAATGAGGAGGAGGCACTGCGGCTTTTGCCCCGCGGTGTCACGGGTGACCTCCTTTCAAAGGGCTGTCAGCGATAGCGTCTCTCTGGGACGGTGTTTTAATACTCATTCACGCTCGTGGCAAAACGGTTTTCTCGCCGTCCCTTTTTTCCTGCGGCGTTACAGGCACTGTTGGTGTCACATCGCATAGCTTGGTGCTTCGTTCAGCACGCCGAAGAGATGTACAATTCCATTCATAGTTTTCTTCAGTCTGTCCTCTCAGCTGGTTTTGAGCACTGGACAATGAAGTCAAAGTATCTTAAACTTGTACTTTTACGTTGTTTTTGAAGACACAGAACCCAAAGTGCTTTAAGAAGAATATTCAGGATAAAAAGGGAACATTTGTTTCTGCTGTGTTGCAGATGCATCTTATTGAGTAGTCGTGGTTTTCATTTTCCTTTTGTCACAATTCCCATACTTATGAGATCGCAGAGGATCTGGAAGAAGCAGAGAGCTCCAGGTGGAGTCCCTGGTCTTGCATTAACTGCCCCAAGAGCCCAGGTGACTGTTGAACTGTCAAAGAGGTTTTGTGGTGCAAAGAAATAAACCCTTTGGATTTTTTCCTTTCTGCTTGCCTGTGGGTAGGAGTCTGTGTGCTCCTTGCAATGAGTGGTTAACACTGGCACCAGCGGTGTCCCCACTTACTGCGTAGAGAGATTTCACCCTGAGTGTATTAAAACCTACATATGTCTTCCTATTCTGTGGCAGTAGATGAGAAAATCATGTGTTTAAGTGAGCGCCTCGTTTAATAAATCAAAATTAGGCTCTTCATTAATAATGCCTTAAAATAGTTTAGATGCCTCTGTACCATTGGGACAAAGAGGCTGGTGTCACTGAAGACTTACTCAGACTTACGCTCCCATCTGCATCTGATGTTAGTGGCATTTAATCCTTATTTAATTCTGTAAGGCTTCAGAAGTTAAATGCTGTCACAGAAGAATTTGTAGAAAAGCTTGATTTTTGGGTCACATTTGTGTTTTGATTCTGAATTTGTCGATTGAAAAGTGAGTTTCATTGGTCTTTATAGTGGCAGCAGGATCAAACCTGACGAGAAGAGAGCTGGGCTTATTGTGTGCTCTCCAAGGATTATTGATTATTGGTTTTGACCCATATTCATGACGATGCAATGACTGTTTACTGAAGAGAAAAAGCAGTGGAGAAGCAGGCAGAAATTCTGCTGCTGCACTGTTTTTTTTGACCATTTTCACATGATCAATTTTGTAGCTGTGCAATATGTTTTTTAAAAACTGCATGCCAGTGTTTGCAATGCTGGTTTCTTTTTAGCATGTGAGGCTGTAAGTTCTCCTTTCTTGCTGCCTTCATTTCATAAGGATAGGTAGTGAATTTCCTAAACCAACACTAATTTATTTTCCAGATGCAAGCCTGGCACTGATGTTTTCTAAATGTTAACTGGTCCTAGAAGAATTAGAACTGCATGATCAAAGTGTCAGGTTAGTTGTCATCAGGCCATAAAAGCTCTCTTTTGTCTATTACCATTTTGCTTTTCCTTGTGCTCATGTCCTTTGGTTTATAAATTTAGGTTTATTATGTAGGCTTGGCTTATTACATGAGTTTACCAACTACTGGTAAAATAAATTAAACTCATACATTAAAGCAGTATAAAGCAAAGTATTTCAGCTTTACAGCAGAATTAAATATTTGATTCTGACTTTGAACATTCACGTGTTATCAACTTTTAAATTATCAGTGCTACATCCATTTCTCTTTGGAACTTCTTCAGCATTAGAAACACTTAATGCCTGATTTTTGACCAACACATTCTCTTAATCTACACGGACAAACTTTACAAGCAGTTCTGAGTGCCTGTTCCAGATTCTGAAGTGAGTGAGAGATCTCTCCTGTAGTTCAGAACTTGCTTCGGGGGTGGGATTTCTGAATGGGATGCATCCATTCATGGGTTTCAGATGATTTATCCAAATTACCTTAATTTGCTCCTAATTAGCCTAAATTAAAGCGCTGTCCCTTCGGTTTGTGTTCAAACTACTTGAATTCTAAATGAGAGCAACCACACTGGGATTTAACAAGCTCCCTGGTTTTGCTCAATCACAACTGTTGTTTGTCTGTAACTGTACAAACTGTACGTTTGTCACTCTAAACAAATCTGCAGATTCTGATGGTGAAAAGACTGATCCTTGTTAAAACTAGTAATAAAGCTTCTGGTAACTTCCCCAAAAGTTACCTCCATTTCCAAGCCTGTTGACCACATGTTAAGCAGCCCTTAAGACAGAATTCCATAGGCAATAGTAAGTGTGAAGGACAATTGATTTTACATGGATCGGGGGTAATATAACTCAGCTCTCAGTGCAAGTATTCCAATTATATAGAGTTTTATATAGGTTTTGCTTCCTGAGATAAATATTGCTTATGTTCAAGGCCCTGATTTTGAATATTTTCCTGGGCACAGTAAAATATATGGTTCTCATTTCTTCTTTATTTGTGTTATAATACTCATATGAAGTATGTGCTTCCAGTAAAGTTACTCCAGATTTTATTTTAAGTGAATTCTGGTGAGAATTCCTATCTCAGATCTCTTATCTCAGAAGCAGACTCTGATAAAATGTACACAGACCTAACTGTGTCTGTGATAAAAATTAAATGGGGCTGTGCTGCAGCACAAAACAAAGATTACAGTAGACATTTCCTAAATTATTCTGGAGACCTGTTCTGGTGCATTCCAGTAGTTGTGTAGTGTTAGTTGAGTGTCTTTGATGTTTTTGGCCTACTCAATTATGTGCCTCTAAAACCCAAAAGTGGAATTCCTTGTTAACAGTCTCCTATTCTCTATTTATTAAACTGCTTTTTAAAACTTGGCTGAGACATGGTCCGGTCACACAGTGCTGGTGAATAGTCAGCTTTATTGTCTGCAAATCCATTTTAAACATCTGTTGAACAACGTAAGTGTGAAACTTACAGCCAATATATGCCCTAGGTGCTTCCCTTCTGCCCTAGAAGGAAGACAGCTTTTAAAGACTTTTGGCTTAGAGACAAAGGAACAAAATCACTTTGTTGCACTAGAGTTGTATGTTATTTTTGCAAATAGGATGAGTTCCTGAAAGACCAATTAACCTTTATATAAATGGACTGTGCTGTGTTGCATAGTGTCCTTTGGAAACTCTCTCAAGGTTTGCTGATGCTTACAGTGTCTGCTCACAAGGATAATTAGATGTTAAAACGATGATCCTTGGATATCCAAGAGGCTGTAAGGCCTTCTCAAGGGATCAAGGCCCTGCAGAAGGGAAGGTGATAACCTGAAATCTGAAGGAGAGGTAGAGCAATGTTTAACCAATACCATTCATTTTTATTTTGTTGACTAAGAATAATATCCAGTTTAGGAATAGTTGAATGCTTCCTGACGAGTAGAGGGTGCCTTTTTGAAAGGTGGTTGATAAGTCATACGTCGTTTCTTTGTACATAATTCCTTTTCCTAGGAGAATGAAGGGTATAAGCAATCCCATGTCAATCCTGCTAACAAGCCTTGATGTTGCTAAGCCAGCCTGCCTTAGTCAGTGCCTACTTCTTCTCTTCTGCATAAATAACATGGGCAAGTTTTGCCTTCCTTTAAGAACTCTTATAGCATTTTTGATACATACATAACTGTATGTTTTCTTGGGGCTCAGAGAACTGGAATGGAAGTTGATGGGATGAGGGATGGGCTGTTGTCTGTTCACACAGGGAGCCTGATCAGCAGTTCAAAAATGCAGTCCAGGGGGGCTGGGTTTGGTACTGTGGGGCAGAGGTTCCTGCAACAGCAGATCCTGCACAAATTTGGTTTATCCAAAATGCTGCATTAACTCAGTTACAGCTTGAATGATGTTTACTTCTGCCTATAAAGTCAAAAAACACGTTATTGACTCTTCCTGGGTAATTTCATTATTTCTTCTTCCTTTCCCATATCTCACCTGGGCAGCTGAAACAGGTTTAACACTTTATTTCAATATTTGTTCCATGGACAGCAGAGCTGATTCTTGCAGAAGAAAATGAGCTGTGTGCACTCTCATCACAGACAAATACCAGAGTCCTGTTTTCTCTGACCTCTCATGCTAGTGGGTGTTTTGGCTTGGCGTTTTTAATACAAAATTGCTGGATGCAATTTTCTGTTTTGATAACAAAAGAAAACAAGCTTATTGGGAATTGTCAGGTTCCAGGTGCTTTTTTTCAACATCATTCTGGCTACTTAGGACTATGTGAGCAAATGGAATTTCCTCTACAGTTCGTTCTGTTGTCAGTGGACTGCATGTGCAACTTTCGACCTGTAGTTTCTTGAATTTTTTTATGCTCTACTCTGCTGCTGAAGTGTATTTTGTATGGACATTTAATTAGACACAGAAATACCCACCTATATATGCTTTTTTACATACAGATGTGTTTGGTGTGTACACACAGAGTGCGCCAAATTATTACTCTGTGTGTATAAAGCTACTAAAATTTTGGCTGTTAAGTGTAAGAGATGTAAGAATTATGAGTTAATGTTCACAGATCAAGATCTGTGAAGGTTTTGGGGGTCAAACAAATTACCTCCTGATGCATTCAGATTATTGCAGTGCATTTATTTACTCTAGAAGTATCTGAGTGCTCAAACTTAAAAGACTTCTGGAGAGTGGAATAAAGCAAAAGTTAATGAAAATAAAACATGTGCTTCTGAAAACTCTACATCATGAAATATTCATAGTTGTTCTACAGACAGGATATAGTTTATGGAGAGGAGTAAATAATTTTGTTGCAGAATTGCAGCTTGATGTACGCTGATTAACACCGGAATGTAATTGTTCGACATAATCAGAAGGGATAATATTTTGGGATAGCAGATATTTATGGTTTTGACTGAAAACATTCATTCCTAAAGATGAGGGTGTCCTGCCAGCATTCTGTGGTTTCTCTGCTGGTGACTAGATTGAGAATTGGAAAAGTACATTACTGTTTCATTTCTTTTACAAATATTTTCACTGCGAGAAACATTTGCTACTTTAAATGCTCTGCATATACTCAGCATCCTGTCCTAGTTTTGACTCTGCTTCTTGCTACGACTTATTAAAATGATTTTTAGTGGGATTAGTTGTCATGTTTCAAAAAATAAGTAATTATATTTAATTTTTTTTTTTCTGGACAGATTGCCCAACTTCAGGTGCACTGCTACTTTAGACTGCTGTTAAGTAGAGCCATTAGTCTCACCTGACTTCCTTCCTTCTTTTCCTGTCAGCTCAATTACAGGTTGTCAGTGCCAAAGGAAATGCTCTTGGTGGTGGAGTGGTATAGACGAAAGTGTTAGCACCTGCTCTTAAAGGAGTTCCTGACTTCTTCCTGCTGCACAAACCCCATGTTGTTTTAGAGAAGACCTTGATCTGTATCAAAGTTGTCTTATCCCAAATTCTTTGAAATTCAGCTCAATGGATGTTAGGCTGGAATACTGTGTCACTTCACATGCTGAAATTCTTCGTTGTATCTTGTGTGGTTGTTTAGAGATGTCATTTTTTTCCTCTCACATAGTCTAGACTGGCAACAGACTGTGCTGCAACAAAAATGCTCTAGGAATGCATTTATTTTGCTACTCTAAAGGAAAATGCAGTACAGCTAATTTGCAAATTAATATATTTAGAAATTCTTCTGTTCTAATCTTGTAGTATTGATCTCACAAGCCAAGTCCTTGTTCAGGGTATTCTTTTGAACCAGGAGGAAAAGTGAAGAGGCAGTAATTTCAACTGTGATGATCTGTGGTTAATTTGAAACACTTTCAAAAACAGCTTAAAAGGCTTCTGAAAATCGAGGTGAGTTGGTGATAAAGTACCAAAGTTGCTTATGAAAATAGCATTTAGGAACCTGAAACATCTGGAATGCAGACTTCTAAATGTGCTTCTCTTACCTACAAAAAGGTTTTGGCACAGAGCTGTAGACACAATTAATTTTCCAAATTGTGGACTCTAACATAATTTATACCTGGAAAACTTATAAAATGTAAACTATGTTATCTTTATGCCTTTCTTTGTTTAAAAGCTATCTGAGGTCTGATCATGGATGCGTTTAGAGTTGCCATAGTTCAGGGATTTTGCAGCAGAAGGAATAAAGAAGGTAGTATATTGTTTTGTCATGTTCTTTTCTTCCTCACTAAGCTTCCTTTTAGTCCTGTCTTCTGATAAGCATCTTAAACGGAACAATCCTAATAAAAGGACTGAACCCCAGGTGCCAGCAGTTCCTATGGCTGCTGGTGAGCCTGGTTCCTTTGGTTAGGCTGGAAGAGGTATGGAACCCAGTCTCCCCTAAAACTGCTGTGTAAGCTCACACCAGGTTCATGCAGTCTATTCAGTTAAGTTCATTCAACAGAAGTTAGGAAATCAAATAAATAATAAATTTAAGCTCCCTGTGGCCCAGCACTGAAAAAAATACTCCATTATATGTTTTTAAATGAATATTAAACTTGCGTTGTTTTATCAGATAAACAATAATGTTATTAGCAAAACAAGCATGTGTTTATTGGAAATTAGGATGTATTTGAAGCTAAGCCTAGCTGTGCTTGGGAGTGTTAGTGTGGCAAAATTTTAGTCACTGTAAATGCTCCCTGTGGTAGAAGGGAAAGCAGTGCATGTGGTGAGTTCCTGTTAAATTGAGAGGCATTTTAAAAATCAGAATTTTCATGGATGTATAAACTTTTATAATCCCTATATATGATGATTTATTTTTTAATTAAACATGTTGTTAATGCTTTGCTGTGAATGTGCTGATAGTGAAACAGCAATAGCCATGGTGAGTTATGTGTGTGTGTTAGAGCAGAAAATCTGCTCAGAATGTGTTATATTACTTCCTTCTCCTTGGTTACCCTCCCTCAGATTATTCCAATTTTTAAATGTTCCTTTTTTTAACCACTTTTTCCCAAAAGTATCCTGTATACTTCCTGCATGTCTGCATTGTATCGTTCCAGTTCATCTGTTGACTGTTGACTTTGAAGAACGGGAGGTGAGGGGACCTCGCTCAGAGTTTTAGAAAGTAAATGATGATTTTGGCCTTTTCTTTCTTAGCACACAAATGATACTTTCTGTGGAGCCTGGTTTTTTTCTTTTATTCTGGGCCTTGTTTTGTCACTTTTAAAAACTTCGTTGGAAGTTGGAGGTTTTCCCAAATACTTGGGGGAAGACTTGAGGATGTGTATACTCAGTTGGGTGTGTACTTTTCCAATGGTACAATCTGGCCTCAAATATTACAGGCTTTACAAAATCACTTATATTACATTTATTCACCAAAACATATTTTTGACTTTCAGACTTGTCCATCAAATTGCCTATTTTTCTTTCTAAGTCATGTGGAAACTTACAAGAATTCTTCAGTTACTCTATCAGTATCCTTTTCTGCTTTGCTTAGTGCATATACATTACAGACTTCAAGAATTTCCATGTTCTGTTAATTTACTTTAAAATTAAGTATTTTAATATTCTCATTCAGCATAAATAGAGGCCATTAGTTGACTTAAGCAAATACAGCCACAAGGGCGAAGTTTTTCTTAATATTAAGTTGTTACACAGAAAAGTCACTAAGCTCATCTAGGTCCTTCAAGTAAGCCTGACTAAAATGTGAATATTTATTAATTCTAAACTGTCACTTCCATTTATGAAGGGACTCAAGATATCTTTGTTTCACAGCAAGCAGGTAAAGATAGTGAGCTGTCCTTAGGTGCTAGCTGAAGTTCTTGGCTGTATTTATATGAAATCAGTTGTGAGTGTGCAATAATTTGCTTTATGCCCACTAAAACAGGTGCATCCAAGGTGTCGCTACAAACATCATCAAGGTGTGAAATGCCCATCTTGTCTTTTCTCCTTTTGTTGAAGTTACTTACAGGTGGGCATAAATACACAGAGTAAGTGGTAAAATATTATAGATTATTACATGGCCAATCCAAAATCAGTTTTTTTCCCAACAGTAATAAAGCCCTGCCAGTCCAGGGGGTTGACTGCTGTTGATCCTGACTTTTATATGTGACTCAGTTTTGCCTCTTACATTGAAGACTTTGAATTTTATCCACAATTATTTCCAGGTCCAAACAGCACTTATCCAGAAATCTTTTTTGTTGTTGTTGAAGAGAGCTGCACTTTGATACGTAGGCTTTATTTCAGCCCTACTGAAATCAATAGGACCTTTTTCTGGTGACCTCAGTAAGTATTGGACTTGCAAATAATTTTGGCCACAAAATCATATCTGCAGAAATTGAGGCAGTTCCTCAAAACCAGGCTAACTTCTGCTGATGGGGTTTTTTTGCAAGGGAATTCAGAAAAGGGCTGTGGCTTTTCCTTTATCAGTCGGGGTTATCAGAAGCACAGTAATTTTCAGCCATTCTTGGGTCAGGGTGACGTGATCTATGGTTGCTTCCTTGAAAGGAAAGCTTTTTCTAGAGTTAAGAGAAGTTCTGCTCCATTGTGCCTGCTGTGATGAGTCACAAGGAGACAAACTGCTCCTTTAGGGTAGATGTGTTTTCTAGCAATAACTTGGGCTTTCTGTTTGCAAACCTGTCTGTCCACAAAGCAATTGATTCTGTCTAGCAAAGAGCACAGTAACTGGCTCAAGCATGGTCAAAGGTAAGGGCAAAATGGCTTCTGCTTGTAACAGAAACAATGTGGATTTTGTTCTCTGAATCCTCTCCCTACAAATTCAGTAATGAAACTGTAAGGATGTTGGTTGTAGGTTTAGCTGGCAGACACCAAATATTTGCAGAAACAGAAGAAAAGCCTCAATGTGCAGATTTAAATGTTTGCAAGACAAAAATCCAGTGTATTTCTAATAGATTGTTTACCTCAGATGAACTAGAAACTAATTGACAACTTGAAGTCATACTCCAGAAAATATCTGAAGTACTTCTTTATTCTCAAGTAGAACTTTATTTAGAAACACTTTATTTAGAAACATGCTCTGGTAGAAATGTCAAGATTTATAAACGACCTTTAGTCAAAGGATACAGGATCAGTGAAAGAGACAAAGGGTTTGATATCTCCTACATTCTGGAGTAGAAGGAATTACCATTGGACAAGATATACCTTCTTTGTACGATACAGTGGGCCTGGAGCTGGAAGGCACCATCATGACTGTAGCATTGGGACTGATGCTTTCCAGTGAAATGTAGCCTTTATGACCATGGTAGTTCAGGAGGACTTCGCAGTGAAATGTTTATCTTCTAGGGTGGACTATGAATAGCTTCCTTAAAAACTATTAAAAATTACATTGCAAGTTAGTGGAAGGAACTTAAAATGTTCTAAAAAGCAGAAACACCTGCAGTTTTCTTTGCTGCTTGCCTGCATTAATTCCAACCATGTAAGAGGAGTGGCACTGCCTTCCTCTACAAAGAATAAATAACTCTGTCAGTGATAGAATTTCTGGAGATTTATTTTCTCTGCAAATACTCTGTGTTCATGAGCATGTAACTGGAATGACTTTCGTCATACTTGGTGTTTGTAAGTTGATTTGTAATTAATACTGGCAAGCCTGAAGATATGGTCCTTTGTACCTTGGTTGATGTAAATCAGATTCTGCTTTGCCTTGTGGGAGGTTTTTGTGTGTTTTCATATTGCTCTTTTCTTGTGCACAGCTGTGAAGGATATAACCTTGGAAGTAGTCCAGTGATTGTTTACATAATGACATGATGTGGTTTTCACCCAGCTCATGTATGTGGAGAAGTCAATACCTATAGATTATTTAGTCTATGGCTTGTCCTGTCTCAATTTTCAAAGATCACTTAAATCTATGGTGCTATGTTTAGTTGTGGTAATTAGGATGATGAATATATAATTTTTAATTATTGCTATTTTTTCTGGAAATGTCACGCTTCAAGATGTAGGTAGCAATGCCAGTATATTTAAACATTATTCACAGGTGAAGCATCAATTAAAGACAGCTTCTTCCCTAACCAAGATGCAGAAGGAAACCAGGACAGCCCTTTTAGATGGAAAAGGTTGGTCCATGACATCCAGCTCTGTCAGGGAATTTAAGAGTTTGCCAGATAAAAACTATTTAAATCTTGCATGTTTTGGAGTTAAATGTTATAAAGAAGCTACATTTCAAACCAAAATGCTATGCCTACTTCAAATCTATCTTCAAATATATCATGGCAAAATAGTGACACTGTATTTGCGTGTCTTGAAATACCTTTAGTGGACTCATCACTGTTATCTCCTACCCTCTTTGGGAAAAGACTGACCTGAGAGAGGGGAAAAGCCTGTGAGACTACTAAACCATTCAAAAAAACTGAACAGAGAAGTTTTAGCCTATCTCCTCTTCTATATGCCACTGGTAGGAATAATTTTGGGATTCCATTCCTGGATGAAACCAGGATGTATTCAGATTCCTGAAAAATTTGAAAAGTACATTGCAGTGTTTCACAGTAATGGAGAAGATGAGCCTTGGCTGTCTTTGAAACAGTTTAGGGAAGAGATTGAGTGTGGCGGTCATGAAGCTCAGTGTGATGAAGGACAAGAAATCCTTGAAGGTCTGTGGAGATGGGTGAGCATTATGCTCTGGGAAGGAGTTATCAAAATCTGTTCCAGTGAAGGAGCTGCTCTTCCTGCCTGCATAGAGACACACTCAGCTCTGTGCTTATCCTGAGGTATGTGGGAATAAGCCCCAATGTGCTCAGTGCCTCAGTACAGGACCAAATTCCCAAGCTGAGATGGATCAGGGACAGTGGCAGCACAATACTGCAGTAGCACAGTTAGGTCTGTCTTGTGTCCTTCAGGACACCATGAAATTGCATTTGCAGTTTCCAGATTTTCTGTTTCAGATTCTGACTCCCAAATCCCATGAGGCGAAAGGGGGGAAGTGGAGGGAGCCTGCAGTGCTGTGCAGACATAGAGGAAAGATCAATCATGTCCCATAACTTGGTGCTGTCTGGACTCTCCTTGTCTGGAGGCACTGGGGTTGGGACTGCCTAGTACCCTTTTGGAGTTTGGTTTAGGATTTTCCTCGCAGCTTTTTGTGTTCAGGCAGGACAGGGTAGCAAAGGGCACAGTGAGGAACTGAGTTACCAAGTCCAGAGAAAAGTTTTCCAGATACAAGAAACCAGAGAAATATGGTCCAATGATTACTCCAGACCATTTTGACTTTTTTGGTTCCCAAGTGTATCTTTTTGAATTTGGCTGCAAAAATGTAAAAGGTCTGGTTAAGCAGTCCCAGTTCAGAGCAATAATTTGGTGGCTTGGGGGGTTGGGCTTTTTTTGGTTGGTTGGGGTTTTTTTCCAAAGACTGGCTTAAGAAAATTTTAGAAAAATAATTAGTAGTCTATCAGCCAGTTTGGTTAAAACAAACACAAAATGGATAAAGCTTTTGAACTGTGGAATTGGTCTCTGCAGGCAGTTCTTACAGTGTGTGCTTTGAAGAGAAATGTGCTGTCAAATGTGGTCTATGCTGTAGTTTGGGGAAGGGACCTGCAGTCAGCATTTAAGCATGTTTTCCTCTTTTTTCCCCCTTGTTTCTAATGGGAAATTAATTCAGCACAACTTTTTCTATTTCTTACTGTGCACAGTTAAATTGGCCTGTAGAGGGTATGTGTACCAGGCTGGCTTCCTGGGGCAGAACTAATCCAATCATTTATGAGTTTATCGGATGTCTTTGCTGTTCAGGCCAGGTGTAATCTCATGCACCTTTTTTTTAATTCTTCTCTGGAGTAAATGCTAGGCTAATGGCCAAAAATTTAATTACCTTTCTTTTTTTTTTTTTTTTGTTTTCCTTCTGGATGTGTGTAGTGTCACTTTACATTAGACTTCCCCTTTTCTAGGAACTGTATGATGATGCATCTGTTCATACTTTGTGCAGAAAATGATCACTGACTGCTTTTCTTTTGGAATGGCATTTACTGAATTGGTTGTGTTTGGCACACTGATGGGCTTTGGTCATAGAGAAAGATTTGTGTTGTATATCCCAATGGAAGTGCTGTTCTGTTGTATTATACTGTTGTCTGCTTACTCTGCCAAGGATTTAATTAATCATTTCCTTACCCTGGTTTTACTTTGAAATCAACATAAAACTTAGGCCAGAACTGGGCTAGAAAGGGAGACATCAGGGCTACAGGCATTGAAGAAACACTGAGAGGGGCACAATTGCTCTCTGGGGACCCTGCATTCCTCTCGAGCCATTCATTCATAACAGGGCTATGTTGCTGCTCATTGACTGTACCAGTAGTTTGACCAGGAAAAAAAAGAGTAATGATAGCAAGAGAAGTATTGGATTGCTGAGAGGCAGGAATGATACCTTGGGGATCCCTATTAAGGCTGGATTGATAAAGCCATCCTGTGACTTGCCTGGAAGGGGAAGCTGGCATGCCAGTAAAACTTCTAGAAGATATTAAATCAAGATAACTGTGCACCAGTGTCAAGCTGTACAGAGGTTAGAATATGGACAAATGGTAACAAAAGCCTACAAAACACATAAAACATGAAAATACTGCCCATGGAGTCTGGAAATCCTGTTTTCCCCTGCCATATCTGAAGTAATTGTAGAACTTTAATGGAATAGACCACAATTTTTCAACTTTGCTGGAAAAAACAAACTGCTCGTATCAGAAAGGGTTTCATTTTTTACATACTGAATGTGAATGTTTTGCCACAGAACTTTCTTGGAGAGCTTTTGTGGCCCAGGGAAGGGGAGTTTTCAACTCTCTTGTCTGTGCATGCAGAAGCACTGCATAACATGGTAATTCGATTAGACAAACTGCCTGTTGCCAATCCAGCTGATTTTGCTGGAGAGAGGAAGTGTATGTGCCAGCCACTGTGCTGGCTACAGGGCTGCACCTAAAAATAGTTCATGGCTGTGGTTATCTAGCCACAATTAAGCAGAACTGAAATCTAGAATTGTCATACTGGCAAAATTATTCTGCAAAGAGCTGGCATTGCTTTGTTTAGGAAATAATTTTTAGGTGGTTTGATTCTCTACTATTTTTAACTAAGTTTACATAATGAGCTATGGTCCCTAAATGAAAATCTTGGTTTTGCTGGCTCCAAACAGACTGATACTTTCAGAAGCTGATTCAGCATTTTGGTAGTTATGGATTGCTCTATAGAAATCTCTGTTTCTAACTGATGTTCAGCCGCTTTAGTTAGGAGTTTAAAGGTAAGTAATGTGTCAGTACATGTCTGTGTTTTAAACCCTGGATTTGAATCTAGTTCACTAAGGTTGGCAGATGTGCTCTCGTTGTGGGTCACCTGCTGCTGCAGCATCAGGAAGTGTGTCCCTGTCAGCCAAGGAGGGAAGAACTCTTCCTTGAGCTCACCTGAGGCCTGAGAGACCTGCAGAAATCTGGGATGGTAAACTAACACCCTGATGAGTTTATTCATATCAACAAAATCAGCACCTATATCTCCAACACTTTTAACCATCTGGAATCTGATGAAATATGTTCCCTAAATGAGCAAGTGCAGCTTTGTGGGGTTGCTGCTTTTACTGCAGGTACTCAGCTGTCAGAGCAGCATGGCTTGATGGTCTCTTATGTGCAAGAAAATTCATTGCCTGAACCAGTGTAAATTTGCAGGACATGTGGCATTTTAAAATGACAGTAAGTTAAGTGAGGTCTGTAAACATTTCTAGGCAGGTTGTGGTTCCTTGGCTTATTGTTTGACCATTTTGAATGGAAATATCCGTGTGGTTTTATTACATCATGACTTGATTAATTGCAGCCAGTTGAACACTAAATTACAACACCAAGATACCTAAACACTGAAGAGCTTTTAGGAGAGAGAATTCTGAATGCTGACAGAATTAAGTGTGGCATTTCCTGATTAAGATTGCTGTGGTGCAGATGTCAACAGTGCTACTGCTGATAAAAAGAAATTGTAAATAATAATTTGTTTTCTACAATAAATTGTAGAAAATTCAGTGAAAGCCGCAGTTACCTTAGTGGTTATTTCAACGACCAAATGTATCCCTTTTAGAGGACACTTATGGTCTCTACTGCTAACTTTAAAAAATGGAAATAGTATAGATTGCTGCTTAATGAGTACCTTAATTTCTCCAAGAGCAAAAACCTTCAAGGTATTTAAGATGGAAATGCTGAGTCTCCCACAGTATTTTTTGGTTTAAACTTAATTTTTTTTATAAAGATGAAAAATACAAATGATCTCAAGGCACAGTAAAGTTGTGGAGAGTCCAAGATATTTTTACTTGCCTCTCTAAAGCACAAATATAACTGTAAAGAGTTTGATCTCTTGGCAGTATCTGGTCTGCCATTAGGGCCCTCTTCCCATGAGGCTGGACACAGGATTTTTAAAACTGAAAGCATCCCAACTCTGATGAGAAATAGCAGTGCCTTTGAGCAATTCAACCCATAGTAGCAGCCACCCAAAGGAGCCTGGGGCTCTGTAAGTTTTCACTGCTCCCTTTGTTTGTAGATTTTGGGCTGTACCTCTGCTCCTGCTTTCATGAAAAGTGAATATGCAAATGTGGGGTTTGCCTCACTGATAGAAGCCAAGTGTTACATAAAAAGCAGTTCAGAAAATCAATAACTTGAAGTTGACATTTGTTTAAAGAGAATGGATATTATATGGGTCTGTAGTCTGAAAAATGCTGCATTTATTTCTGATAAAAAAATTCAGCATAATCAGATAATGAATGGTGCTGTGTGACTCCCCATATCAAGTATAATTTGGTAATAATAATTAGGTAGGGAGTTGATCTGTTCAGTTTCAATGGCAGTGCCATAAAAGGAGGCAGTAAGTTTAATGTGTGAAACTAGTAAACTATCAGATGTTAAAATAAACAGCATAACTCTCCTGCTGATGGGGATCTTAACTTTTTTGTGATGGATATAAAATAGGGTACAACGTGGGAGAGTTTTTCCATATATATCAATTTCAGTGTAATTTAGCAGCTGTGGCCTTGGGAAACACCGGAGTCAGAGGTCAGAGCTGTTGGACTATGTGATGCCTCCAGTGCAGAGTGCAAGGCAAGGCAGATAAATGTCAAAATTGGATCCATGCCAATATGGATGGGCTGGACTGTTAAGAAGTGTTACAGTTATGTGCTGGGACAAGGTTTCAATCAGTGACAAACTTGGTCATTTTCTGGAGTAGTAGTAGCTTATTTAAAAGCTGTGCTTTAATAGCAAGACAATTTAAAATCATGCATATTCATTGTATAGTTTTGATTTTTTTGTCTGCTTTGATTCTTCTGTTCTTAATAGCAAAATCAGTTTTGAGTTTATCAGTGATAACAACTAATGCCTTAAATGCTTTCCCTCCATGAATAGAACATTGAAAATATATAAATAACTACACTACTTTGATGCCTAGATATGGTTGTGTCTTATAATTAATTCATTTCCCAGTAAGAAAACCAATTTCAGAAAACAAGTTTTACTTATCTGTATTTCTTCAAAGGAACTTAATTTCACAGTAATTCTGTTATGTAACCACAATTAATGTCACGGACCGATCCCTGCCACGGCGCTGCGCGTCCGACCACCCTCGCAGGGGTGCCTCGTTCGGCCGGGGCGAGCAGCGCGCGCGACCTTCCCGCCGCCGGTGCGGAGAGCGGCTGGCTCGGTTCTGAAGCAGGGGGGGCTGCTGGAATCGCACTCAGGGTCCGGGCAGTCCACCGATGTTGCGGGCGCGGCAGAGGAATGAGAGGCGGAGGGACTCTTCGGCGGGGAAGCAGGAGCGGTTTATTTCAGGGAGCCGGGAACAGGGAGGGGGGGGAGAACAAAGAGCCCGGAGCAGGCTGTTACACAGTATCTTATACCGGGGGAGAGGGGAGGGGGATACCTAGGAACACACCAACTGGGGTACAGNTTCAAACTATCCAATAGCATGGAACTAAGTGGAGGGTACCTACATGAAATCACAGGGGAATAACCAATTGAGGGGCAATAGGGAGGAGAGAGATAACTGGGAACCAATGGTGGGTTTGACAGCAGTGAACTTTCTAGAGGGGTACCAAACTTGGGGAATTAGGGAGGGGAAGGACAAAACCAGTCAGGGAACTAAGATTGACAAAATTCAAATATCTAGAGCAAGGCATGCTGGGGTGAACTAAAAGTGTCACCCTAAGTGAAAAGTCAGGGGGATGCAGCAGTGTCAATCCACTGGATCTGAGAAGATGTTTCAGCCTGAGTTTCCTCAGGCAATCCAGCAGTGGCTTCGACCACCGCCACAAATTAATTCATTGTTTATGTTAATTAGAGTAAATCTTTCTAAAATAATTGGATAACTTTAAGTGTTGCTAATGATTTTGACTATTTTACCTTCAGAATTTCTCATTTAGTCAGTACTTCAAATAAGTATGACAAGAATATTGTAATGTTTTCTGTTTTCTTTTAATTTTTAGATTTTTTTTGTGTTTAATTTCTGTTCTCTTTTCTTCGACATTAGATCTAAGAAATGTCATCTATGACCAGATATTGTTTGGCTATCTCCTATATACCCTTTTAACCTATTCTGTAGAGTTTTAAAACATTCATGCTGTAACATTGCCAAAGATATCTATGGGGGCTCATTTCTTCTTGTATTATTCACTGTTAGTGGAGCAAATTGCAGTATGTCAAGTGAGGCAGATGCCTTTTTATTTAGCAGCAAAGCTTAACTTCTAAGTTTTAATTCTGTTTCAGGAAGAACTGTTCATGGTGATTTTTATTTATACAGGGCAGGAATGAGAGCATTGTAAGAACTGGGAAATGGCCTCAGTTTCTCATTAAAATAGTTCCTGAGGTGAAGTATTTCCGTAAATCTTTTAGCGTTAGGCTGAAATTCCTAACAGAAGAGGAATCTTACCAGTCTAGTAAACATGCTGTGGGATAGGTACCTAAGGCAGACTTAAAATACTCCCTCACTGCCTGATTTTCGAGCATAGAACCAACAGGCAAGAGGTGGCTCTGGCTGGCACTGGGGAGAGCTGTCCTGGCAGTGCCAGACTGGGCACCACCTGGTCCTGCAGTACCAGGTGCTCTTGTTATGCACTGAAGGCAAGGCAGGACTGGCAGCTGACTGGCAGAATTGATGCTAATATTGGGGGGATGGCCAGCCCTGGGGCTTAGAAAGCCTAGAGTGAATTGCGGTAATTGTTCAGTCCCCAGATATTTTCTCCCACATATCTTTGGGTGTGTTAAACACTTCTTGTTTTGTGTTAGATGACGCAGCTTAATGATGATGTTGTAAAAACCCAATGAGATATCAAAGTGCCTTTTTCTTTTTTTTTTTTTTTAACCCTGTAAGATTTAGGAAGTACTGTTTACAAAGTGTAATTGATTGCCTCATTTGTGCGGCAGCGTGTTGCTATAGAATATGGCAGGCCTTTGCCAGGAGGAAGAAACTTGTATTCTTCTGAGGATGGGGACAAGTTCACGTTCCTCTGTGATGGAGAGCTAATTGCCACCCACAAATGGGAGAGAAAATTAAAGCAAAGGTAATGAGTAAAGCTTGAGTTGAATTTTGTTTTGGTTGGCTTTTCTAATACAGTTTCCCGTCTCCAAAAAAAGTACTTGACTTGGAGTTAATAAAGATAATAGAGTCCTTTGATGGAGAGAAGGTTCTGATTGTTGAAACTTTTCTTCATTCTCTTCACTCTTTGCAGGTGCATTTCTAAGTACTTTTCATCTTGACTAAAAGTTTTATTTAGTCATTCCAATGGAATTTTTTTTTACCAGGTCAGAGATAAGGAAAAGAAATCAATTATTTTTATTCTTAGAAGGTAGCT
This sequence comes from Melanocharis versteri, assembly GCA_013397845.1. NCBI lineage: Eukaryota > Metazoa > Chordata > Aves > Passeriformes > Melanocharitidae > Melanocharis > Melanocharis versteri. Next base: position 35,596 of record VZTG01008850.1, read on the forward strand.
GCTTAAAGAGAAATCAATAACAGTGTCTGTGAATGAGCTGTTGGCCAGTTAACAATGTAATAGCCTGGCTCTGGAGAAAACAGAAAAAAATGCAAAATAAAAATAAATTATATTGGAGCTTAGGTTTAGGATAAAGATAAATGATTTGAAAGCTGATCTACTAGCCGATGGGTTTTCCTATCATAACCTATCATAAAAATCTTAATCTTTACTGTAAACAGTGACATGTCATTTTGATTTTTGATTTGTATGGATTTTAATAAATTCTCAAAATCCCGTTTGTTATTAACCTTTCTTTTCCATATACTTCATGCATTGCGAATACCAAGTTAGCCAAAACCAATTAGTACTAGCTTTTGGTATCAGTTTTTAGTATTAGTCTTAGGAAAAAATGTTATACTAATTGTGTTGCGTCAGATTCTCTAGCACTTTTTCTAGGCAAAATATCAGTTTAAAAGTGAGCAAGCAAGATTCAGCATTAATGGAATGATGAGATTTGATGAACTCTTGGGGAGCATCTTCCCTTTTCTTTACCATTGACTCCGGGAAACTGAAGCTGATTTTGACTTTTCTGTGTGTGATCAACATAATATTTTAATTCTCTCTGTACTCCTCATGCATCAACTAGCTTGGAAAATCCAGGCATGATCAGAGCATTGGTGCCTGTTTTAACTCAGCTGAGTAGTATTAAAAAATGCATGCAGCCAGCAGAGCTTGTGTTGGTTATTATGTTTCTGAAAACAAATATCTGCTCCTGTATTTTGTCTGTCTAGTAATTTTACTCCAGTTTAGAGAGTTTTATGCAGTGAATTCTATAAAGTACTGTATTCCAGAGGATCAGTGATAAAATCCTTGCCCTGTTAAAGTTGAGGTAGGTCCTGTGATTTCAGGAGGATTAGAGCTCAAAGCCTCCCAGTGCAATGAATCTGTTTCCTTCAAGTAATGGGTGGAAGATGAGTCAGCATAATTACTGTGGAATGGATTCAGCTGGGCAGATGTTTGCAAATCTTCATTTGGCTTGGTACCAGAAGAAAGCCCACTGCTCTCCTGCCAGCTGGCAGTTCAGTCAGTCCTTTTGCCTCTGTGACTCTCCATTTTCCATGAGCAAGTCACAAATGTACATCACAGAGTACAGCTCTGTCTTGGCAGTATCAGGGGAGATGTGTCGCGGCCGCTTGCCTCTCACAGCCCGGCGGGCAAGCTGCCACTTAGAAGCAGTGTCCAAGGTCCACGACCAAGGGGGTTCGTTCCTTGGCGTCGCGGGTGACAGACTCCCTGAGGAGCGTTCAGCTCTTGGCCTTGAGGGAGCTGTGCGGCAGGCAGATGTGAGCTGGCTGCGAGGCGCAGGCAAAGAACGAGAGCGGACTCTCTATGGCGTTGATCCAATCCTTTATTCTCCGCTAGGAGGGATGGAAGAACGCAGGGTTGAAGGGCGGCCAGGGAGAGAGCCAAGAACAAAGGAGACAGGGGATTTTATACAGAACCAGGAAGAGGCGGGGATTAGGGGTAAACCAATCAGGGAATGCCATGAACTAGCTAGGAACCAATGGGAATACATTAGAGGTGGGTCTAAACATGGTCACCAATGAGTGTCCGAACTGAATAGAACTTTCTGGGTAGAACTTACATAAACATAAGGAGGTGGGAACAGGGGAGGAACCTTGCTTTAACTGACAGCTCTAGGGAGTGGCGTGACCCTCAGCCTCGCTTTCAGGATCGCTAACTGTGGAAGGGTAATCCTTCCAATTTATTTCATTCGCTTTGAAGCTAAAAGCAGCCTGGGTCACTGCCACAGAGATGGTCATCATAGACCTTAGGCTTGTAGTGATGGGCCTGTTCGCCAGGTTCCACAACTACTAACCTGCAGCTGTATGTTGTCATGCAGGATAAAATTAGAATCTACCTTTCTTATTTCTCCTGTAAATTTAAAGGACATGTGATATTTTTTTCTCTGTTCTATTTCTGTAAATATGGAAGGTGCAACTTATAAAAACAAAGTTTGAAAAGGACCTCAGGTAGCTGATGGATTGATTCTAGTTTTGTTATTTACTATAGGGAATTAGGTATTTGAGGATAATTATTCACCAATCCTCTTTAGAGAAGGCAATTTAACATGGAAGAGAAACTCTACCTAAGTGTATTTTCTTTCTTTTTTTACATTTAAAATTTAAATTTTTATATTTAGAAGTTTGATTGTCACTGATTTACCTTGGTAAGATATGATGTAAAGGCTCTCAGTTTCATCTCTGAAATGTTTGTAAACTGAAAAGTGAAAAAAGTTTCCATGGAGTATCAAAAGAGATGCTTAGCATAGGTGTTTAGTTAACCTGATTAGAATAAGCTCTGGACTCCAGCTTCCTTCTTGCTGAGAATCAGTCTGTGGCCAGGCTGGAACACTGTTGAGGCTGTAGTTCAGGCCCATGGTGTGTGGTTCTTATGGGTTCTTTCTCTGGGAAGTTAATGTTTGCTTTGAGAGAAGGAGTTGGTGTGTGGGGAATAAAGTGATGTCTTACAACTGCAGGAATCAGCCCTGGAGAAACAAGACTTTGTGCAGCGAGGTTGATTTTTGTGAACAACTTTTTGCAGTGTTGGTTTCTTTGTCTGCAGCCAGTCAGATCCAGGTTCACATTTCAATAATTAAATCTCTCTGTTTACTCTTTTAAGTCCAATTTGGGCCATTTTTCAAAGACCACAGCCCCTTTGCCTGACATCTGAATATTTGGTTTATCTGAGCTCTGAGCTGGTCATGTAAATTGAGTGTCTCTGGTTTGGATCTGCTTTTTTGATGGGTAAGTACCTCCTTGTACATGGTCTACAGATCCTTGGTTTGAGGGCTGTGCTGCATCTATTTCTTGGTGTTGGTTGTTTTTGTTGTGGGTTTTGTCTTTTATGGGGGTAAGGAGGCAGGCTGGGGAAAGTAGTGAAGGACAAACAGTTAAAGAAGTCATACTGGGATGTGAAATGTGTATCCTAAGGTGTTAAGAGCTATGGATCTGCAGCATTTCTGATACAGACATGGAGTAATTACACTTGTTTATGACTGATAGTTCAACTTCTGCCAGTGTTTCCATTATTAACTTCTGTTTTCATGGAATTGTACTACAGGCGGAGTCTGTATCTGGGTAAATTTATTAAAGCAGTTTTCAACAAGCTTTTTGGCTGTGCAAGCATAGAAAGAATGTTCAATTAAAAGAAAATTCTGAACCCAGGGAACCTAATGTTCTGATATGGGATGTGAAGCTGTCATCACTAATACAACGAGTAATTTCTGTTTTGCTCTTATTGCATGCAAAGTCAATGATTTTTCAGCATCAGTAGCTTCAAAGTCAAGTGGTTTAACCATTGCAATAATAGCCTGAAAATCACAAGATCCTAAATAATGAGTTGGCTCTCCATTGCCTTCCACTTGGAAGGGAAGTTTGACAACCAGGAGTAGCTGACCAGAGCCAGCGTTGCAGCAGAGCTTTGCCTATTTTAGCTGTAGCCTTGGAGGGGTGGATTAGCTAGGACTGTGAGCAACACATTGCTCAGAAGGTCTTCAAACACAGCTCCTGTGTGACTGTCCAGATTCTGGTACTGGTTTACAGAGTTTACAAAGGTTATTTAGGATATCAAGTATAGACATAAACTGAAGATACTTGACTTACTGCATTAATAGTTTTTCAAAAATGATAGCTGGGTAGTGATATCCTCAGTTTTTGTGTCTGGGCTTAGGCATAATCCCAGGATATGATGTTCTGTGTGAGGGAGGCAGAGTGATCTGAGAAAATCCCAGCAAGATCAGTGGACAGTTTTTGGCCTTTTACATCTTCATCCATTTTTGTACAAGATATAATCTATGATGACAAATCTGAATTATTTCATAAGCCTCATCAGCACAGTAACTGGGAACTGCCTAGAATGCCTCCTGAAGACTTTTTTTATTCTCTAAATGAGCATAAAATCTGAGAATTTGCCTTTGATTTCAGTATACTGAATGTGAATGAAGTCACCTGATGCAGAGCAAGAGGCTGTGATGAATATGGATGTGGTGCTGTTGGCCTTTGTTACTGCAGAGGTGCCTGGGGGGATGAAACAGGGGAGCTTCAAAGTGCTGATCTTATGCCTCAGCTCTTGATGAAGGATGTTTGACAACTTATTTTTGAGGTTTTTGTTTGCTGTTCTCTCTTCTTTTTAAAAGACTTCTTTAAGAGAGCTCCCTGGTGATCTCCGACTGTACTACTCTACAGCTTAGTAGTGTTTAACATTTTTTGGATTAGGGTTTTAGTGAATCAAGCCTTCCTGCTTTCTAAACAAAGGAAATTTAACATTTCTAATTTTTCTTTTAATCTCAAAACTTCCTAGTTAAAAACAAAAATCACATAAGACATGAATAAGTCAGAATTTCACTGCCTTCTCCCTGCCTCCACTTCCTACCCGACACTGAAATATAAATTATATTTCAAGTTAGTTAACTGATAAGGATACAGATTTATGTTGTGCATTTTACAGCCTTAAGCAGTATTTTGTGTATTTTTGGGACAGTTATTATAGCTGACATGAATTTATATTATTACTTTGTCAGTCTATACTTGACAAACACTTTTTGAGCTATTTTTAAAATATATATGTAATATTTATATTGTTTTGTATATTCCTCCATAAATTACAACTACACTCTGTAATTGTAAACATAGATTCTTACAATCAAATGATAGGTTTTTCATGAGTGTTCTAGTTTATTTTAGTTTTCCCCAGGAGCTTCAGGTAATTAATTAAAAAAAAAAAAAAGCAACTATTAATTTTCTCTCTCAAGTGGGAAACAAAATAAACATAATCAAAAGCATTTTTACTTTGAATTGGAAATTAAACAAGTATGTGCCATACTAATTTTTTTTAAGTAGTGAAAGTATACAGGCTTCCTGCCGATATTGCCAGAGGAAAGCAAAGGTATTTTGGGAGTAGAATAGAATTCAGTAGATCTATTATCACGTGAAGGATAGCTGGAATCCTGGAATAGTTTAGTTAATCGGATGGTTTTCTTATACTATGTAGTTATGAAATCACCCATGTTGCATTCAAACTGTTGTCATCTGAGCTTCAAAATCAACACTTGAATTTAGAGCAGTGGTTTCCTTACGAATATTTATGGTTATACTTTAGGTAAGTCTTTACAGAGTTTCAGGTTGTCTGCATGTTCAGTGGGAAGCTTGAGTTTTCAGCTGTCCCTCATAGTCAAAAGGATTCTGTGATGAAGAGGGACTTGGGAAAGTCAGTGGCAGAAAGCTGGGACTGCACAGAAAAGAGAATTGTAAAACGTTCTGTAAACAGAGGTACTGCATGCAGAAAGAGGATGGAGGAGAGATTGTATTCCAACACACAAAGTTTCCCAAAAAGTTTCACAAGCACAACATAAAATTACAAAAAGTCTGCTTATTAAACTCTGGGAGAATTTTATTGCTTGTAGAACTGCAGTCTGAATGTCACAGCTGTTACTAATTACAACCAGGAATAATTACAGCATCGAAGATTAATGTAATCGCACATTTCAGAGCATACAGGATAATGGGAACAGAGTGGATGCATACAGAGTGATGGAAGTTTAATGTAATGCACACATTCTTAGCTGATTAATAATAATTTGATGCCTTCATGTAACACTTTGCACGTCCTTACCATTGTACATGCCTCTAATTCATAAGTCTTTAACACACTAGGAAAAAAACTGGCTGAACATTACCATCTGCCACTATCTTAGGATGTTGCCTCTGTGTGCTAGGAAAGATTGTTTTATCGGTAACTCCCTTCTCTTTTTTCTTCTTAATGTGTCTCACCTTGGTCTAGTTTTGTGTTTTTTCCATGAAGTTTTCCAAAGCAGTAGATCCTAAGAGCTACTAACTCTTACTAGAAGATGCTGTGTTTCTATTTTTTGCTTTTTTAAGATATGGCTCTTGGGTTTTACTTAGAAAGAATTTAATGTTTTGATGGGGTTTCTTTCACCATGTGGCTTTTTGAAATTACTTTAATTAATTTCATTGGCAATTCCATGCTACTTCTAGACCCAGAGTTATGAAACTCTGGTGTGCAGACTGCTGATACATGCTGGGCTGTGGGAAATGGTCTGCAAGGACAAACAGTCCATGGGCCCTCTTGGGATGGAGTTTGATGAGAGGGCATTGCCACTTGGGAAGAACCAGAGATGATGGAGGAATACACACAGCAACACTTTGCTCATAGTATTGAAACCAATGTATTTTTATTTTGTGTTTCCCATGAGCTAAGAACATTTGTGATGTCAGTTCCTCAGGTCTGGTGGTGTTTGGTAACTGGTTAAGGAGTAGTAAATGGGTAACCTGCTCACCATTTCACCTGATTCGTAACTTGTTTCTTGTATCTAGCTCTTCTGTGGGCCTAGCAAATGACTTTTTGAGACTTTTCCAGTACTCTTGGCATGGAAGTAACAGCACATGTTCTGTGATGCCCAGATTTGGCAGTTTCCTGAAGGTGTTTCACTGTCCCATCTTCTTTTTAGAAGATGGACATCATTAAGCATGATAAACTTTACCTTTTTTTCTCTCTTCAGTGCCAGACTCTGTCTTGCACTCAAATAATCATGAGCCAACTGTTTCAGTGGGGACTTTATGCAGCTGAATTTTGTAACTGGCCCAATGTCCTGGTTTAGGGCAAAGTTATGGAGGAAAACCTCCAGCAAAGCGAATTCAAGGAGTCCCCCTCCCCCCCACTGGTTCGGGAGAAAAAAAAAATCTCCTCCGAGAGAAGTGGAAAAAAAGAGCCTGTTTATTCAACAGCAAAACACCCACAAACATGGGAAATGAACAATATTAAACAGAGGAACCTCTCGTTGTTCTGGAGAGATGGCAAATTCAGGAAAAGAGTTCTTTTCATGGGGTGTATCTCGGCTCGCTCAGCCTCCCAGCAGTCCCTCCTGGGCTGGAAAATGCAGCCTCCCCGGGCCAGCTGGGCCTCAGCGATGAGCTCCTGGCGTTTCTCCTGGGTTCTCGGTCCGGAGCAAAGCTGATCAGTCCAGGGATCTCCTCTGCCTCAGCTAGCTAGGAAAACTAACTAAAAGTAAAAGAAAACTCTCTCCCGCTGTCCGTGGCGCAGCCTGCACCCCGAGCACGCGAAGCAGCCGGCGCTTCCGGGCGGTGCAGACGAGGCTCCTGCACACAAAGTGCGCGCTGTGTGCTCCCCCCTTCGCTCTCGGAGCCAGCCTTAAAGGCGCAGAGCTCAATATCCGGCAGCACGGCAGAACAGACGACTAGGGATACTGGGCTATTCAGCCACCCCAGGACACCCAATCAGCTTGCAAAGTGCCACTTGATTTTGCTTCCCACACAAGTTTTCTCTGGGAAAGAGAGCTTTAAGTTCCAGCTCTGACTGTCTCAAGTAGACACCTTGCAGAGCGTGCTCATCCCCAGTGGTGGGGAACAGCAACCCAGGCAGAATTCCTGGAGTCTGGAGCTCGTGTGCATGGCCTGCAACACAGGGAAGGAGAGAGCCACATTAGAGATGCTTGCTGTGCTCTCAAGTTGCTGACTGGGGAGAAGCCTGGGAAAGCTCCACTCGCCCACAGCAGCAGAACTGGAGGTGCTTCTGGAGGGTCCAGGTGCGTATTTTCATACTTTTTTACAAAAATTAATATAAAATCGTCTCTGTATAAAATCTGTATTCTGGTAACCATTTTCATTTCCTTTCTTAATCTTTTTTACTTTTTTTACATCTCTATGATCGTGTGACCCTCTCACACTTTATAGGAAAAGGATTTGGAGAACCTTTCCCTCTATGAGGAAAATGGAGTACCCCAGCTGTGCTTCCCAGACTTGTTATTAGATCTGTTTTATTGTTTTCTGTTCCAGTGCCAGAGAATTTTGTCAGGCAATCCATAGTGATTGATTCTAGGGAAACAAAACACCATTTCCTTCTGTTTTCAGTCTTGAGTCCCATTGTAGTTCTCATACCAGATTTTTTCCCCAGTAATTCCAGAATTCATGCACTTGTCTACCAACAGCTATACAAAATTAACTGAAAATAACTTTCAGTTCTGCTCTTCATGCCTAAAAGTTATGACTCAGAGACTGATAAAAAATGGCCTGTCATCCTTCTGGATTTTATATGGAACAAAAAAGGCATGTCCCAGACAACAGAGTTTCTGTAATTTCTTGAGTTTCACATTGTTTTGCTTGATGAAAGGTGCTCCAATGCTGCATGGAATCTTTTTTTTTTTCTGATTCTAACTGCTGGTCACCAGTAACAGAACTTGAGAATTTGATGCAACATTTACAGTTTACTTTGTCTTATTCTCCTTGCAGATTAACCTCTACAGAAAACATAGAAAGAAAGAAAGACCAAGCAAACATGACTGTTCTTCTTTCCATTTGCAAATTCTGTAGAAAGCCAGTGTTCCATCATTAGCTTCAGTTGAAGGTGATATAGAAATATTTGCAATGGCAATACACTGCTCTTAGTCACACATGTCAAGTGTGTTCTACTAAGTAACAAAATAACAAATTTAAGCAGTGGCTGCAGGGGCCAGCATGCTATCTGCTAGGCAGCCTCCCCCTTAATAATCATAGATTCACTGCTCTTCCTAGAAATGCTGCTTCTCTTGAGGATCACATCCATACAGGTCGCTTCCCATTGGCATTCTCCATTAAGGTGTTTGAAGTCCCTTGCTTCATAGTGAACATTTTTTATTGTATTACTGTGCAGATCAAGTTGAGTGTTGAGCATGAAAAGGGGACAGATGAGTAATGGTTGGAAAAGGCTGCTGGCACAAATAAGTTGAATAGAAAAGAGGTGATGGGGAGGATGGGTTGAATGTAAAAAACATTCAAGTTGGAGTGGTTTGATGGGGAGTAGTGAAATTTTGTAAAAAAGTTATTCCATAATAAAGCACATCCATTTTCCAAAATATTGTCCTTCACAAAGTGTGTGAGTCCCTGTAGGCCTGACAAGGTGAATCCATGCCAATCCATCCTGTCAGGGTTAGATTGCAGCCTGTCACAGCCTAAATACCAGCCAAGGTGTATTCACCTTTCCATTGCAACCAAATTCCAACAAGAGGAGTAACATGAGCTGCTGTGGGTCAATTTTATCCTAAATAGTTGGAAATTTACTCCCGACATAGAATATTTGTGAAGTTCACTCCCCCGTAAAAAACAACCAACAAAGAAGCAGCAATAGTAGCAGTATACTGTTTCTAGAACAATTTTAATTCTATGGGATGTTATTTGCAGTCCACCACAGGTTCTGAGGTAAAGGGTTTAAGCCTTCAGTATTTCTCTGCTTTTTGGTTCAGTTCCCTGTTGATTCATTTTCAAATTCTCCATGAATGAAAATGCAATAATGTTTTTCTTTTATTAACCATGCTGTCATAATATAATACAAAAATAATACTGCATTACATAAAATGCAACATTGTTACATTTCCTTCATGGAATGCTGAAATATTTTCATGCTCTTAGAAGTTTCATCCTTTGCATTTTGTACCTGATGCATTTTCCCAGAGCTCTCTGGCTATGCAAAGCCAGCCAGCTTCCTTTCATAGAGATTGGTTCCATTGAGGACCTGCTCACTGGGACTGCATCTTTGGCTTGGTGCAGACAGCTGACCTTTGGGTTGACTTCTAGTAATTTGCTTTTTCTATTTGTTAATGATTGGAGATTTTGTAGAGGATTTGTATGGCAGCAGAACAGCAGATGAACAATAATGTATGTCTTCATTAAATCTTCAGTATTTCTTTTTCATTAGACTTTTCTTTGAGTGGGAAGAACTAAGCTCTTATTCAACAGTTAATGGCATCAGAATTGTCCTTCTTAAGTGAGCAAGTGCCTACTGTACTTCTTAATTTGCTTTTAGTGAAAGGATTGCACAGAGGCATTATCTGGAGTTTAGCAATGTAGCTAGCCATGAAAGGTTTGGTTGGGGTTTTTTTTGTTTCCCCTGACATGGCATTTTCCCCTTTCCAGGCTGACGGCAAGTTGCTTCATTATATGTTATCCAAATAGCCTAGGAATAGCCTTTTTATCAGTTTTCCAGTACATTCCCACACCTCTGTTTCCCATTGATAACCCACTATTTTGTCACTACCTTCCATGTTCCTTATGTAAATTAGTATCAAAAGGTTTCAGACTACTTTATGGAGTTTCTAGCACTTCTTATTTTTCTCACTTCTGGAGACAATACATCATGCTGACTTTTACAGTGATTTTTAATGTAAGACTCTTTTGTTTTTCTTTCCCCTTGTTCGTTCTCCCCACTATCCCACCCTCTTTTTTTATCTTATAACAGAGAGTGTTGCATTTATCTTTGAGCTTGTATTGACGTTCTTCCATTGACCTTGCTTTTTTATATAAGCATAAATAAATCACTGTACATCACTAATGAGTGGCATCTGCTGTAAAATCATTGTTTAGATAATATTATAAAATTACTGAAACATTAAAAATGTCTTTTCATATCATGCCACACTTTTAAAAGTGAAATTGCAGACACTGGGGAAGTTTGAATTCAATTCTGATGTGACATGTTCCTATGCATTTAACATATGGCAGCAGCTTTTCTTTTTCTGGCTGTGATCCAAGCCTTGAGTCTCCATTCCTGTTTCTTTGCTCATTAAAACATCCATTGGCTTTGGGTGGATTTAAGGAAAGGCTAATAGGAAATAAATGGCAAAATAATGGTTAATGCAATGAAAACTATATTAAATGCAGTCTAAACTGGGTAATTAACTGCTTTCTGGTGCTCTTCATCCCTACATCATCAACACCACTCCAACAGGTTTGGTTGCTTTTTTTTCATTTTGAAAATATAAGGCTACTTTGCTTTGGGTTTGGATTGTCCTTTTTCTATTGCACATGAAACACACTTATTTTTTATGTTTTTGTCATTGGTAACTTAAGAATTTAATGAGATAGTCCTATGAATACCTGTGTGCAATTACTGTGTGGTGTCTCCTTATAATTTACCACATTTAGCTCACTTCTAGGATTGTGCTAATGAACAGCCTTGTTTGCATGTAACTTCCTATGTTAATAGAACAGTATGACAGTTCGTAAAAATTTTTTATGAAACTTTTATTGTCTGTAGACAAATAAGTACTGTACAAAGCATACTTCTTTTTTTTTTTTTTTCTGTCAACTATTGCATCCTCTTTACAGCAAAGCATTAATCTTAAACTATACCCCATGTTGTTTTTCCAAAGTTTCTTTCTTTGGGTCTTCCTTGAGTTACTTTGTCTTTCCCTTCCTTAAGCAACATCTTCCAACTGCCTGATGCACATGGTAACTTTTATGTCAATGTCAAATAAGATTGTTCTAAAAAGATCCACTGACAGAGTGAAAAGGAAGAAACAAATCCATCAACTTGCTAAAATAAAGGTTAAAAAGACTGGAAATGTTAGCATTTAAATTAAAAACACATTGATCTCCTGCCAGCCTTCTACTTTCTGTGCTCAATTCATATGAATTGGTAGGGTATCAGCTGAGGGAAATTAACTTCTGAAGCTTTTAGGGGGAAGCTGTTTTGTCTCCTTCAGTTCCCTGCTGACTCAAGGGAAGGAAGCTGGCAGGTTGAGCTGGGAAGTGCCTATTTTGAGTGGACACATTCTCAGATTAATTTTTCTTCCAGCTCTGCTACAAAGTGAAGGATAAGTTTTGAACATTGATTTTAAAGTAATCATGAAATAATCCTTCATGTTATGTTATCCTACTGTTAAAAGAATTGGAGTACCTTCAGGCATTTATAGATGGGATGTGCAGAAGGCAGTGATTTGCTGTCTTGGAATCTGTTAAACTGGACACTGTCACTACCAGAATCACCAGCTACCCAAAGAATATGAGGCTCACTTAAAAATGAGATAAGAAATTGTTATTTTTATTTGCATTCTATTCTGGGAGCCATTACAACTTTTAAAGGACATCTTGGCAGTCATGAGAGCCAGAGACCTTACTTTAAAGGCTGGGATTGTGATGTAAATGCCTCACTCTGTGGCTCACACCTTCTAAGGAGGGCAATGAACCTTGTGAGACCTTGCAGTTATTGGGAGCTGACAACACTTTGGTTCCTAACCAAGTGGCATGAAGAACATCCTTAGGCTGGGTAAACTTTCTGTCTGTGTGGACAGTTTGGTGCCTGCTTGGAAACAGGTGAAAAAACTGATGGCTACCTTGAACTCCTATTTTAAAGACTGTATCTCTCAAGCTAAAGAATTATTTCTTTATCTGCACAACGCTGGGACTCTTTAATCGTCAGGAAGGAAAGAAGCTCCTGCGTCTTCTGTACAACCAAAGTATGTGCTGACAGGAGATGTGCTCTACACCCATGATGATGTGATGTGAAGCAGTCTTAGAAAAATTCCCTACTGCTCTGGAAGTTACCTCCTTCTTCCTCCAGCAGAAGGAATAATTCAAGATGATGAGCTTGGTAGTTTTAGTCCTGAAATCACTCTACTCTCATAATATCAAGAAGCAATGGGCCAAATTTCAATGATGGTTTTCCTTTTCATTCCTCAGTGAAATGTACTGCTTTATCTTGAAGGGTTCTCTAAGCTTTGGAGATCACTGCAGGGATGGCAAAGTCAAACAAAACTGTTTTATTTTAGTTATAATTACTTCTGTCTGGTAGCAATTAGGAAACCAGAGAGGCTAGGCCAGTTTTTAAGTGGCAGGAAGGCTATGTTTATTGAGATTTTAATATACTTTAAAATCAATTTTGCCAAAGAGATTTTTCAGGGAGAAGTCTTTAAGGAGAAAGGTAAACTAATGAGAACTCAGACTGGAGTCCAGTTGTGCTACCAGTGTGTCCTTTTTGCTCTTTAGAACAAATAATCTTCCATCTTTTGCTCAATAGTGAAACCCTACGGTATATTACCTTGCAGTAGTATTTTAGTAGTGTTCATAAAGATCATTAAGAGGAAAATGTAAGAAGAATTGCATGATGTAGTTGATCTCAGTTTAGTATGAAGGAGTAAATGAAAGAAACATCTCTCTTATGATTTGTCAGCTGAGCTACAGCAAATTGCTGGTCAGGATGCTGAAAGGTCAAAGCCGCTGTTTCTCGGTGATGTGTCAGAGCTTGTCTTGTTCTCTTCTCTTTCTTTGGCCACCTAATTATGGTTTGCCTGCAGAAGGGAACTGGATGATCCATGATGACTACTGTGCCTTTGGCAGATGGGCATTGCAGTCATACTTTTAGGCTTTCATTTGCGTGTTTCTTACATCTCTGTATTTGCACAGGAAGATTCTTAGAATACATGAAAGTTCCAATTGTTACATAGCAAACCATTTTAAAGATACACTTCAGAGTTTTACCATTTGGCCAACATGTAGCTTGGTTTTACACAAGGTGATCCCCTGCAGTACAGACTGGAGCTGTACTCCAACCTTCTTTTTAACTGGCATCACATCCCGGGAACCCTTGCTTCTCTGTCGTGTATGGCTCTGCCTGGTTATTGGAAAGAGGATGGTGCATTCCCATCTGTGTGGAAAAATTCCTGGTGTATACTCATGCTGGATGGCATGAATTTCTCTGAGCACTGTCAAGACCAGCACCCACCTCTTTAGAGCGTTCATACCAGTGCTACTGATGTGCCTGTCCTGGGGAGTCCCCCAGTATTAATGCTGTGCATGGTGTGCTCCCTGGGGCTGCCCTGAGCAATTATGGTGACAGCTTGATGCCCTGCACACTATCGAAACTTGTACTTATCTCTCTGTGTGGAACATTTTTTTCTAATGCCTAAAAAGGTGATTGTTTGTGGCCAATGTTGCTACAGAGACCACTGTGTATTGAATAGTAAAGGATGGCTGCCATGGAAGTTCTGTTGAACCTAAATGTTAGATGTGACAAAACTTGCTGACATAGAATCACTGTCTGTGGGAGAATGTTAGTTGAGGAAAGACAGGGATTACTGCACCATCAGCTGATGACACTCAGATCATACATTCACATGTATTAGACCTGTTAAGTTACTTATGAGAAATAATCCAGATGGACATTCATGGGTATTGATTAATGTAATGTTATGAAAAGGACTTCATCCAAAGAGATACAAGGTTGTGTCTTCTTTCCCAGTCAGTAAAAAACAAACCACATTTAAGTGACTTGCTGAATAAGAGTTTACATAGATACATCCATGCAGGGGAAGATGAGACTGGGAAACCTTACAGATATGACTGTCTGCACAAAGATGCTGAAGATATGAAAACTGTGATTGAAATTGAAATGAAGTCAAGCTTTGAAATGCCAAAGCTTAGCCAATACACAACCGAGAACAATGGCCTGGCAGACAGAAGGTAATCCCCCTGATTGAACAATACCCTCTTCCTGTAAGCCAGATCAGACCCTGATGGCTTACAGGAATAGGTCTAAAGAGTAGTCTTTAGAGTTTAATATGTAATGTAGTATTGTAATGTAAGGATTCTCATAGGCTGCATGTAAATGTTGTAGGATTTGTATCTTGTATCACATTGGTTACTGGAAACTAGAATATTCATCACAGAGGACAATTTAATGTATTGTAAAAGAGAACCTGGAACTCTTCTTACTCTCTTTCCACTCTATTCCTCACGACTCTTCTCTATCCCTTCTTTCCCTACACTCTCTTTTTACTCCTTCCCTACATCTTACCCCCTCTCGCCCTGCTGTCTCCCTTGTACCGTCTCATGCCCTCAAGCCTCTCTCCCTCACTTCTCTGGCCTGCTTTGAGCCGCAGCTAGCGGCTCTGAGCAAGGCCCTTCCACAATAAATCCCTTAATCCAAAAGTTACTTATAGAGATCTCTCATCATTAACCATACTACGAGGAGCCGTTTTTCTACACATCCATAAATGGCTTAAAGAACTAGATGAACACGTGTAAATGTAAGAGGTGTAATTGTCTTTGAAATAAAAAGCAGAAATCCTCCAGACTGGAGTGAAATAAAGTCAAACCTTTACTTAAATGATTTTGGCAACACACTCATAAGAATAATCAAAATGTGAAGATCAACTTGCAAACCTTGACTGAGTGTGGAATATTTCAGAGACAGGTAAGCAGAGAAAGGGAAGAGAGCAGACAGTGAGGACATCCACAGGCAGTCCAAAATGAAGTTTGATGTGGCAAGTTTCTACCTGGGGGCTTCCAAAATTCCCAGCACAATGAGGGTTTTCTTCTCTCCAACCCATAGCTGTTACAGTGAAGCTGAGCCTTTCACAACAAAACCTGTCTCTGAACTGAACTAATCCATCCTGCTGCTGCTTTTCAGGATGGAAATGGTGTGCAGCAGGAGGGGAGGAAAGGATTAAATGAACCTTGACTTTAGTGCTCAGCGTTAGAATCCAGTTTAAAGAAAAGTAAACATCTTATTGTTTTGGTGTAATTATGGACTTAGAACAACTTTATTTTAGGAGTGGTTTTATTTTTATCTTGAATTCAGTGGTAAGAAGTTTAAGTTCTCTTCTTCGTACCCATTACCTTTTGTTTCCCTTGGCATCCCTTCTTTCTGTTAAGCCTTGTAAATTTCTAATCTGTTGTGCCTTCACATCTGTCTAAACACAAATGGTGTTTCTGATGTTTTTAACACCCTGAAGGAATTTATAAACTCTGACCCCGTGGTTGACATAAATGGCTCTGACTGGCCATGGTTTGTTTCGGGCTGGCTGAGTACAGTAGCACTGATGTAGGGGGCTGAGACACCACTTTTAATTGTAGGATTTAAGAAATAATTGGTTTAAACATGAATTTTCTTTGATGTTTGGATAAAATGGGCTGGCAAGCACAGTGCTTCTATGCTTGTGCCTATAAATAGAAAAAATTTTCCTTTTGAGCCTTTGATAAAGACTTGAACCAGCTGAAATGCCTGCTTTCTTGTGTTCCAGCCACTAGCAATGGAATGGCTTTAATATTTAAGTAACTGTTTTTATTAGACTCTGGAAGGCTTTAATAGGTGTTCCTGGAGTGCAGTTGGCTTGCTCTTTATTGGTTAGCTGAGAGAGAAAGCTTTTATTCTTTTCCAGCAAAACCCTGAGAGTGTCATTCAACACCCTAGGGCAAGATGCTGAGCCAAACCCAGTAATAGGAGGCAATGATAAATCTGGATTTGAGGGAAATAGAGCAGGTTAGGCCTCAGCTGCACTCTCAGTTTGTTAAATTTCATTTTTGACACATTCAAAATGTAATCATCAGGTTCTATTTCCAACTGATGGGCTTCAAAATATGTTTATTCACACAAAATAATTTCTGTTGGTGATTTGAACTGGACTTTTATGTGAAAGATGGTTCTAATAAGTTATCTTATTGCCTTACATCAAAGACAACTTTGTCACTTTCAAAGAAATATTTTGAAGAAATAATGAACAACAGAAAATTGTACCACAAGACATTAGGTCTTCTGTGAAAGTAGGCCCTTGTCATGGGTTGACCATGAACCAGTTGTGAGGGTTGGACACACCTCCAGATACCATATTTAAAACAGAGAAAGTCACGAAGAAGGCTTTTTTACTTCCGGCTTTTGAGCAGGTAACTGGGGAGTTCGCGCGGTCCAGCAAGGCCGGGGTGGCTCGGCCCGGCCCGGTCCGGTCGGCCCGAGGCGCGGCTCGGCTGAGATGTTGCCACCGCCGAGTTACAGCTGCAGCCCGGCCAGCGAGAGCGGCTTGGGCCAGGCGGGCTCCGCCGCGGAGCTGGGCCGGCCCGGGCGGAGCGCGGCGGGGCTGGAATCCTGCCGCCGTGGAGTTCTCCCCGCAGCTGCCGGGCAGGAAGAGGGAAAGCCATCGGCCCGCGGC
>VZTG01008850.1:56022-68288 GCA_013397845.1 Melanocharis versteri
GGGATCGGGGGGGGGGGAGCGAAGAGCCCCGGACAACAGTTACACAAGGTTTTGTACCAGGGGAGAGGGGAGGGGATACATTCAAAATTAACCAATAGGGGTATAAGCAAGGGGCAGCACAAAGGTAGGGTAACACATAACTGTCCAATCGAAGGCTTAAGGGGTGGGGAAGTATAACAGGGAGCCAATCTTGCAACAGGTAACAGAGAACTAGCTAGAACGTAACCATGTAGGTGAAAACTGGGGAGGAGAATACATTAAGTAATGGGGGGGCAGAGATTAACATAATTCAAATGAGTAGGGAAAGGGATTATGGGATGGACACAATTTCTCACCCTAAGTGAAAGACTAGGGAGATGCTTCGGGAACATTGCCTGAGCCTGCTCAGGCAATGCAAGTACACCACAACACATGGATACCATGGTGGGTTGACTTTTACTGAGCTGTGTGAGGAATTCGGGATCATCTGTAATTATTCAAAGTACATTTACCTATGCCTAAGATGGCCAAGAGGAATTATCTATAGATAAATATGAAACTTTTTGCCAACTAAGGCTACCATTGCAAATAGTAAGAAATCTGATCAGTTTTGTATATATAAAAATAGTATATAAACTTTGTATTTTATGGACATTTGTATATTTGTATGTATACATCTGTAATTTTGCTTCTTTCATATTGTGGAATTGCTAGAAAAAAATAGTTGTTTAGCTTTTCTAAAAAACCAAAAATGGATGAAAAAAATTCTAGAAAGTTAGAAAGATTTATTTGGCTTTCAGCAAGAATAAACATGTCAAGTTAAACATCCTAATCTAGGCAATTTAGTTCAGCTCTGACATTTCTGTCTTAGGCACTGATTGGAAAATTGTGGTTTATGTCACAACCAGCCAACTAAGCTGCCTAACTCTGATCTTGGTATTTCCATGATCAACATATTTTCGTTTGTTTCATCCTTGAAATTGAAACCTCTTTACTCTGCCCATTTTTTAGCTAATTAATATTTTCCACTCTTCCAAAATGTTTATGCTTACCATGAAGTAATGAGGAACTGGACTTTTTGCAAGGCAATTGCAGTTTAATTTGAAATTTTTATAAAAGCTATGGGGTTTATTCCTGGTTCCTCTTGTGAGGTGAAGAAGTTTTCTGGAAATCCTCCCACATATTTTACCAAGCAGTCAAACTTATGGGAAAAACAGTGTGCCATTCTTATGAAGCACCAGGCTTTTCACTGTGAAAAGGTGAAAGACAACAGACATAAATTGGAACAAAACAGGTTCAGCTTGGATAAAATCTCTCTCCTTTTTTTCTTTTTTTTTTTTTTTTAAATATATGAGTGTGAGGCAGTGAAACAAGTTGCTTAGAGAGATTATGCAGTCTACATCCTTTGAGGGTTTCAAGACTCAACTGTATAAACCTTGAGCAACCTGATCTGACCTCATAACTGACCCTGCTTTGAGTAGGAGCTTGGACTAGAGACTTCAGGTCTCTTCCAGGGTTATTATTATGTCAAGTCACCCAGTTGCTCTGACAAACACGCAAACCCAGCCTTTTTTATATGCAAGGAATCTGTATCTATGTTACATAGGAAACACACTGTCTGAAAATCAAACTACTGAGAAAGAGCTGTGCCTGAGACACTTCAGTAGAATGAACAGTTAAAATTGTACCTGTTTGAGAAATACCTCTAACAGGCACTTGCTTCCCCTTACTGCTGTCCATTTTTGGGAGCTTTTCTGCTTTTTCTTACCTTAAAGACCTTAAAGTTATCTTCGTCCTTTCTTGCCTGCTTGATCAGATGTGGAAGCACCTGTCTCAGAACTGGTTGCTACTTGACAGCACATTCCAACTCCAGCCTCCTTTTTCATTGTATGAAAAGGTTAAAATAAATATTCTGGAATATGCCTGAGAAATTACATTTATGAATTGAAGCTGTTTCTGTGCAACCAATAAGGCAAGAATTACAAAACTCAAAGATACAAGATATAAATGCCTGATAAGATGATTACAAAACTGGAAGGAAAGCTTAAGAAAGAGCATCTCTTTACTAGAAAGAATGTGATCTTACTAGTGTTGAAGGGTTTATTTCTAGCTCTCAGAGCTTAGGATTTCTTGGTTTGCTTAGAAAAAATCTTTCTCTCTTCACAGACTTTTCCCCCCCCCATTACATGTCTCTGGTCATTATTTAACACCAAGTTCCTACTAACCCTTTGTTTAGCTGCTCTGATTCTGCTGCTGCTGGAAGAGTTAAGCTATAAGGTAGGTTGAGAAATACTGTTTTAAACTTTTGAATAGGGAAAAAGAGTGCAGTGGTAGTGGAAAAGGGGCAGGAGGTGACAAAACAGAGAGTTATGTTTACAACTCTCAAGTTTGGTTGTTTGCAATGCATGCCTGACAACTTAACTGGTCCAGTAAAAACAAACGAAAAAGCTTAAAATCAATGGATTCTCCAGCAGCCAACACCAAACCAACTATCCAAACAAAAAATGACCAACTGAAAACAAGCGCGCATTTCTTAGTGCTCCTTTGACTCAGAGCAGCTGCAGTGTTAGTGGGAAAGCTCTGCAGGGGCTTGGCCTCTGACTTGCACGAATGTCAGGCTGCACAGGGAGTAATGTTGGAGGAAACCTGTCCTCCTTCCCATCTCACAAATCCCTTGTTTAGCTTTACAGTTACTTATTTAGAGATATATATATTTAAACTCAAAGTTCATCCCAAAATAAGAAATCTAGTTTCAGGTTGCCCATGAATACCCCCGAACAGTGTTGGGATTCCCAGGTAGAGCCCCTTCTGCAAGCTTTGAGTTATTTATTCTCATATCAAGTAAACCTTAAATTTATACCAGTTAAGGAAATCTGGCCCCTTCTCTAATGCACATGAGTGAGGATATTCTAAATTCTCTGTAATGGCTGAGCAGACTCAGACCCACATGGCTCAGGTTCAGTTGTGTTGCTTAAATCCACAACAGAAAAACCTTGCTAGCCAGCAAGAAAGCAAATATTCAAAGGTCTGGGAGCCCTATAGAGAACATTGACCATAACACACTGTAAATTAATTTAAAATCATATAATATCAAAAGTATGTAAAGAGAACTCATCTATAGCCATATTTGACATCTTGGAGCTTGGATGGGATTGATTCTTATAATGCAAAGATGTGATGTCCTCACTAGTATAGAATTGTATTCATAGAAATACAGAAACCACTAATCTGAACCTGGGAAGAATAGAAGCAGTGCCTTCAAAGTATTCTTGTTATCTGTGTTTACCTGAGCATGGCAGGTTCTGTGCCCTGTGCTCAGTTGTAGCTTTCAGGGGTGAGAATTGAGTGCCTTCAGTTCTCAGTTGTGAGTGCTCCTCTCGATTATTTTCTTTTGTGACCGTCCTTTTTTGCCTTTCTTATGCTAAAAAGATTTACTTTTTAAAGCTTTTAACTTAAAAGAACACACTTCATAGAGAAATGGTAATTTTAAGGCCGGCTGAAAACGCTGACACAAGTCCTACAACTGCCACATGGCCTCTGCCTTCCTTTGTATAGGGTTGCAATTTGGCCTTCAGGGAAAGACTAGCATTTGCAAAGGACTCGTGGAGTCTTATCTGTGGCTGGGACCCCTGAGTGTTTCTGGGTGTGGGCTGCTTGTACTGAGCTCCTGTGCCCAGTGGGGAGATGGATGAACAGTGTCTGTGCTTTGGCTGCTTATGAGAGAACATCCTTTGTGCTCACAGCTGATTATGAGCAGTGATCAGACACCTTGTGGGATCTGAGCCTCACCTTCCATGTTTGTGTCACAGCTGGGAATGTAATTGCATAAAAGCGTAAAGGAAAAAAATCTTGTGGTGCTTGATTTGAGGATGATTTGAAGAAAACTGATTAAAACACAGCTGATGCTGGGGTTTTGTTATAAACTTGTGTGAAGTGCCCAGGAGGTTATTTGGGAAATAGAATACAATGCGAAGTGTGCCTGAAAAAAAAAACAACACAGAAAGGAAATAAGCTATTAATCCTAGAAAACAAAGAGGAAAGGACACAAAAGAGACACTTTTCTTCCATGCCACTTCCTCAAAGTGATTCTTCTTTATGCCATCTGATGTAATTTTGGCACTGGCTGAGGTGATGTTTCTAGCAAACCAGTTCACTCTGTGTTTTGTTTTCCTCTTTTTCATCTCGGATGGACAGTCTCACCAAGAAATAACAAGTAAAAATTCATGAGGTCAATCCCCAAGTGATTGAGAAAGGACTTTTACGGGATTAGATAGAGGCAGTTAAATTTCCGGGGGCACAAGTGTGTTTTGAGGAAAGGGATAAAAGTGTATTATTCTCTGGATAATCCTGGCTGAAATATAAAGGACCACTTTTGGTCAAGAGAAAATGTCCCAAAACTATCTTTAATTGGTATGGCATAAAAACGTGTATTAACAGAGATGAAAGATATTTTTTGATTTGGCTCCAGATAAGTGAATAATCTGTTGTATTTTGCTTGCATTGGATTGTAACTTTTATCATTGGTTCACTTTAGTGACGATAGTGACTCAGTAACTCTGACTGAGTCAGAAGAGTACAAAATTATTAAATGAGTATTAAGGTGAATCTTCATTTTATGGCATGACTTGTATACTTGTATTTTCCTTCATTTTCTTTCTCTATAAGTAAGGGCATTTTGTTTTGCTTTTTTTGTTTTTTAACTCTCACAAGAAAACATAAAAATAATATGTATGACTGACTTTAATTTGTGTTTATGATCTGAATTGCTAGGAGATAAGCTCTTTGTTCCTATCTATTAGAAAGTGTGCAGAAGAATAGCTACAGAATTAAGCTGTGTGGCATTCACCTCCCTCATGTTACAGTCTATTGTGTGCTGGGAATCGGCCGCAAGGCCTGAACAGGAGAAGGTAAAGACACGTCAGGAAACCAAACACTTTTCTGTGTTGATCTGCTGGTACTTACAGAGGGACTTTCTGAGGACAGCTGAGGCAAAGGAAGCTCAGGTCTTGCGATGACATCTAGCCAGAGAACAGCCAGTTCATGAGCTCTGGAAATAACCAGTATTTCTCGTGGTGTGTAGGGAAGCCAGTGTGTTTGCAGCCTCTCGGGGCTACTAGGAGAAGACCAGCACCAAACCACCTGTGCTGAGGGGGCTGGCCAGGAGCCTTGAGTGCAGCCCACAGGACAAGGGTGCTGTCTGCTGAATCCTCACTATACCTTTGTGGTTTCACTCAGATTGTCATGTTGAGCCGAGTTTAGACAGGTGTTTTTGTCCTTTGTGGAATGAGACTTGCCTTGGTCTTGCTGACTTTATCCTGTATGCATCTGAAACAGCCCATTTGCTTTGTTTCTGTGGCTCGTTGTAGCTGCACTGTGACCTTCTGTTGGGGAAAGAGGAAGAGAAATTACAAAGTCTGCCTGATCTTGATGGAAGCAACATGCTTTGGTGCTTGCCAGTGTGAATAGTGTCAGCCAGGTCATCAGCACATGTCGGAATCACAGTTCAGAACTATTGTCCTTGGATAATTCATTACGATTATAGCTGTAAGCTTTCACACACTGCTCTGCCAAAAGGAAAAATGTAACATTTATAAAGAGAAATCATATGGAAAATTGGTACTTATAAGAAAAAAAAATCTATATTTTTTATGACAGTGTTTAAAGTATTTTTGGGCAGTCTAGCTATGTTGTGGCAAAGTGTTTACCTGAAGGTTACTTCTTTCTTTGTGTAATGTGTAGGCATACATTTACCTGTGTGCTGAAATAGGTTTTGTGTCTTTAAAGTTTTAGTTTAATTAAAAAATAATGTGTCCCTTTGAAAAAATATAAATGCGCTCTCTTTGTCTGGTATCTTGGTAGTGCACATTCTCTGTCCATCTCATTCTCACTGAGAATTGTCCCTGCTCTTCAGTGTGGCTGTTTTGGTTCTGCTGAGACTGCCTTATACCAATTAATGATTTATAAAGACCACAGAACAAGTTTGAGGGGTTTCACTTGTGTTGGGAAAATTTTGGGGTTGTACTTATAGAAAAAGTTACTTTGTAACTTGCCTATTGCAACTCATGGCACATTGTTGCCCAGTTTAATTAAATCTGCAGATAACACATACAAAATTAATCTGTTTCTGATGATGTCATGATTCCTCAGTGCTCTCAGAACATTTGGGCTGCCTGTTGCTGTTTTACCAAACTCATTTTCTGCCTTTAAGCTTGTACTTCTGCTGTTTTTCTAGGGAATAGCTGCATCCATTTGCTTTTCTGTAACAGCAGAGGAAGCTGAGGGTATGAGCACTTGGATAGTGTGGGCATTTACTGAGCTATTTCGCAGAAAGCCTCTGGAGAGATGTTGGAAGGACTTGGAGTCTGCAAGCTTCCACAGTTGGGTGGTCTGTGAAACAGCCCACCAAGAGCCCGGGTGAAGTGGGAGAGGAAAGAATGCAATTACAACCTAATTAGAAATCCAGATTCTCTTCTGCAAAATGTGTAGTTTCCTTTTCTGCCACAAAAGTGACCTTTAAGGCACTTAAAAACAAATGCTCCAGCAAAGAAATTACATAGTTCAGAATAGCCAGTAACCACTGGTTAGGTTTTCTGTTTGTCTCTGCAACCTCCAACCACTTGCCTATTGGCTACTCTGATGGGAAAATAGAGCCCAGTCACTACAAATCTCTCCCATAAAGCCTCTTTGACAAGCGTATGTTCCAAGGAAAAGGTTCTTTTTTCCTTTCCTCCTTCCTGCACCCCTGAAATGAGCCTATTCTTGACTACAAGAATTTTTTTTAATATCCCTAACACCTATAACTAGCAGGTGCTGAGTACTTTCTTCATTGAGAAGTGAAGTGTGCTCCAAGCAATGTGGGAACTGGCCTTTCTGAAGAAGAGGCAGTCACTTATAAACATGATTAATGACAAATCCATGCTATGATGCTGATTGGGTACTTGCTTTGGGTGGTGTCTAAGGAATTTATAAGTGTGTAAAAATAGTTTGCAGGAAGATCAGTTTACTAAATGGGTCTAGCAGAGGTTTTTCTTCAGATTTACTACATGTTTTAGGATTGCAGGAAAGCATCTCTCCTCAAATGTATTGTTAGATTCCTAGTGGAAATACTTGTCAGATATTAACAGTCAGATTTCATACCTGATTTAATCTCTACAAAACTGTTAACTAGATTTTATTGATTATCTATGTTAATTATATATTTTAAAATGTCGATTCCCTTACTGCAGTGTTCTCAGATCATTTGGAAGCTTTATTTTTCCCTTGACTTAGTCATGTCTCTTGAATCTAACCAAGGAAAGCAGGAAGCAGCATGGAGCTGTGTGAATCACTCACACCAAGCAATATTTGACCTTGGGGTATCTTTTCTTCCCTTGCAGTGACTATTTCACTGTCAAGGGATGAATTGTCCATGAGTCTTCTTAGAACCAAGCTGTGGATAATGAATTTCCGCAGCAGAGAATGACTCAGTATTTCCCAATGGGTGGGACAGGAAAGAGCAAAACAAATGAAGAAGATGTGCTGCAAGGCCCAGGCTCTCCAGTCTGAGTCAGCTACACCTGCCTTGGGCTTCTATTTCAGTATCCTTTTAAATCATCTGTTCCTCTGCTGAGATCCTTTACAGTAATGCAAGCAGACTTTGTGAGCTGGGCCCTCTAAACTAACTTGAAATGGGGAAAGTTTGCTGCCTAAACTGGGATGGGGTTCCACTTATGTGTTTGGAAGAGATAGTGTTGATGAAATTAAGTTAAAACTTTTTTTTACATAAACATAGGTATTTTGTCACCATGTTGATGACTGGTATACTCCATATTAGTAACTGACTTTGTCAGGGGAGTTTTATACAACTTACTAAAATATTTCAAGACAAAGATGAGGACATCATGTGAATGCCACTGGGGCAGGTTGGGAACAGAGACAGAAATCCCAAGCAGTAGTAGAATCACATGAAACAGGAACCTACAGGATTTGTGAAGTCATTTCACCTACTTCCCTGCCCCAAGGCAGGATTAAATTAATCTGGTGGAGTTTCAGACAAAGTGGTACATGAAATGTTCATTTACACCGCTAGGCAGAATTTCGGTTTGCCTGGGTTACAGAACTAGCTGGTGAATATAGCCTGGAGGGGAGGAACTTCTGCTCAGAGGACTAGTCTGGGATTTGATACCTGTCAAGCTAATTCTGTGATCCACCAAATCACTCTGGTCATTCTTTCTCTGTTGTACCGTGTGCAGTGTACAAAAAAGGACCGAGCTGGCTGCAAGCACCTCTTGGAGAACTCAGATCAATGAGGCCATACAAAGACACCGGTTCTCGTTCTTTGAAAACCAGCATAGCCCCGGGGCAATGTATGTGATTTACCAAGTCCTGCTGGTGGGACTCTGCTGCTTTGTTTTACCTGGCATTGGGAGCTCAGGTGTCGTTTTACTGTTCTTTATTGCACGATGCGGGTGTGCTCTGTCCAGTACCAGGATCTCAGGAGAACAATGTTTGTAAAGCAGCTCACATCAGCTCACACATAGAGACACCTACTGCACAACCACACAACCACTTCTTCATCACAGGTACCAACATATGTTCTGTTTGTCTCTGCCTCCCTGAACATGGGCAGTCACCAGAGCATTTGTCCCTGTCCTGCCGGATTTTTATTACTCCAGTAGATGTCCCATCTGTGAAACAAAAGTAGCTTTCTCCTATGTCGCTATGGTGATTGCGAGGTACACGGTGACAGGGAGTGTCAGGAGACAAAAGTTCAGAAAATCTGTACCGGTGTAAGAAGTCTCTTGGGTCATTTGTCCCTTTGCTTGTCTGAAGTTACTCCCGATTTATATCATCCTGGTGGAATCATCAAGTCTGGGTTGGAAATAACAGATGAATCTGGCATGGCTGAAAGGAGTCTTGAAGCTCGAAGCTGTGTCCGCAAACTCTTCCCCAGTTCAGTCCCAGGCACAGTAACCTCAGTCCCGCACAATGCCGGTGTCCTGTTTCACTTCTGGCGTCGGTTCCTCTCATCCTGTCACTGGGTTTGCATTTTGTCAGGCTCACAGGCAGCTTTGAGGAGTGCTTGATCTCTGGTTTTTCAATGTGTGACACTTTTCCTAAGGCTATCACAAGGAAAACAGATCTGCTCATCCGTAAGACATCTGAGCGTAGGGAGGCGCCGGGCTCGTTAGCACCTGTTAGGAGGGACAATGCTCATTTGCGTTACTAAGGGTAAATGTGGAGAGCTGTGTTGGAGTTTGGGTGGTTTGGGGTGTTTTGTTTTGAATTCTCTGCATATACTAGCCTGGTTTAGCTTCTTTATGCTTCTTTTCCAGCAAAGAAACTAAAACAATATTGAACTATCGACCAGAGTACTTAAACTACGAAGTACTTTGAATCTGTTTATTGGAGTCTGCTCAGTTTGATCTGAATCTGAGGCTCTTCTGCGCTAATTCAAGTTATTTTTAATTAGTATATTTTATTTCTTCTGTACTCACTTGTTTTAGCTTCTTGCTGTTACAGTGTGTTCATACACATGTGTGCTGTCGGACCCTATAAAAATCCCTCTTTTGAGAGCTTTAAAGATGACAGTAGTGTATGAAACTGTAGTATGGTTGAATCACATTTTTCTCCTTAATCTGCCGTTATGTGTTCTGCCAGACAGTCAGATTACTGTCACCATTCGTCCAGAAATCTGCCTGTGTTGTTCTTTATCCTCTCTTCCTAAATCAGGGTACCCTCTTCTATTTCGTATTTATGTACTAGTCGTCTTTCAGAGACATTTCCTTTTCCAGCATTATTTTCTCTCTTAAAACCAAACACAAACACACACGCAGAGTGTTGGTGATGGTTCATTAAGCACCACGGACACCAGTAAATTCGGCGTATGCCAGAAGTTTGCTGCAGTTATTCTTCAGTCGGATGAGAGCAGAGCTTGCCAGCCTGGTCCATGCATTACAGAAACTCTTCCTGTTACTCATTAGAGCTGCAGCCTTCCTCTCAGGCTGCGTTTAGGTTTGAGTGTCTTTTCTCCTCTCATCCTTTTTAATCAGGCATCATAAAGTACATTAGTAAATTACTTGCTTTACCACTTCCACGATTAATGAGCACAGGGCAGAGTGGTGGGCCCCCTAAAAGCTCGCTGGTGAATGGATTGATTTCAATCCCCTTGGAAAGAGACTATTTTGTAGCAGTGCCAAGTGAGGCATCTCATTCTGACAAATTCATTTAAGCAGAAGCAGTTCGCCCAGGAGCCACATTCTCAGCTGACATACTACTACAGACTGGTAATGGCAGCGATATTACGAGGTGCATTTGAAGAAGCTTAGACCCTGATCCTATCTACGACCTCCTGTTGAGAGAACAGATTTGGGAGCAGACAGACAAGGATTATGTGTTGCATCAGTAATTAATGTGGTCCCCTGGGTTTTAGGAATATATCCATGGAAAATGGGAATTATTCTCTATTTTATTTTTTTTTACCAAAGTCATATGAGCAACACATTTAGATATTTTTTAATATGCCTCCAGTTTCAAAAAAACCCCAAACAATGAAACAACACGAACCCCGCCAAACCAACTGACAACTGCAACAAAACACCACCAAAACCCCTCAACAAAAATAACAGAGTTTCAAGATAATTTGTAAGCGGTGGGAAAGCGGGATTGTGGTGGGGGGTTTTGTTTGGGTTTTTTTGGTTGTTTGTTTACATTTATCTAAAAACTAGGATGATTTTAATTTTACACTTTAAATTTTTAACTATACACTGAAAGCAAATCTTGTAACTTGAAATCAGAGACAGAATTCCCACGCCTTTAGCTAGTTGCCATTATATTCTAAGCTAGTTGGAGTAAGATAGGGAAACCTCTGGAGAGCATTGTGCAAATCCTAGCTCTAAATGTGTCTGAGTGAGAGGTAAAATAATAAACCTGATTTTTTGTGTTTTGTTGATGAGTAAGACTTCAAGACTAATTTACAATGGATAAAAGTTTACTTTTTTCTCTATGCTTATAATATCTTTATTTCCTATATCGGCATAATCCTGAGTTTCAGTTATTTCCTCCTGACTCAGTACAGGCAATTCACGTCTCATATTTCTGCTTGCAAGCCTCACGGATTTACATGCCTTTCTGGGAAACACAAACCAGCTGCAGGCTAACAAGTGTTTGTGGACCTTAACACTACTTAAAGAACAGGTGATAAGAAATAGAAGTAAAATAAAACATCCAGCTTGGCTGTTTCACTGTAAGATCACATGGAATTCGTGGCCTGACTCAGCATCTTTGAACACTTGGATCTAATAGTACCACGTCATCCAGAATATGTCCATGAATCAAAAGATGACAGTTAATAACAATAAAGAAAACCCCCTAAACTGTTCATTTAATTTGTACTCCATGTTTAAATTTTAACATTCCCTTTTGTAGTGGTAAAAAAAGTGGTCAGAAAACATTTGAGTGCATAGTGGGTCTTGGCAAAAACAGTCCTGTTCTCTCTTTCTAATAGACATTGACCCTGAAAAAGGCTAAAGTCCATGTAAGCAGTTATAGGTTATGAGCAGTGTTCTTGCTCCGTGTACAACATTTATTATCAGCGTGTGTATTGCCCCTCCATGGAAATCCTCTAGCACTATTCAGATTAGTAAAGAGATTAATAAAGGATGAACTCCTTCCTAGCAGGCAATGTACTAGCAGCAACAATTTTACTATTAGCAAATATTTTGAAAATTTAAATTCATGCGAATATATGGAGCCGGTAAAAAAATTATAACAGATTTTTTTTCATGTGCTATTCTTTTTCATGTATAGTTTTTCCTGTATGACTTCTGACATTCCTTCACTTTCATTAAAGCCTTAAAAAAAAAAAAGTGGATAGCAAATAGGAAATTTTTGCCCTGATTTTCCACCCTAAACATGTTGATGTGCAGTTTATTACAGGTTAAATCACACTAGCTTCCCTTTGTGTGAACTGTCACTGGGCTCAGATGCAATCAGGAGGAACAATTAAAGTCCTGTAAACTACAGATTAATTCTCATTGATTCTAGGCTTCAGTTCTAGTTTGAGAGCCCCACAGGGTCTACAGCTTTATCCTGCAGACAGTTATGCCTGTTGCATATAGGTAAAATCTTACGAAAGGAAGGCCTTGTAAAATCATAGCTCAAGCCTCCTACTTCAGCTAACTAGAAAAGTCTATGAGAAAGTGACTCAGCTGAATGAAAAGTAGAAAAACAAGTTACGTGACTGTCCTGGGGTGGCTGAATNCTACTTCAGCTAACTAGAAAAGTCTATGAGAAAGTGACTCAGCTGA
>VZTG01008857.1:17206-31999 GCA_013397845.1 Melanocharis versteri
GAGGGGATGGATCGCCGGGAATGCAGCGAGGCGTGGCCTGATGCCTTGTGACAAAGCGCTGCCCCGTGTCCCCATGGATCGCTGCTTCCCAGGACAATTGATTCTGGAGCAGAACCTGCGGTTGTGTAACAGCAGCATCCAACACAAACATCCCAGAGTTTTCCCTGCTCTCACATCCTGATTTTGGCACAAGATAAATGAAAAATTTGCTTTCTCGTGGAATGTTTTATAGAATTTTGGAGTCTCCCAGCAGCGGGACACGGCTGTGCCCAGGGATTTCAGCTGATTTTCCTCCCCTGCTGCCTTGGAGTTACACACAGAAAATCCATTTGCTCCCAATATTGCTCCAGGGCAGCTCTTTTTTCCAGGCCACTCTCCCGTCACATCCTTCCCTTGCTCAGTGGCTGATTTTATTAAAAAAAACCAAATTACCCAACACTGACCCCCAACCCACCCCAGTTTGTCCCAAAAACCCCACGGAGACTGCTGGAAAATCCTGCTCCTGAGCTCCCTCAGGGCTGGGAATTTTGTCCTTTCCACAGCCGCCTCCAGAATCTGGGTTTGGGAAGGAAATTCCTCGTGGTATTATTGAGAATCCCATAAATTTATTTTACTTTTAAGCAGTCGGGTTACTTTAGATTGCCTTTATCCTTCTCCTGGGAAGTCTCATATCACCCAACAGCTCCTGTTCCTGCACCTCATTCCCTTCCCAATCCCATTTCATGCCAGAGATGGGAATTAGCATGAGGAAAACAATTCCTCACCTTGGATCCCAAATCCGACTGGAATTTGGAAGCCCATCATCACCACCCTGCTTTTCTCACATCCAAGTCTCCAGTTTTTTCTCCTTCCTTAAGGAAAAATGCTGGAGCTTATTTAGGATTTCAGAGCCACTCCAGCACCCAAAGGTGACCAAATTCCATGAAAATCACCCTAATTTGGGTGGGAAATGCTCCTTTTAATCCAACTCTCGGCCATTATCACCTTCCAGGGGATTTGGGTGCTCCTTGGACCCCCAAACTGAGAATCTGTGGGAAAACAAAGCATTCCTGGCCTGAAATCCAACAGATTTCAAGGCATTTAAAGGATCAGAGAGCACCCCTGGCTCTGTTACTCCTGAGTTACCCCTTTGAGTAGCGTTTGAGATGTGGAGATTCGTGAAAAGAGGCCCCAGCCTGGCAGGGAAAAGCAGAACAGACTCAGCCACAGCCTGGCTCGGGCTTTTTTCCATATTTTCAATCATTCCTCCCCTTTTTTGCCCAGTGGGATTCATCCCTCTGCTGCTCCCAAGCTGCTTTTTCCAGGATGGATTCATGCCTTGACAGGTTTGGAATTGAAAATTCCAACTCTACAGCAAAAAGCAGCAAATAAAACCAATAACAAGCACAGCTGACTGAAAAAACGTAAAAGATAATTTTAAAAAAGACTCCAAACGCAGGAATTTTCACGTTGCAGGGAAAAACAACCAATTCCCAAGAAAGGTTTTGTTGGCACTGCTGGGGTTTTGTTTTAAAAGGAATAAAAATGCCACCAAGGTGGGCCAAGGTCTTTGCTCGCTCCTGATCTGAGGGAAAAATGAGGGGAAAAACCCCAATTTAAGCCCAGTAGGTGTAAAATGCACACTTTTCCATTAAAACCTGGGCATTGCAGCTGCCTTTGACACCCCTCTGGTCTCACTGAAATGTCAGGGCCTCACGCTGTGCAAAACCAGTAAAAAACACCAACAGAATCCCAGAATGAGCGAAATTCCCACTGATTTATTTCCACACAAACCCCGGGACTGCAGCAGGACAAAAAGCAGCAACAGAAATCTTGGAAAAAGTTAAATTTATACTGATTTATTTTCACTTCTCCCACAGACAGAGCAGGCCAAGGGTTCCAGGCTCACCCCAGCCAGGCACTGCACCCTCCCAGGGAACAATTCCTTCCCGAAATTCCATGAAATCTTCCTTTCTCCAGCTCCTTCCCACCCTGTTTTCCTGACTTTTAAACCAGCTCTTTCAGAATAAATTGTATTTTTACAAAGTCTTTACGTTTACATGGAACAACAACAAAGTCATTGCTGAAGGAAGTGCAGGAGTGGCTGCTCCCAGCTCCAACATTCCCAGAAATAAACCAGGATTTAACCTTGGCTCCGCTTGTTTCTGTTTGGAATTTGAGAGAGGTTTATCCATGTAAACCCAGGAAGTTTCCCAGCTGTTGGATATAGGGAGAATTAATTATTCTCACTCTTAATATTCCCACTGTTCACTGATTTTTTAACCCCCATCACTTCCAACACATTCCCCTTTCTTTCCACCAGTATTTTCTCATTTTACTGGAATTTCTCCTCAAGGAAAATTCCTACTGAAAGCACGACACAGTTCCATGAATATTTCTTTAATGGAGATAATTTGGGCCTCAGCAGCAGTTTAGCAGCTGGAGAAAACAAATGGGGTTATTTTAAGCTCGGCTTTTGTGCTGCACTTCAAGCCTAATTTCATTTTCTAATAAAGCCAAATTCTTATCATATGGGAGAAATATTTGGATGACTTTCCCAATTTTTAATCTAATTCCTGCCAATTTCTTTTGAAGGCTTAATTTCAATTGTCACAACAAGAAGCAATATCCAACCTGGAATTGCACATCCAAACTGTGGGAGGATCCCACACCAAAAACTGCTGGAAACAGCCAGAAATCTCTGATTTTTATCTCAGGGCCTCAGTTCCCACTTGTCCAACAGCACAAAAAACAACAGCAAGCACCTCTATAAAACTTAAATAATAAAAACAACAAGATATTAGAGGGACAATTAATATTTAAATTAATTAGGAACAAAAGAATCCATGGAAGGGCTGGATTGAAATGCAAATTATTCACTCGGTTTAGGAGTGAAAAACATCCCTGCACAGATGAATTTTCGGATCTTTTTTATTTGATCTGGATGCATTTTGTTGGAAAAATAAACCTGGGAGTTTAGATTTAAACTGTTGGGACTCAGTGTCCTCATTAAGCACTAATTGCTCCTGTTTATCTGGCCAACATTTTCCCCTAGGAGAAGCCTTCCAAAATCCTTCTTTTCTCCTTTAAATCATCCCAGGATTTGTTGGAATAAAAGGAACAGCTTCAATTCTATTTTGATTTAATCCCATGACTGAAGCAAAATTCTCTGGGCAACGGAAGCCAAAATTCCAGGAGGAAATTGGATGCGTTTCTCCAGGAGGAAGTGGATGGTTCCCTAAAAACAATCCCAGCTGTTAAAGCCCTTCATCAAAGCACCTGATTTGGGACAAAAGATTTTTGGGAAAAGAGGATTCTGGCACAAAGGGTGACCTTCAGATCTTTTGGGAACAGCCACCAATGGGTTTGAACGTTGTAGAATTCCCAAAACCATGAAAAACAGCTTCCAGCAGACTTGGGAATTGCAGCCAGACCTGTATCCACATCCCACCAGGAGATCTTCCCACCATGGGATTCACCAGGTTTGGAAAATCCACTTCCACAGCCCTTTAACTCCAAGGGCTGGAGCCAGGCTGGGAATGTTCACCTGGAGAGGAGAAGGATCCAGGGAGAGCTCAGAGCCCTTTCCAGGGCCTGAAGGGGCTCCAGGAGAGCTGGAGAGGGACTGGGGACAAGGGACGGACAACAGGACACAGGGAATGGCTTCCCACTGCCAGAGGGCAGGGATGGATGGGAGATTGGGAAGGAATTCCTGCCTGGGCTGGAATTCCCAGAGAATCCGTGGCTGCCCCTGGATCCCTGGAAGTGCCCAAGGCCAGGCTGGACATTGAGGTTTGGAGCAGCCTGGGATGGTGGGAGGTGTCCCTGCCCATGGAATGGGATAATCCTTAAGGTCTTTTCCAACCCCAACTCTCCCGGGATTACACAAAATCCAAACCCACGTTTTCCTCTCTTCCTGTGGGTTTGTGGCCCAGGAAAATCCAGGCCCCAGGGCAGGAGAAGCCTCTCTCCATTCTTTGCACACAAACACTGCCCACACTCCCAACTTTAATTTCCTTAGGGGTGGGGAATTTGCCAAAATCCCAAAGTCCCCTTCCACCTGCAGCCCTCAGGCTTTTTTGGGATGAGCCTTTAATTCCATTTCCTTGCTCAATGCTGAGCTGGAATGGGGCAATACGACCTAAAAGCCCCAAATTACACTGAATTTTCAGGGCCTGGAGCTGTGGAGCCCCAAAGGTTTTGGAATGGGATTCAATCCCACATTTCCCCCTCATTTCTGCTTCACTGTATCCCAGTTTTAGGGTTTCATGTGGAAAAGGGATTTGCGTCCATCTCTTCTCCGTGGGTTTATTGGACTGAGGGTTACACAACTGCACAGCCTCATAAAACACAATCAACTCTGCAAAATGCTTCTCCTGCCTTCCAGCCCTCGGCACAAATCAGATTTCAGGGATAAGATCCAGCCTGGCTTTATGAGGAGAAAGGGCCTTAAACCAGGACTAAAATAGGAATCTCACCAGCCTTAGATTTATGTGCAGAAATTATTGGGATGTGCTTTAAAAAACACTTCAAATATCTTCCTTCCCACTCTAATTCTACAGTCCAGGGAAAATCTGGGATCAGCAGCAGGAGGCTGCCCAAACACACAGACAGGTGAAGCATCTGCCCACAAAAAGCTGCTCAGAGCTGGCAGCATTCCCAGAGGCCGGAATAAATCCTTTAAAAATTGTCAGCCAAGGCACAAAGGGCAGACGGAGGAAGGAGGAGGAGATGATAACAAGAAAAATTTGCTTTCTTGAAGTCGTCTCTGCTAAAGAAGAAATGACACCTCGAGGGCAGAAGGGATTTCAAACACAAACTTGTCCTTGGACAGACTTTTCCATGTTTTCCAGCCAGAGCAGCAGGAAAAGCCAGACCAAGGGAATTGTTACAGCTTAAATACTCAGGGAAGGGCACAAATGTTCTCCCAGAGAAGCTGTGGCTGCCCCTGGATCCCTGGGAATGTCCAAGGCCAGGTTGGAGCAACCTGGGATAGTGGAAGGTGTCCCTGCCCATGAAATGGGTGGATTGGGATGGTTTTAAAGTCCCTTCCATCCCAAACCATCCCATAATTCCATGACTCATTCAATGATCACTGATGCATTTATAGGGATCTGGTTTTTTATGGACACCTCTATTGTTTTATGCCAAAAATCCGATATTTTTTATCACTGAGAACCAGACTCTTCCCCTGAAGGTGGAAACCGAAGGAAGTGGGAGCTTTCCAGGGCTGAGCAGATCCATCACTTTGGCCACGGGCAGCTCGGGACCAATTCCACAGTTATGGGATGTATTTTTAGCCCATGGAATTCCCAGAGAAGCTGTGGCTGCCCCTGGATCCCTGGCAGTGCCCAAGGCCAGGCTGGAATAACCTGGGACACTGGGAGCTGTCCCTGCCCGTGGAATGGGATAATCCTTGATGTCTCTTCCCACCCCAACTCTCCTGGGATTCCATGAAGTCCAAAGCCACGTTTTCCTCTTTTCCTGTGGGTTTGTGGCCCAGGAAAACCCAGGCCCCAGGGCAGGAAGGGCCTCTCTCCACTCCCTGCACACAAACACTGCCCACACTCCCAACTCTCTCCTCATGGCAGGGGTGCCACTCAATGGGATTCAAATTCCCTGGGATTCAAATTCCCCGGGATTCTGGGATTTACAAAGCTCCATGTCCAAACCAGACCCCACCAGTCTGACCAGTCCAGCTCCTGTCCTGAACTGGCCTTTTACCCAAACCAGCCCAACCTTGGGTCATTTTTGGTGCTGCTGTGAGGCCAGAGGTTCCCCATCCCTCATTTCCCACCTGAGAGCTGAATTTCTGCCCTGAATTCCCACTTCCAGCAAAACCAAACCCGCAGCTGAGCCAGGAGTATTTTCTAAGAGATCTACAGAGCTGAAAAAAGGGATTTATTTCAGATAAACCCACTTTTCCTCCCCAGCTCTCTAAAATGAGGCTGAGGCAGAGCAAGCACAGCTTGGATTTGAAATGAATTTTTCTCCACATGCTCTGGAATAGGATCCTGGAAATAAAAGCAGCAGGAGAACAGGCAGCTCTCACTGCACTCCCAGGATTTGATTTATTGTGAAGCTTCATCACTTCCATTGCTGAGAAAATACAGAAAAATGCGTAAATACAACTCAATATTGCACTGAGCAGCGACAGCCCCGAGTGTGCTGTGAGAGCTGCAGCTCCTCCGGAATTGCACCGCTGGGAGAGGCCTGGAGATGGAGATTTATTCCTGTCACTCCAGAATTCACCTCTGGGAGCAGAAAAGGCAGAATTGGAGGTGCTGGGATAAAGCAGCTTTTTGTCCTGACTGCTTTATTGCTTGAGGAGGGAATAAACAGAACCAGGGTTTGTTTTCTGGATTATAATTTGACTTTTTCTTGCTAAAAAATGGATTTGTTTCAAATCAGTGCTCCTAAGAACCTTTCCCTCCCTGGAGTGATTTTCCTTTCAGTGGCATTCCCAAACATTCCCCTCATGGAATGTTCCCGTTTAAATGGTGAGGTGATCCCTGAGTTCTTCAAACCCAACAAATCACCAAGAAACAGCAGAGCCAGCAGGGAAATGTTGCTAAAACTCCTCCTGGTGCTTCTGTTGAACATTCATTCCCAGATTTGCAGCAATCATGGGCAGCCAAACGCCAATTTGAACCCAAATTCAAGCCTGGTTTGACTCCTCTGACACCTTCAAAGCCAGAAATCTCCATCCCACATCCTTCAGGGATTCTTCCTTCCTGTCAGAACTTCCTCAGCCCTTCCAAACCTCTCAGCATCGTTTTGGGGAATATTTCATGATAATTATTTGATATTTAGAACTCAGGGAAGTGGGTTTGCCTCAGGGGTGTTCCAGGCTCTCCAGGCAGCCAGGAGAAACCTGGGCCAGGAGAAACCTCAGCCGTGGGGGAGAAAACAGGGAAAAGGGAGTTCAAAACATCCAGGGACAAGGAAAGAAATTCCACGGCGGGACAGCAAATGGGACGAGGAACGAAATTCCACGGCAGGAGAGCAAACGGGACGAGGAATGAAATCCTATGACAGGAGAGCAAACGGGACAAGGAATGAAATTCTACGGCAGGACAGCAGCTGGGACAAGGAATGAAATCCCACGGCAGCCATGGAATCAAATGTAAAATCATCAGGGCTGGAAAAACCCTCCAAGATGGAGCCCAGCCACTCCCAGCACTGCCCCGTGTCCACATCCCCACGGCTTGGGAATCCTCCAGGGATGGAGATGCCAGCCTGGGCCAGGGCTGGACAGCATTTTTTGGGAATAAAGCATTCCCACGTGGAGGAGAAGGAAGGAGGCAGGCGGGGATCAATCTCCAGCCCCGGAGCTTTGCAAGCCCCACATCCAGAGCCAATAAATTCCTGTGCAGCCTCTTGCTGAGGTGCTCAGGTGCTCCCACAAAACCCAGGAGCTGAGGAAGCAGCTTTATTCCGGGATAACCATTCCGGGAGAAGCAGAGCTGCCTTTTGGACACAAATCTGAGCTGGCATTGCTGATTTGAGAGCCTGGCTGGCTGCTGGCAGGAGGGGCCTGGGGAGCAGCTCAGGAGCCGCTGGGCCTGCAGCTGTTCCCTGCTTTCCTGCCATTCCCGAGTTTTTAAACGTCTCCCTGGCACCGTTCCCTTCATCCTTCACCTTTGGGAGACGCTCCCTGCGCTTCCTGGCAGAGCTGCTGCCAGCCAGGATGGGTTTACACGCTCAGGGAAAAGCAGAAATGTTCTCCCAGAGCAGCTGGGGCTGCCCACAGTGGGACGATCCCAAATCCCCCTCAGCACCCAGCTCAGGGAGCCCAGCGCTCCCTGCAGCACCCAAATATTCCGTTTTTCCAGGGATTTCAGGGGGATGGGATCCAGCAGGATCCCCCGGGGGAGAGGAGGCTGAGTTTGGTCAGGATAAATGGCTCAGGTGCAGCTGGCACAGCTTATCCAGGGAAGCTGCCCCATCCCTCCCTCCGTGCCCTCAGAGACCTGGGAATAAAAACCAAGGATCAGGAGCAGAAAAACGGGAGGGAAATTATTCTGATCATTAATTCCACCCCCTTCCACTATCCCAGTGCTCCAAACTGGCCTTGGACACTTCCAGGGATCCAGGAGCAGGCGCAGCTTCTCTGGGAATCTGTGCCAGGGCCTGGCCTCCCCTCCCTCAGTGGAAAAACCTTTTCTTACATTTTAATGTTCTTATCTCTAAAAAGACTCTATCCCAGAATATTAATTGGATTAATTACAGTTATCTCAGCCAAGCAGACGTTTAATTACAGAATTAAAGATCCATAAACCTACCAGAATTCCCAGTGTTTTATTTAGGATTCCTTTTAGTTGGAGAGAGGGATGGGGGAGTTACTGATCATGGAATCATGGAAGGGTTGGGACATTAAGGCTCAAAATTCCTGCCCTGGGACACCTTCCACTCTCCCAGGCTGCTCCGAGTCCATCCAACCCAGCCTTGGCACAACAATCTGGATTTAAGTGTGGAATTCTGAGGGCTGGGGCTCATCCCACATTTATTATAATCCAGGGAATGGAATTCCTGCAGGATCCCCTGGCTCCCAGCTCTCCCAGGATGCAGCACCAACCCCTGGGAATCGGGAATGTTCCAGCTCTCACACCCCACCCTGAGCTGCTCCAGGTGCCAGGGGATTATCCGGAATATTCCACTGCTCTCCTGCCTCCCGCTCCCAATGAAAAATTCATGGCTTATTCCTGGTATTTGTTTTTCATCTCCTGTTTTGTCATAAAATAAATTCCACCTCGGATTCATTTCAAAGCTTTGCATCTTCAGGGCAGCGGGGGAGATCGATTTGCTTTTTTTCCCTGGGAAAAATACCCAAAAACCTGCTGAAGAATCCAATTAACTCGGGAAACTTCCTGTCACTGGAGATGATGGAAGTGAAAAATGGGAATAAATGCAGCTGGAGTGGCAAAGGCTTCTCCGAGTGCATGAAGCACGAAATCCATCAAATGCAAACCTGGTTCCTGGAATTTTCCAGAGAGCTTTCTCTGCTCCATGCACCCCCAATCCCACCGAATGCTCCCTGGCCAGACCCACACCCAGGTGGGATTTCCCAGCAGGGATTTCCCAGCAGGGACACTCCTGCCTCATGTTTTTATATCAAATAAAATTCCCAATAAAACCCCATCCCAGCCAGAATTCCTACAGCAGCTCTGCCCTGACATCCTAACAGGCTGCTCCTCTCCCTGATTTTTGTTCCTTGGATTCAAATCCTGCTTATTGCTCCCAAAAAGTGCCAAAGGGATTCCTGGGAAGCTGCAGGAGCAGCTTGGAGCAGGAGCAGGCAAAGGGAATTGCAGAATTCCCGTTCCCTCCAGGTTTTTTTGCAGAGGAAGCTGCACTCAGGAAACCTGGGAACAATCCTTTGTTTCCATGGTCTATTTATCCCTGGGAATTTCCAGGTGCCAAAATTCCAGCAGACACCAAGGATGGTTTAGTTAATTCCAATTATTCCCAATTTCTGTAATAATCCAGGTTTTGTGCAACGCCAGGAGGATAAAAGCAACAATTTCCCATTAATAACAACTTCCTTCCAGACTTCAATTCCAGGATTCCAGGGAAATCCTAAAGAAATCATTCCAAATTACCCAAATCTGAAAATCATGGAATATCCTGAGCTGGAAAGGTCCCACAGGATCATTTTTCCAACTGCTGGCCCTGCACAGACATCCCAACAATCCCACGCTGGGAGCATTGTCCAAACATTCCTGGAACTCCAGCAGGAAAAATCCAGCAGGATTTTGGTGGCCCACAAAATTCAGCCTCAAATCCAAAGGACACCAGGCAGAGCCTAAAGTTTGGGATTAATTCATGCAGGGATTCATTCAATTCCCAAGATTTTTACTCCATCCTGGGAGTTTTTGTTGGGAGAGGAGAAATCTCATTTCCTCACCTGCACCCAGGGGTTCTTTGGGTGCTTCCCAGGGCTCCTCAAAAAGAGGGAAAAAAAAATCCAAGAGGGAAACAGCCACAGGAATGTTGGGAAAAGGACACTGACCACTAAAAATTCTGGGATTGATTTGATTATCAGTATCCAACAGCTCCCACTGCTTCTTTCCCACCCCATTCCCACGTTCTGAGCAGGAATTCCCTGAGCAGACACCACCTCCCAGATTTTTCCAGCTTCAGAGCAGGGTTTAGAGGGAAAATCTTCTGGGAATATCCAGATTTCAGCTCGTCTGGGAGCCTGGGCTGACTTCAATGTGCTCATTAAAATAAAAAATCTCCGAATAAGAGCTGCTGGCTCCCCACTGAGGGCTGGATTCAGATCCTCATCCCTCCAGTCCTGGAAAATTGACACTGCTGAGACTCCAAGCATCCATCCCAAATTACCTCGTGAATCATTTTCCCCTTCTGGGACCGAAAAAAAGGGGGGAAAAGGAAAACAAGCAGCAGCTCTGTGCTTATTTTGTGTTTTTTTCCTCATTTCACCATTGCCACCTGCTGTGGGATATTTTATGCTCCATTTCTTCCACTCCGACTTTTTTCCAGGTGGGAAACAAATGTCATTTATTTTCCTCAGGAGTGGGAGGTGTTTGGGCTTTGTGCTGAGTGAGGGACACTCTGGAATGGGAAGGACAGGAGCGGGAATGTGGCACGAGGAGCTGTCAAACCCCTCCCTCCCTTTCACCCCAGCCCAGGGATCAGCAGCTCCAGGATTTCAGGAAAACAAGGAGATTTGTTGGGACAGGCTTTGACAGGGATGTGACATTCCAAACAGGGATTTTAGAGGGTGGGACCAGCCCAGGCCCAGCTGCACCCCTGGATTCATTCCCTGGTTTTCGTGGGAGCAGGGATTTCTCCTGCTGCTCCACAGAACAAAGCTCTGAGCTGCTCTGCCTCCCCTTCACTCCCAGTGATGGATTTGATGCCTGAAGCCCAATTTTCTCCTTTTTTCTTGGCCTCCTCCCAAGCCAAACCCCAGCCCTGCTGTCACTCCCCTCATCACCTCCCAGGAATTATTGCAGCGGCCACGAATATCCCGGGATGCAGGCACAGCTCCTTAAAACCTCCCATCCATCTTCCCACAGGAAATCTGATGGCTTTTCCACCCCTCCAGCCAGCCCTGACTCCAATATTCCGGAGCATCTTTTATCTAACAGCAGCATCCAAGCTCCCCCTGCTCAGAGCAGAGGCTGGGGGAGATCAGTGGGATAACGGAGCCATTCCTGCTTTTCCCATTAAAGCTGTTCCCTCCAGGATGTCCCACAGCACAGGGAAGGAGGCTCGGGATGCTCTGGCACTGCTTGGCCACTCTGCCAAACCCCAAATTTCATCCCAGCCAGGGCAGGTCTGTCTCTCCCCATTCCTGTTGTTGGAAATCTTGGATATCTCCCTCTGGAGATGAATTTGGAGGAAGAAAAGACAATTTTCCTGCCTAAATTCCTCCAGTTTTTCCAGCTCCTGGCTCCTGCAGGATGCAGCAGGGGAGGTGAACAAGACAAATCATTTTGATGCCTTCTAATTGACCTGAGGCTCAAAGTCATCACAATCCCTCTGCTTGCACCTGGATCTTGGAATATTCTGGCTATTCCTGCCTAAATAACCCCATTCCCAGTGGGTGGAGTTAAGGACTTGGCTGTTTTTTTCTGGGATAACCCCAGAGCCTCATTTTGCCTCTCTGGGCTCCTGGAATCCCAATTTTCCAGGCTAAACAGAAGGAAGAGCGTCCACACCAAACTCTGGCACTCCAAGCAGAGCTCGCTGCTGAAAAGGAATCCCAAACCCTTCATTTTCATGGGATCGAAGCTGGAAAAGAGCCCCAAGATCCCCAAATCCAACCCTGAACCAAACCCCAGCTCTCAATGAACCATTCCAGCTCAGCATCAGCACAGGAAAAGGCTCCGGGCCCCCAAAAGGCAGAGTCATTTTAATTAGGAGCTAATTAAGGGTGTGAGTGACAGCACAGATGGGATTCAGTGGAGCTGAACCTTCGGAATTCAAAGCTTCCAACGATTCAGCTCTCAGCAGGTGGGAGATAAGGCTGGAAATCAGAGCAGGGGAAGGCAGAGGCACCAGAGGGAGAAATGACAGCTTGGGACAGCTCAGGGAGCCTGGAATTTTTACGGATTTGACACACCCGGGTTTTAAAGAAGAGGACTCACCCTCAGGAATGGATATTTTTTAACTCTCTCTTTGATTTTGCACAATTCCCTCATTTTTTGCCGTGTTTTGTGACTAAACAAAACCTCCCGCACCTCCCCTCCTGCTTTCCCTGGGACTGCCAGGGACGTTTGGAGTGGAGATTTAGGAATAACCTCATTCCCAGCTCTCCTGGGCCTGCAATTCCCTCATGGATTTTGCCTTTTGTGCCCTCTCTCCTTTGCTGAGGGAACCTCAGTGTTCAGCTAAATCCAGGGATTTTGGGCACTCTGGGAGCAGCTTTGGGAGGGTCCAAGTGTCCGTTTTGCTGAGCCACCGTCAGCAAACCATCCTGGAATTTTACCATCTCGACGCATTTTCATTCCCACGTGGAAAAAAACGATTTTAAATCCCAGAAATCACTGAAATCTCCTTCCTGACCTTCAGCCAAATCCATGATTTACCTTTCCCTGGGAGCACAAACCACCCCCAGATCCCTTCCCACTCCCCTGCTCCCCTTCCCTCTCTCCTATCCCAGGTTTTTGAGGTGGGGTTGCTTTGTGCTCCAGCAGAGGAAGGAGAAACGTCAGGGATTCATCGTGATGGGAGATAATGGGAAAAATAACACCTGGGAAGCCGGCTGGGATATTTCCAGGAATACAGGAGAGCTTTTAGAGGAGGGGAAAGCTCAGAGCTTCTTCCAGGGCCTGAAGGGGCTCCAGGAGAGCTGGAGAGGGACTGGGGACAAGGGCTGGAGGGACAGGACACAGGGAATGGCTTCCACTGCCAGAGGGCAGGGATGGATGGGATATTGGGAAGGAATTCCTGCCTGGGATGGAATTCCCAGATTTGCTGTGGCTGCCCCTGGATCCCTGGAAGTGCCCAAGGCCAGGCTGGGATCGTAGGAGGTGTCCCTGCCCATGGAATGGGGTTTAAAATCCCTTCCAACCCAAACCAGTCTGGAATTCCACCAAACCCTGGATTGATCCAACAGAGTAAATCCAGGGAGCTCATGGAAATCAGGATGAGCTCAATTAGCACCTAATAAAACCTGGAAAATCCCGGTGATTTGGCCATGCCATCATTTAACCAACATTCCTGTCGATTGGCAGCACAGTCAGATTTAAATTCCCAATTTCCCATGACAACTTTGTGATTTTCCCAGGAATAATTTTCGAATTCCCAGTGAACACTTCTGTGAGGACACCCCAGTCTGGAGCAGTGTGGAATTAATCCCAGTTTTATCTTTTGGAACATCAGACGTTGTTTTTCACCTCTGCAAGGGCACAGTTTGTGAGGGAAGACAAAAAGGGGAATTTCATTGCGTGATAACAGCAGAAACTCTGCGTGGAGAGATCCATCCCTAATGGCTTTCATCTGCATTCCCAATTAATCCTGCCTCGCCATCAGCCCGTTAATTACCAGGCATCAATCTTTAAATCACTGCAAGGAGTGGAAAAAATCCTCCATGGAAACAACGGAAAACCTCGTAAATGCTGTGGGTGGGGTTGAAATAAAACAATTAAAATTCGTGTGAGACCTCTAAAAATAGCCCAAATCCTCGGGCTCAGAATTCCCAGGATCAGTGTGGGATAACCTGGGTGTATCCCAAAGATTTGGGTGCTAACACACCCAAAAACCCCAAAAAAACAAAGCTCTCTTGGCTTCTTCCCATCCTGCTGTCCTCACCTCTCCCCTGCAATCCACTGCATGCTCCAAGCTGATAATTTCCCAATAAATGTCCATAAATGTCCAATAAATATCCAACAAATATCATCACTTCCAAGCCCCTCCAAAGGCAGAACAAGCCACCAAATCCTGACTGAATTGATCAAAAGGCCAAGAACAGCCCCAAATTATAACCCCCACCCTCAGCAGGGGATTTCAAACTGCTCCCAGAGCTTGATGGATGGAGCTAAACCCAGAAATACAAAAAAAAGGGAGACCCAGGATGGGATTATTTGGGAAAAGAGAGGCTAAGAATGGAATACACCAGGCACATCCCAAAGATTTGGGTGCTAACACACATTTCCCTGAAAAACCCCCAAATACAAAACCCTCTTGGTGGCTTCTTCCCATGCTGCTTTCCTCACACCTCGCTTCCAATCCAGAGCATCTTCCAAGCTGATAATTTTCCAATTAACATCCACAAATATCCAATAAACTTCACCACATCCAAAAGCAGAACCAAATCTTTACCTTTGCTTGTCTTGAAGGCCAAACACAGCAGGAACGTCCCAACTCCTCCTTCCCACATCCCACAGGACCAGAGTTCCCCCTCCAACCTCATTTATACCCAGGGAGTCACTGCAGGTGTAGCTGCTCATCCCCCAGGCTTTTCCCAAAAAAGCTGCACCTGGCGGGAGGATTTTGGGAAGGGATTATTCCCTGTGAGCTGGGGAGGCTCTGGGAATTCCCAGAAAAGCTGTGGCTGCTCCTGGATCCCTGGAAGTGTCCAAGGCCAGCTTGGAGCACCCTGGGGTGGTGGGATGTGTCCCAATGGAATGGGATGAGATTTAAAGTCTAATCCCCAAATAATTCAGGGTTTTTATGGAAGCAGCGCCTGTGTTCACCCACCAAAGTGTGAACCCAAAATTCCCTTTCCTCACTTCCCTCAGGGATCAGCACTTCCCTCCTTCAGCCATGGAAATCCTGGTTCTGCTGCTCTCCTTTCCCAAAGGATCTTCTCCATTTTCTCCGTGTCTCATCCTGCTCTCC
>VZTG01008859.1:0-50359 GCA_013397845.1 Melanocharis versteri
CGTGGCGCGCCGCTACTCGTGCCTGGTGGCCGCGCCGCACCGGCGGCACGTGGCGCTGCCCCCGCGCTTCCTGGGCCGCAAGCGCTCCGGCATCCGCGCGCAGCTGGACGCGGAGCTGCTGCGCTACTCCGAGAGGTGCGGCCGCGGCGCGGCGCGGCTCGGGGGGGTGAGGGCTGGCTCGGCCTGGCAGCTAACGGTGCCCCCTCCTCCTTGTCCTTCCAGCCTGCAGGGTGTGCCGGTGGCTTACGACAACATCAAAGTGGTGGGGGAGCTCGGCGACATCTACGACGACCAAGGATTCATCCACCTGAACGTCGAGGCGGACTTCATCATCTTCAGCCCCAAGAAAGGGAAGAAGCTGGTGGTATGCGAACGCTTATCTCCAACATGAAGTAGTCTGGGGCTTAGGTGGAGACATGTTTTAGTTTATATTAGCTTATTAATTTATGAGTAGTTCGCAGTAATTTATTGGTAGTTTGTATTAGCACTTTTTACTGTAATTTGTCTGGTTTGTCCGTCCCTAGGTTTGTTGAATTTATGTATAATCATTTATTATTAAAACATTGTATCATAAGGACTGCATATTTAATAGTGTGTCATAACCGCGTGTATCATACTGGAGCTACTTTCTGAAGAGCGGATAACTCTCAAGCAGGTGCATTTGTTATGGTGACAAGAATGTTTAGGATGCTCTTGAGAGTTCAGTTCCTTCAAGCACAGGAGAGTACATCGAGTTGGAGCCTGCCTTTCAGTAAAGGAGGCGTATGGCTCACAGAACAGCTTTAAGCCTGTCAAAACTGTTGCTCAGCACTTGTGGGTAAAGCGTGTTGAGAGCTGGCTTGCATTCATTGTTGTGCCATACCTTTTGCAGCACAGTTAGTGTCTTTATAATTGTGTTTGAGGATGAATGTGTCATCTTCCTAGGGAGAGAATAGAAAAGTTTTCAGTGTCTGTCATTCGTTCTATGGTTAAAACAAAGGTGGATATGGTTTCACATGCAGATGTGTCAGAAACCCACTGAATGGAGAATTTAAAAGCTTTTTATGTGTCTTCCCTATCTTCAG
The DNA here is from genome assembly GCA_013397845.1 of Melanocharis versteri. Lineage (NCBI taxonomy): Eukaryota > Metazoa > Chordata > Aves > Passeriformes > Melanocharitidae > Melanocharis > Melanocharis versteri. The sequence goes on from VZTG01008859.1 coordinate 1,065, forward strand.
CTGCTAAGTAGTGCTGTGCCAGCTTGGAGGCTGTTTTAGGCAGGTAAATGAGACTTAAAATGGCTTCGAAGCAAAGTTGATCACTGTAGTGTAAGGAAAGAGTTACCTACTCTGCTCAGGTATTCACTGTAACTAAATCCTATGTTTTGACTTCTTCTCTTGCAGTTCAGTTCTATTTTCAGAGGAATTATATTAAGAGTTTACAGGAATAGCTTTGATTTTAGTGAAGGAGAGTTAACTTATTGCTAGATAAACAGACTTCATAACTTGTACATAAACTCATACTGAAAACTTTCTATATAGGAAACTGAATATTTAAAGGGTGTGCATTGAAAGGGCTGGTTTTTGCTATAGGCTTGCATGACATTCTTTTTCTTTTTTAGGGTGTAATTAATAAAGTGGCCCCTAGTCATATTGGCTGCCTGATACATGGATGCTTCAATGCGTCTATCCCTAAGCCTGAACAAATGTCCATTGTACAGTGGCAAGAGCTGGGGTTTAAAATAGGGGATGAACTGAAATTTCAAGTGTTGCACTTGGATTCTGATACAGCTGGGGTGTTCTTCATTCGAGGAGGACTCACTAAAAGCAGGTATGGTGCCTTTACAGAGAATATTTTTAACTGATTTAATACATTTTTTACAAGCTAAGTGATTTTAATTACATCTTAATCTTTAGGCTTTCTTATTTTCACACTATTCCCTATATATATATATATATATATATATGTGTTGTCTTAAACTAAATTTCCTATTTAGGACTCCCATGGAAGTTTTCTCCGGAAAAAGTAAAACTAGGTATTTCTTGAGCTTTAAAACTCTGAGTGTGTTGACCTATGAATTGTTGATGGCATATGTGATACATGCTCTAAATAGCACATCCAGGTGTCTGAGAGTAGCTTTGTGCATAGGCTTTTCAAGTGCAAACAGTCCAGGGGTCCTGAACACGGTGGTTACATTGGCATTTACACACCAAGAAGTGTGTATGTATTGAATAATTACAAATAGATGCTTAAATACTTGCTGAAACATGAGAATTTCAAAGATGAGAAAATGTGTCAACTTCCTCCTTAGGCCTCTGTAAATTTGTAGGGCACCTTGCAAGAAATCCTGTCTTCAGAAGAGTTCGTTCACCTTTTTTTTTTTTAAACAGTCATTTACTGAGCAATGTTTTTCTTCCGACATGGTTTTGTTTTTAATTAAATGTATAATATGGCTCCTACTGGCAAATTCATAGCATTTTTTATTTGTTTTTTCTTTTTTAAATCTGGAAGGATGCTCTGGATCATTTCAGTGAATTTACAATGCAAGTTAGCAATTTTGTCTTCAGTGCCTCTGGGGACATAAAAACCTCATGGTTTTTAACTGCATTCTTTCCATATTTGTCTTCTTAGACATTTTCTCCAGTGCTCTTGGATGTAAGATATCTGCTGGGTGGGTTTTTTTTGGTGGGTTTTTTTTTGTGGAGGTTTTAGTCTTCTTTTTTTTAAAATTTTTCTGAATTATGTGCTAGTTTAATTAGAGTAGGGTAATTGCTTGGTAAAATCAGCAGTGTGCCTCATATATGACTGAATAGGCCACTAGCTGTGTGTGTTTGAATGACTTGGGGGGAAAAAAAATGAAAAAGCTTTACTACACAATGTGTAATTATGAATTAGGGGATGAAGAAGCCCAAGAAAAGAGGAAATACCAAATAGTCTGTATGGCGTTTTAGAGAAGAAATTTAGTCTAAGATTCGAAAGAGAATACTATGTGGTAAGAAGGAAGCTAGTAAGGTGATAGAAATTACCCTGAGAGTATTAACTTTATGATTCTCTGTAACACAGAGTATCATGTTCTCCATTTGTTGTTGTTTCAAGCAAATGTTTATCTTTCATCTGCTTGGTGTGAGTACCCATTTTAGCAATTTTTGACATTTCACTAAATGAGGTGCCCTAACATGTCTCTAATCCAGTTTATTTTGTATATTTCTTTACAGCATGCGGCCCAAAAAATCTGACACAGTCACTGAAAGTACAAATGGGGACGAAATCCAAAAGGTTGACCACCAGGAAAATGGCTTGAATAACTGTGAGGAAGATAATGTCACAGAAGAGCCTTTGCATGAGACGGATAACCTTGGGAGGGAGAATGGAGACGAGCAAAGTGTTGATGCTGTGAATGGATTATGTGATGATAAAAAGAAGAAGAAGAAAAAGAAAAAGGACAAGCAAGGAGAACAGGAACTTGTATTGCCTGCCAGTGACTCCAGTGGTTACCAAAGTGACCATAAAAAGTCAAAGAAAAAGAAAAGAAAGCATTGTGATGAAGTTGAAGAAAGTGGATTATCTCAGCTGTCAGAAAAACCCAAAGCGAAAAAGAAAAGGGACTGAAGTCTGAAGTGCCTTTCCTGAATTAGATTTCAGACATTTTTGATAAGTTTCAATAAAACCCTGTTTTGAAAATGCGTACCTATTTTTCTTTAGTACACAGTCTGCTCTGCTAGGTCAGATGGTGTTTGCGTGCATATGTGCACCAGCAGCTTGAAAGGCAGGATTTTTTAAAGCAGTAGTAGAAGAAATGGGATAGAGGCAGTATCTGCCTGGTTTTTTTACCGGAAAACAAGGCACGAAAGAACCGTGGAATGTAATTACAGGAGCACATGCATCACCTCTGTGTCTGCTTTCCATTTCCGCGCATTAGCCAGTGGGTAGTTACAATGTTTGCTACTCTAACTCCATCTTTGCCAGTTGGTGTCTTGATTTTACAAGAGTAGATTAGGATTATCTTGGGGCTTCTGGGAAATTCTTGTGAATTCCCGGGGGGCTTAAAAGAGATTTTGAGTGTCAGTGCTTTTGGGTGCAGCTCTTTTCTATTGTGAGCAGCTCTGGTGAGAGCTGTAGTGTGACATGGTATAGTCTTTCACCAAGGTAGGAGGCCATGGTTGCTTTGGTATTTATTCACCTGTTACAGGAAGAACATAACCAGCTCTTTGAAAGCCTTGTAAGTAAACAGCATGAATGTGGAAACTTGCTGTTCATCTCTGTTCCTAGGTGACAAAACATTTTGGGCTAAACGCTGATGCTATTAGCTCACTTTCATAGATGAGTTTACAACTTCTAATAACACATCCATTCACATTGAACATGTTCTGAATTTCAAGTGTGACAATACTTGTTTTAGGGCTCACTTTGTGCTATATTAGTGTCTTTTATGCATCTTTAAAGCTCCAAATTTACCAAGACAAAGTTACCAGCTTATAAGCTTGATGGCATGGCAGTACATAGTAGGCATTTTAAAGTTATGACACCATAAAGAGCCAAGTTAAGACGTTTTGAAGACTTAAAAGAAAGTGAGCTTAAGTAGCTAATGGCAGCAGAAGCAGCAGAAACTCAGGATATCGTCTTGTGTTTGCTCTTCAGTGTACTTCATCTTGAAGCCAGTTTCTGAACAGTCCTGAGACGAGCGTGAATTGTGCCTGTTGTGTTTCTACATATGATGATGCTGACACTTGGATCTACATGCAATTTCACAGAGGCTGGCTCATCTGTCCTTTTCTCCTGTACTGTGACAAAATGTAAGAAGTCAGGTGATGCTTGTAATGTAGTGTTTGTCACGAGGTCAACTGAGGGCAGTATTCTGCTGTGTTCACGGTTGCAGAGAATGATACAGAAGTCTCACCCTCTTGTACTTAAAAGTACACAGGCAGGCTGAAGATTGGGACATAATTTACAGTCAGAAATTATGTGCTAGTTCCCCTCTTATATATATATATATTTATATATATATGTAGTGACTTGGGGGACAAGTTGGATGGGTGAAAAGAAGGACATACCAGAGAGGAGGATGGCAAGCGCAGATATTTTTTGATGATGCCAACATGAAGAGAGTGATGGAGGCAGTTACTATTGCAGATGAACCACAGACTGAGTCACATGATTTCATCTCTTGCTCCTTAATACTCACTGTACCTCGCTTTCTCTTTTAGGGAAGGGAAACACGTCTCCAGAGTCAAGCCTCACCAGTTGATAGAACCAGTTTGTAGCACCAAAAGTTTGTCTTGCTCTGTTCTGCCTTTTCATCAGCGTGCAAAGAAAGAAGACATTCAGGGGGAAAGTGCTGAAGTTGTAGCTAATGAATCAAGTAACATAAGCAGTGTAAATGCTTTCAGCACTTTGAGTGCTCTTTTTCCACTTCTGCTGCTTTACCTTTCTCTTACTGGGAATTGCTTACTGTAGTTTACCAAACTATGCAAACTATTTTGTTGATGATTAGTCTTTTCTGAAAGCCTACAGTAATCTCAGTTTTGGGCCTTACTTAGAGGCAGGTTGTTTATTTTTGGCACACAAGTTTGGCTGGCACCCACTTGTATCATTTTTTGGTTTTCTTTCTTGGGTTACAACAAAAGAGAACAATTAAAAATAAATGCAGGAGCTAGCAATTAAAGATTGCTGAACAAGTTGTTTCTCCAGTGATACAAATACCATAACATGTTAAATTCTTGCCAGGTTTTGTGTCTTTGGAAGGTGAAAAGTGAAGAAAAACTTCAGAAAAGAAGGAAGAAAAATGTGGTTTACACAGTTGGAGGCAATATTGGCAGCCTCACAGCTGCAGTGTTGATGTTGCTGTAAATACTGTTTTGGCGTTTGCTAAATATGGAAGGAAAACTTGGATTTTCAGAAGTGAATTTTCACTCTGATCATGATTTAAATCACTTGTGTTTGTTTTTTCCCCATAAAAAGGCAAGATTTTCTGATGCTTGAAATTAGCAAAGAAGCTGAACTTGACACTTTCCATTAAAATTTCTCTGAAGTTTGATCTCTATAAACCTTTAACTTGCCGTGTTCCCCTGGACTATAGACGAAGAGTTGTATTGAATTTTGAGACAAGATTTTTGAGTATATAGAACAATAATTTATAAAGCTTCCTGTGAGGCCAGGTGACTTCATCTTTTTTTTGTGCAGCCCTTCTGGTATTTTTTCCAGGGTGTATTCTGGTACAGCTCGTGTCACACAGCAAAGAGAAGGTTAGAAAGTAAAATTGTATTTTGTCTTATAACTGTATTGATAGTTACACCAAGGTAACTGTGATCTAGAGAAAAAATTCGCTGTTTTGGGGTTTTTTTCATGTTTTAACATTAAGCTTGCGACAAAGCCAATATTTACTTATGGCTGTGGTTGATAATCTTTTGTTGTATTACGAAAAACGTAGTTCCAACTTAATCAGCTATAAGTTTCTAAAGTAGAAACTGCTACTTTGTAGTATAAGTATTTTGATTCTGCAAATGTTTCTCAGTGTATTGCATGCCTTTGGCAGAAGAGCAAGCAGTCTTATAAGAAGGTATTTTTAGCTGTCTCTAAAACAATTGTCTTGTATTCTCTGAAGCTTGCAATAATCTGCAGTGTTAACTTTTGCTCTTTGTCTTTTCCTTGCTTCTCTTAGAAACAAATTCTTTGCTTTTGACTTGGCACTTTGCTGCTGCTTGAAATACTCAGCCCAAACAGCCCAGTAGATGAGCTCTAGGGAAAGGATTTTTTCAAGGGCTTAAGCAAGCTAGCTGCCTTTTGGAAAAACATGAGTCTTGATCAGATCTGCCTCTGAGTAAACAGTTTGCCTTTGGAGGCATCCCAAACTTTGATAGCCCTCAGACAGTACAGGCCTTTGCTGTGAAGAGGTTATGTGATCTGATGCTCTCAGGATTATTGCTGTTGGCTATGGAAGGACTCAAATAGTTTCATTCTAATAAAGTGCATATTTTTCTTACCGAAATGCTGATTCTATTCTGCTATTTAGCTTTTAGAAGTCCTGTATATTTAATATAGCCTGAGAGACTTCAGTGTCCAGTAGGCTTTGTTTATAAGGAGAAGGTATCTTCTGGATTCATGTGAACAAAATTAAGACTCTGAAAATCAAGCTTTGCACTTCTCCAATACTGTCAGTAAATAGGTTTTTTACAGACACAGTTCAAGATTTATTTATTCATGACTTTACACATAACTAAGTTAAAGTTGGGTTAAATTCAGCTGTAGATATTGTCCCAAGACACTGAACTGACCTGATGTTAAGCAAGTAAAAGCAATTGCAGCTTGGCCATGACTTCAAGCTCCCCTGAAGCCAACTGTCCTAGGCAAAGAAGGAATAAGCTTTAATTTTCCCATTTTAACGACCCCTGCTCCATAAGATTGAATACAAGATGATCTCCTCCCACTGCCCAAACTGACAGATCTATAGAGTATCATTGCTGCTAGAAAGTTTCTGTTACAACCAGAGACAGCTGAACTTGGAAAAGAACTTATTTGAGAAATCTATCTATAGAAACAGATGAAATGAACTTTCTGTACAGAAGGTAAGTGAAACTGCAGCAGTTTTCAGTACATAGCAAAGAAACCTTACAAACAGAGGAAAGAATTTTGCTACAAGATTCATTATCAATACCTTCCTCTTTTATGGATTATTTTAGTGTATTTCATATGATTAGGAGGTTAAGTTGTGACCTTTGGTCTCGGAATCTGTATGATACTTAGTAAGAATACAGTTAAAAAGACAGGAATAACTGTTGCCCTTCAGAGCTCTTTTGGTCGTTATTACCCATATTCCTCTTTCCTTTATATTTTCTTTCACTGTTTTGGAGCACTATAAAATTTTTGGATCAGCTCCTTTTTTGTTATACATAACAAACCAGTGACATCTGACCCTCTTTCAGGATAATACCATTTTATTATATATATGTTTGAAGATTCATTTTTTCTCCAGAGATTTGATAATCTCTACATGGACTCAAAGATGACCAATTTTTATGGAGCATTTTCCTAGAAGGAGAGCCATTTGTCTCCTGGCTGAATAAATGCCACAAACCCAAAAAAACCAACAACAACACAAAAAGTGCACAGATGGTATAGGTATTCCTAGTTTCTTCATGAAGCCTCTCAATGTTAGCTTGTGGATTTGTGAAGAGGGGCTTGCCATCACCTCTGATGTATCTACATTCTGCCCAGAGAAGAAGTTCTGGACCTCTGCCTTTCAAAGAAATTCCATTTATTGTGACTAAAAATAAGTCTGCACTGATGATGTATGGGATGTGCTGATAACTACTTTTGATATGATTTTCTTGACATTAAACTGAATTTAGCATAAGTGACCTGCTTTATGTCCAAATTAGTTATTACTAAATCCCATATTTTCTAGTTTTATCTGAGAGGATAATTCCTGTTTGATAGATATAATTTGAAAATTAATCTTTTAATTATGACTAGACATTAGTTAAACTTGAACTCTTAGTGTTCTTGAGCCAAAGGAATGATGTTATGGATAGTTGTAAGGTTTCTGAGGTGGAGAAAAATGCGCATGTGTTACGGATTTAAGTGCATTTGCACATCCATTTTTCTACCCACATAGTATTTCTGAAGTACTTACCAAAATATGCAGATGCTCACCGATTCATTTTGGAGTCATCTGTGTTGTGATTATTTCTGTCTTGCTTCAATGTCTGGTTTGCAAAACCATTGTCAGAAACGATCCCAAAATAGAGCCCAGCTTCATCATATTCATTACTGTTTTATATAGATCTGTGGTTGTGCCATGTTATGATGAGGAACGTAAGGACAAGCTGCTGCAAATAACTTTATATCTTCCTCTTAATTCCGTATAGTAAGTGTCTTTTCTCAGGCAAAAATTATTACTGCAATTACTTATGGTTGGACTTGTTTTGTTTCTTCACTGCAGCACACTTTGGAAAATGGTCTAAAAATTCAATTAATATATGGAAAATTGACTAGGAGAGAAGTATTTAAAACAAAAAAAGAGAAAAAGCTGGGGATATTTTCATAAAGTGTGCAAAGGAAAAAAATTCAGTTTAAGGAGGTTTTTGAAATCTCAAAATTTTTCCTGAGAATGAAAGGAAATTTGAAGATTTTTCTTTAAAGGCCTTTCTCATCTCTCCACTAAGTATTTTTAGTCCAATAAAAATGCTTCTCTAATTTTTTGGAGTATGACATAAAATATTTTAAATGTGCAAGTAGTCATTTCATATAGAGGACTGTTTAATTCTAGGTATCTGAATTGCATTGTTAGGAAGTGAACCATAAGGATTCTTTCCTCCCAAATTCATACTCTGGTGAAATTGACTGGATTTGGTAAGTGTTCATTTGGGTTTTGTTTCTGTTTCTGTTTTCGTTTGTTTGTTGGTTTGTTGGTTTGGTTTTTTTTTAAATGTGTCAGAATATGATTCCACAAAAACTGCTCTGTTCCACTATGATTTCACACATTATATTACAAATCAGTGTAGGACTTGGAAAAGACTGACCTGAGGAAGGGTTCTGCCTGTTCTCATGCAATGCCACATGGTGGAGTATTGCTTTTTCTTTTGGGCTTTTTCTCCACATCTGTCATCTAGAGAACTCAAAACTTCTGTAAACTGGTATTTGACGAGGAGAAGTATTTCAGCTAACTGAAATAAGACTAGAAGAGAAATAGAATTTGTTCCTGCTCTGTATGTCACCTTGGTATCTACTCTAGCTGCTGTGACCATGTTGCTCTAGTTTATATTCTAATTTTCATATATTTCAAAGTGCTGTTAATACTGATATTCACCTGTTTTTTCACTATTCATATTTCATATTCTTTCTGTAGTTTGTTTGTATAGGAAAAGAGACTTTTGTGGCCATGCTGTGAATAAAAGCTCATGTAAATGCTGTGATGTGTAGGTGCATTTGTTTGTTCTTCTTCAGTAAATTTTTAGTTAATGGCCAGTTTGCTGATTCCTGTCTACTTAAATGAAATACTGAATTCCTATAAGTTTTATGGACAGTAGTTGTTGGGCAGAGGAGAGAAATTATATTTCCCCTGTTGGAAGAAAAGTGACCCAAGTTCAGCTGTGGTGAACACAAACCACTCTGTTGATTCCATGGCACTGGGAAAAGCTCCAGGTAGAACTTTGCACCTTATTATACATGACGGAAAGGGAAGGGAGGCATCCTTAGCTCTGGTGCTGAGGAAACAACTTGGTTTTGTTTCTACTGCCCTTGGGGGTTTTGTTGTTTGGTTTTTTTTAAAACACGGATTTGTTTTGTGTTTATTCACATGCCTGTTTTTTTTCTGGGTTTGCTGTAGACTAGTTTGTTCTCCTTGGGAACAAGGGAAAAAGAGGGTGAAAAGTCCATGTTAGTATTGAGTTCATCAAAGCATTTTAGTTTTCACATAAGCCCACTGTTAACCATCAAAACCTCGGTATCAGTCATGCTAAATATCGATGGCTGATGTAAGAGCTGGAATTAAGGTTTTTAAAGAGCAAATTAGAGGTGGGGGAATTTCTTTGCATACCACCAACCTGAGTAGGCTGCTGTGCTATGACAATACCACTCGTAGACACATTTGAAATATATTAATGTAAAAAGGGTGACATCAGATTACACTTTTAGCCCTCTGCACTAAATCAGTCACAATGTAAAATACAGTAACTGTCTTGGTGGCTGAGACCATAACCCACTTGACTTCACTGAAATACAGTAATGTGCTCAATTACACTTAGCCTTGTTCTTAATAAGGTACTTGTCTTAGGTGCTTATCTGTAGAGCTTCACTGAGAAGGTTAAAAGGTGTCTTAATCCTCCTTGGTGTGGTGAGTGATGTTCCCACCTGAACATAAATCCATATGTTTTACATGTAAGTAATGTAACCATTAAAAGCTTGCAGAAAAGGTGGATAACAAATTCTTTACCTCTAGTAATGAATTACGTTTTTAAAGAAAACTGAGCCCTGCTCATTAAATGGTTGTGGGGATTCATCTTTGAGGGGAGTATCAGGCTTGTGTGTGTGTGGGGGGGGACTCAAAAACATCAGTAAGACTTTGCCATGTGTGCATGGATATTGGTGATAGAATATGATAGAATATTTAACTGTGTTTACGTTTGGTCTGAGCTCTGGATTGGATGTGGGTGTCGCTCAGGTTGCTTCAGATTTAGTCATTAAATTATCCACTGACTTATTTTAGGAATTGCATGATTTTTAAAAATTTAACTAGGGAGTAGAATTAAGGAGATTCTCTGAAAAAGAAAACTTCTAATTCATTGCTTTAGAGGCAGCACTGGATAAATTCACTATGAATTTAGCTAATGGGATATAATGGAAATGTGCCCTAAACTATGGAAGATGTTCATTCACACTGCTTTCTAGAGGGATCTCAGATAAAAATTAGTGTAGGTGCCTATCAAGAAAAACAGCCTACATGGAACCAGTGTTTGTGCAACTCTGCTTATTAAAGCTCTAGAAAACAGAAGTTTCTCTTCAGTAGATGCCACCCATGGTTAAAGATTTCCACTCTGTTAGTCTTACTAAGAAGTGCTTTCACCACTGAGCAATTTCATTTACTCTTAGTCTTGAAACACCAACAACATATTTTGAAAAAAAGTTTTCAAAATGTCTTCTCATAAGAAGTCCTAGTGCTGATAAATTGACAGTGTTCTTGTTTTCAGGTACAAAATTTAACCTAAGCCACTTTTTTCCCTTTGAGCCGGCAGATTTTCTAATTAGAAGAATTTCTCGCACAAATTATAAGGAAAGTAGAATTCTCACTAGTTCAATATAAACTTAACAGACTGCTTGTGAGATCAGTACTAAAATATTATGTAAGTGACAATCAAGTAAATTCTTAGTTTTGTGTGTCAGTGCAGTGTATGCAGTATGATTCACAGGACTGAGCAGCAGAGCCAAGATGGGAAATAGCAGGACTTCTGCTGAAGGCCTGAAGCTAGGACAGTTAGGAGGGTATGGTTAGGGAGTTACAGGAGGCTAAAACGATGATCTCAGTCTGCTCTTCGTAACATAACGTATCAATATGAGCAGTATCAGAAGAAAAAGAAATGGTGTTATCTTAGTATGTTATGCTAATTTGGGCTGAATGTGCTGCAGCATTATTTTGGCACTGTGCTAGTGGTGTGTCTGCTGTCTCCAGGGGCCCTCGTCAAAAGCAGAGGAAAGTGTCCTGCTGTGCCAATACTGTAAAGTAAATAACATTCTCAGAAGATTAATACAGAGCTGGAGCACAGAGTGTTACTAGTGTCATAAAACAGACAGTAAAAGGGTTGCTTTCTAAAAGGCAAGACTAAGGAAATGACTGATCCCAGGGAAGGATAAGTTTGTTGATCTGGAAACATCATTTGAGAAAGAAATGATGAGCAAGTCTCCAAAAGTTGGGAAGTTATGAGGGGACATGTGTCCAAAATGCAGATCTGTAGCTGAACATCTTCCAAGTACATTTAACCTTGTTTGGTCTGGAAATCTCATGAATCTGAACTGTGTTTTGAATATACAGTTACCAGTATTGGTGTTGCTTAGTCTGGATGTGATATTGTATAAATGTTATCTGGAGATTTTTTTTCCCTATATTGATACTCTAATTTTTAGCTGAAACTTGTAAGATAAATAGTGCATTAATTGCTTCAGGGAAAAAAAAAGGTAAAAGGCAAGCCCCAAAAGAGTGAAAATTGTGTATTGTGGGGTGACAACTAAATTCCTGTCTAGTTTCCTTGTCAGTTACGTTTTGCTTCCGATTTCCAAACTGCAGTGAAACGAGACTTATGTCTCTCTTCATCCTTCTCCACCACCCCTCGTAAATCAGGGAGCAATCAGCAGTTCCAAACTGCTTACTGTGTGCCTACAGATATTGTAAGTGTTGCTTAACAAGAAGTCAAACAGCTAATCATAGTCATACACACTGGAAGTAATTTATGGCTATGCCAGGGCTCTGCCACATGCTCCACCAGCTGGATCCTGCTGTGGAGCATCAGGGGACTGTCAGGGTGAGCTGCTGCCCCCACCCATCCTGGGCCCCCAGCTTTCCTCTTCGAGGGCTGGAGGTGAACACGTATGCACCATCTCAATTCAAAGTGTGATTGGAGCCCTGAGAAGTTGCTACCCAGCAACTGAGTATATTCCTGTTTAATTAAAATTCTGGAATAATTTTAAAGAGAAAAAACAACTGTCATGAACGGAGAGAAGAACTGGCCTTTTGATGTCCCTCTTCATATCAGCCAAAACATGTACATCTCAGTAACATAAATGCAATTTCATCATCTTCCAATCCTTAGTAGGTACTCCTGAGACAGGGATGGTTTGTTGCTTAAAGCAGAAATGATGGTTTGGGATTCTGAGAATTTTAGGGACAGCTCTTACCTTGACCAAGCCAAAGGCAGGTTTACAGGGCAAGCCAGAGGGAGGCATATGCACAAGCATCCTGGGAGCAAGGAGACAGCGCCTTGGCCCCTGCGCCACCTTTGTGAGTTTCATGCAGGTTTGGCTCAGTGAGTGACCTTCCTTAAGAAGGGTTTGAGAATGTTGGTTTGGGTTTTTTTGTTGTTTTGGGTTTTTTTTTTCTATTATTCAGTTTTAAACTTGCTGCTTAGAGCACAGTATATTTTATTGATCATTGGATTAGGATAATGGCTTTCTCCTAGAACTGCTTCTCAGCTTTCTGTTGATTGGGTTCTGTGCTTCAGGAATAAACAGAATCCCCAAATCTCATTTTGGGTCCCATTCACTACGTGCTCTTTCTGTCACTGTTTTTTCTCAATATGACCCCAACAAATAAATCATATTCCTTCCAATCTTCAAAGAATGACAAATTTCCTTTACTTTTTGAATCACAAATGCTTGGATTCTGCAGCTGAAGCAGAAGTTAAATGGGAATCCCCATCTGTATTTAATGTGCACTTGGCACAATGCCTATGCTATTTCTTTAAAATAATTTCTCCCTTTTAAAAGCCAAGGTTGAAAGTCTAGCCTTGATCAAGTCAATAGGATTTTTGCCACAGAGTAGTGAGGCTACTGAAATCAACCCCAGGATCCCAGAAAGTACATTTTCATTACTTATTTTTATCTATGAGCATCAGATTGCCTCTTATCTTTGATTTCTTCATTACTGTCTCTTTAACAGTCCTTTTAATCATAGAAAATAGGCATAAGGTGTTCAGTCAGTTACCAGAGGTGGAAATAAAGCTCGTGGAATCCATCTTATTTTAAGTTCTTCTTTTTAGACTTAAGGGGTTTTTTTCAGTGTGCATAACTGAGAAAACATCCCTTAAATATTCCAGTTTTTCTCCCGAATTCTAAGATTCAGCTTTTTCATAGGAGAAGCCATTTCAATTTTCTCTGTTTATAGTTTAAATCGACCAATTTCTTGTTTTTCCTGTTTCTTTTCGTAACTACTAACAGTATTTACATAAAAAAACCTTTTTTTTTCATTCTCTGATCCATTTAACTGGTCATGTATGAATAACAGTGGTGCTGTCTAAGATCACAAGAACATAAACAGCAAGTCCTGAGGTCAAAACCAAGATTTTGAACATGAGGATCCAGCAAATAGGGAGAAATGGCCATGATCTTCATTATAAAGTACCACGGTCAACTGCTCTGTTACAGGGAAGGCATGTTTTATTGTGGACAGTTGGAGACATTAGAAGGTCACTCTATTATGGTACCCTATTTGAAGATGTTGGCTGGGTATCAGAACGAAATCAAGTCTTTTCTTTCTCCTGAGTACTAGAAAATATCTCTATTCCCCTTTATGACTTTTTAATCATCAGTATTAAGCTGTTAATAAGCCCAGCACAAAAACCTCTGCAGTGGCTATTCTGGTGTAACATGACATCCTTTGTTCTTTAATAGTAACAGATGGCATATTACTTTTCTTTGGCTGAAGTGCTTAATTATGAAGAAAGCTGGACTTTGTAAAGGGAACTTTCTTCCCACAAAACTATGTACTCTTCAGGTACACATTAGAAAAAATATGCAAATTTTGTCTACCTGTGCCACCAAGTGCTACTATTAGACAGATATTTCTGGTACTCAGCTTTTCCTCAGAATAACTTTCTAAATATATGCATATACTGAGTGCAAAGGAAGCTATGCTTTGATTTTTGTCTGATTTCTCAACATCATGTCTCATACAGCTTTCCCATCCCCAGGGATCTGTCCTAAACCAGAATCATTCCTCCTTGCCCTGCCCTGATGTGTTCTGGTCTTAGTTTTGCATTCATATTTCGTTGGGCGCTACTCTGACCCTCCAGGATCAAGCCAGTTATTTGTGCCTCATGCAATAAAACCTACTGAGCACTGCGTCTTCATTTAACACTGGCTGCTATGAAGGAAGGATTAAACAATGGAAATAATCCATATTTGATGTCAGCACCGTTCAAGCAGAGTGGGTGTCAGTGGTGGCTACTGAACCTAGAGCCCATGTGCAGCTCCTGTCCTGTCTCCGAGGCAGTCTGGGCATCAGGGCAAGCTTCCTGGGATGCCTGCCAGTCCTGCAGTGAGCATAGCCAGCACATCAAACTGAAGGCCTTGATTCTGACTTTTTTTAAAAAGTGAGGCAAACATTTAAGAATGCAATTGTATTAATTACCTCAGACGAGCATGGGACAAGTAAAGAAAAACTGAGTACAAAGAGATGAACCTAGAAAACAAATCACAGTAAACTCTTTTGCCTTTAATATTTTTGCCTTTCAGCTTGATTAGTTATATCTTTCTTGTATCAGCTTTCTCTTTTAATTGCACTTCCTCCTAAATATTTTGAGGTTTGTTCCTCAATTTCTATCACATATTTCTTTTTTCTTTCGTTTTTTTTTTTTTAAATTCCCATTTTCTGTCTTTCTTCAGATCTAAAAAACATAAGTTAGAATTACCTACATAGCTACTAGGTGTGATAGGGACTTAAATTAGTAATGAGTTAATAGAGGAAGTTTAACAACACTTGTGGTATGCAAACTGTTGTAGCAGAGAGGAGATCATATGTGGTCTCTCTCTTATATCAGCCTCTGTTTTTCCCACATATATCATTTAGGCGGTGACTACAATGTCAGAAGTTTTATTTAATGTGATATTTTTTGTCTCTTTCAATCAAAACGGCTTCTGGGAGCAAAGTGTAGGAGACAAAGAAGTAGGAGAAAAAGGATTTCATTGCAGACATCCTCACATGTAACATTTCCATTCCACATTCCTAAAGAACATATAAATAACAATATCTTCAAGGTTTCTTTATGAGAAAAATCATCCTAAACTTAATGTAGCAACATTGTGAGCTTTGATCAGCTCTTGAATTTACTCCACAGCAGATATTTTGTACACACATGCTAGTAAAATGATAGTGTATAACTGTTCTCCAGGCTGCCTCTTGTCCCTGCATAGCCTTTGCAATTGAATTTGACCCAGAAAACCAGCATTGTCCTGTTACCAAGTTCTCCAAAATGTAAAGCAAGCAGAGGAATTCTCAAGCAATTATAATTGAACTTTTTTTTTGCTAAATGTTGGCATGGTCTCCCATAAACCCAACAGTTTGATGTGGTTTTTCATACTTGCAGGCCTCAGCCATTTGGTGTGGTAATAAATATCTCCAAATCTTATGTCATTGATTGTTTGGCTTCAGCAATGATGAAACACAGAAAACAAAATAAAGGAACATAAACCTTGTCTGAAGTTTATTTGGAGTCCATGTGTGAAGCATACCTGGCTTTTCATACTTATCATAGCACCTGACAGAAGTGACACATTCCGCCTTAGCCATGTCTAGTTTATCTTGTCAGTGTCTGAAACAGACAGGGGAAGCCTTTCAATATTGTACTTCATAAAATTGCAACCAGACTGATAAATCTGTTTATTTTTCCTTTAAATGTGCCCTGGTTTTCATAACAGAGACAGCTTGCATGGATGCTGATGAATGGTTAGTCTCCCACCACAGACCTTTATGGACACTTTGCCAAGAAGCTTTTTTTGTGAATTCCTCAGCTTCTTCTCTTATTTTTTTCCCAGCACCTGAAAACTTGCAACTGGCCTGGCTTGAAAGCTGCCTTGGAAATTTTACTAAGGCTCTTACTTCGGTAGCTAAAAATGACCTTGAAGAATGATTAATACTGTGTAGGGGTTGATGACATAAATCTGTTAAAATGTGCCTGATGTATAGTTTCACATGCAAGAATGTTATAGCCATATTCCTGTACTAACACAGTGACATTGAACAGAGTGTAGCAGATATTAAATCTAAAAAACTAAAAAAAAAAAAAAAAAAAAAAAAAAAAAAAAAAAACAAAAAAACAAAAACGAACCAAAAAACCCCAAAAGGATTTGAATTATTTTTACCAAGAAAATGCTTCTGGCAAGAGAATATAAATTTAATGAAAAATAAAAACAACGGTCTTAAGGTATGCTGGCGTGTATTTTCTAACTCACATAAGTCTACTGGTTGTTACTGAGAATGTAGGTACTTGCCCCAGGAAGGAAACAGTCCACTCCTTCTATACTGTACTGTTTGTGATGAAAAACAATAACAAACTACAGTTAAAATGAATAAAAGCCCAGTTGAAGAATTGGGATCATCCTTTGTCTTAAACATATCTGTGTAAATCTGTCCATTGCTAGTAATTTTGGATGTAGGTATTTAAAACACAAAAATTAATGCCTTCCTAACCTTAAGAAGAAAAAAAAATATGAGGAGATAGGTGAAGTAAGGTTTATATACTTTACTGAACTGGTAAGAAATGAACAAAAGTTGCTAACTTTACCCAGAGAAAATTCATATCCTACTATTTTGCTTTTGTGAAAATAACAGAATAATTAGATTTGCAGAGGAGCAACTGGGGACAGTTTCTAGCTGAGAGATCTCAACGGTAGCTCACCCTGTATTTAACCATGGGGAATTAAGTTGATGATCTTTTTGGTGTATATTGGCAATGAGTCTCTGTCAAACATTCTTTTACCCCAGTGTGTTTTCCTTTGCCTTCAGCTAAATTTTAGATAGTCTGATGAACTATAGACTAGAGGAGTAACGTAGATGTACTTAAAATACAGTGCTGTGTGCCAGGTCAACTTTTATGTTGCACAGAGGAGCCGGCATGCTTCCATTAGCAGCCTCATCCCTGTCACCATCTCCCATGTCTGCCAAAGTTACAGGCCTTTGCTGTGCACAATGCTGGAGAAGCTTCCAACTGCAACTTTAACACTAAAATAAAATAAAATAAAATAAAATAAAATAAAATAAAATAAAATAAAGTAAAAATTCTAGGCACAAACACACTATTTTAGTTTCTACATCTGACAGTTTGACGCTTTTCACATCACTAAATTAGTTTAAAACATTCATCACTACACATGCTCGGAGAGAAGCAAGGAAAGTACTAAGTAGGATTCGCAACATGGTAAACTTTCTATTTAAGGTGAAATGATTTAAACCGGCAAGAAAATACTGTGAAAACAACTCAGAAAAATAACTTATTTATATTTAGGACTTGGCAAAAGTCTTAAGAGAACGAGAAATGGTACTAAAACAGGTGTCGTACTCTTCTGTAAAAATAATTAAAAAATGACAAGACTGATTTATGTGAAACTTTGTGAAACCATTCTGCATCCCAGCCTTTCCCCAATTAGAACTTTGCATGCCAAGTTTCAGCTTGGACCATTTTTAAGGAAATCGCTCCCTAAAATATGAGAATTGTATAATGAAATGCTCATATCTTAATCCTAAGTACAGTTTCATGTGTGTAATTTTTTAATAGAACAAAGTATAATACAAAAAACATTTGAGTGCAGAAAGAATGTACACATTCTATTAAAATTGCGGGGTGTGCAGAAACTTAAAGACCCTTACTATGGCGAAGCTTTAAATCATGCTACTGTATCTATATCCCAGGAGATAGATTCCTACAATGCAAAACTAACACTGACATTTTTGCTAATGGTTACTAGCCTGGCAAAAAGCTTTGTACGGTTTTATGGGAGGAGAAAGTAAAAAGCCATTTGTCGTATGGTTTTGTGAGAAGTAATAGTTCGTAAATTAAAAGGAAACTTAGCAATACCTCTTAAAAGATGTATTTGCATGGCTCACGACAATTCACACACATTTTGGCCCTGTTCAAGATTTTCCAAGTGATTCAGGCTAGGTGGAGATGCTCCAATAATTTTGGGTTTAGTTCATTTTTTTTCGACCTTGTTGGCTTTCCAAGGTCTGAACATCTCCTCTCAGTTACACCTTGCTGAAACTTCATGTTTTTCCTTGGTAGGACAGATAAATAGCATGACTTGTCTGACTATAAAGAAAAAAAAAAAAGAGAAAAAAAGAAAATAAATGCCCCCAAACAAAACCACAATATATTTGGATTATAACACAGCAGGGTTTCCAAAGTGGAAACTCTTAATGACCCATGTATTTATTATAGAAATTAATGTTTCTGCAGTTTGAAAACAATTTGTCATATTCATGTTAACACAAGGGTTTGTTCCTAGTATTTTTTACTTTTTGCTATTTATTTGATCTCTATCTTATATTAGAAAATAACATGAATGTGATTAGCAATACTTTTATTTAGCCTAGAATTCTTAAGAAGTTTGTTACAAGGAGTAGTGGATTTGGATCTTCTTCTAAACTCTGGAACATTACAAACACACTTGGAGCAAAGAGCTAAAAGTCTGCTGTAAAAATATCTGGTTTGATTTTCAAAGTTCAAATATGAAAAAGCAGGCAAACAGGATGAACGGTGAAAAATGTAGCTAACTAAATTGTTTCTTTGGTATTACTGTTAAAGAGTTATGAATGAGTCAGACAAATGAACCTTCTCTCCAACAACATAAATGTCATACTGTCAGTTGCACAGTATGTGGAATAGCCCTGGGCTTTTTGACACGACCTCTGTTTTTGACATCTCTGAATCCTTACTTGTCTTTCCTATTACTCATGTTTTAACCAACCTAAAGTAGGCAATTATGTGATGATATAGTTCTCTCATACCAGAATTCAAACACCAGATAGAAAACTCTCTTCATTTTTTCCAGAAGTGTGTCTAAAGACAGTGCACTGCTCTGATATTTAAATTTAAGCACCAGATTACATAGTAGCTTTGATTCCACCTTGGAGTAATGTTGAATAGAGGATTTAAGTGGGATTATATTCAGTTTTATCTGATGGTTCTGTCTAACCTTGGTGTAATCCCCTTCTTCCCTAATCATTGCAAAAAGTGATTATTTATTGTAATCATAAGGAGGGGGAGAGAGAAATAAAAATAAACATCAACATCTGTTCCTAACTTAATTGTCTCAAAATTTCTTTATTACTCCACTTCCCTATGTGTTTCTCTTTCATCCTAAAAGAAATACAAGACCTCTATTCGCCTCTTTCTATATAATCTTATATTTTTGGAACCAAGAAAAAGAAATATATGTTGGCACAGTTTTTTCAAGGAAAAAGAAAAAGCAATAAGGCTGTGGTGTGCTGTGTGAGATAGACTGAAATACCACTTGTCATTTTTTGACTACATCACTGCAACCATCACAAGGGTAATACTGCTACTTCACATGTTTATCTAACATTTACCTAGAACACTGTAAAATCTCAATTTTGTGTCACTTCTTTCAATATCATGTCTCTTTAAGCTCCCTAGGAAATAAATATTCAATTTATTTTGCCAAGTTTTGTGCTCTCAGATATGTTGTGAGGTCATTAGGATTATTCAGACCCAAATAGGGTAAAAAGTCGAAAAAGTAATATAGTGTATCCTTAAACGAGACTTATTTCAAGTCAGGGGGTTTGTTTTGATTCTCTCAGGTTTTTTTGTGTGTCCCAACAGGACAACATTTAATAATGCAATTTACAAACTGAATATCTTCTGCCTCCATGTTCTTTGGCATTAGCTTTTGGGAGAAAAGCTTTGTATGCAAAACCTGTACTTTGTAGACATATTGGGTGTCCCACCTGTCAGTACACAGTGTCATACTCTTGATCTAGACTGTGACCCCATCGAAAAATATCTTTTTGTCCACTGTAGATCAGTAAGGGAAAATAATAGCGGTGGGAGTCAGACAAACCCCATCCTTTAGCCGAGTGGTCTCTGGCCTCAGTAGAGCGCAGCACCAGCACCAGTGTAATAGAGATTAACCATAAATGACTTCTTTACAGATCTGCCAAATGTGCCAGCCTGCCCCTGAGAAATCAGACACAATGCCCAGTCCTGCCTAGATAAGGACTTCTGAATGCATTCACACGGGGCACACCTTATCACAGCGACAGAATAAGAGCACAGGCTCTGCCTGAGGGCTACTTTTAGGTAGCACCCAGAATGTTGGAGTTAGTAAAATAGGGTAGCAAAATTTTTAAATTCTATTCATGTTAAATAATGTCCTAGTCAAAGTGTTTGTAGTGCTGTGGTTGAACAATACTGCACAATGTCCAGTCAGCATGATCACACTGGGACATTAATTTCTACCAACTTTCTCAGGAACAGCAGGAGTCTTTCAGTATTGTCCTTCTTATGGCTTTACATTGGTAAATTTCTTGCCAAAGTTCGGGTTGCTTCAGAGTTTCTATCTTTTTTTTTTTTAATACTGGTTAAACTCCACTGCAACCCTATATGTGTTTCAACACCACAGCTGTGAAATTAGAGAAGGATTTCCAGATGCAGGTTTAAATGGCTAGGAAACAAAAATGGGCTAAGTCAATTATACTTTCCCATCAGGGCATCTTGGAGGCCTGCTACTGTTATCCACACCAGTAACATTCAGCAAACTACCCCCTTAACTGGCTATAATTTTAAAATATCCCTCCCTGTGAGACTAGCTGTAAAGTCAACATGTGCCAAAGCACCAGGATTGAGTTCCAAAAGTAAATGAGAACTTCAGTGGAAATACTACCTGTATGATTGATTTTGAATATGAAGATCAAATATCTCTGCTTCATCATTATCACAATGCCTTGGTAGCAACTGATTTTGCAGTGCATGCATGGTCTGGAAGCACGGCCTGTCCAGGTACCAGAGCCAAGCAGCTGGAGACAGGGGCTCCACAGCTTTTTCCTGGGTGGCTCTGGGCGTCCCTCTGTGCCAGGCACTTGTGCCAGGCTGTGGGAAATAGCCTTCTCATTGCTCTCCTTTTCCCCTTCATAGATTTGAAAGAACAAACACTACTTTAAGAAAGCAAAGTTGCCATTTTTTTGGACAATACTGGGTTCCTAATTGTTTAAACACACAGTCCTGCAGGTCTATGACCAATATAAGTGACAGGCAACCTTACACACATATATAGCAAACTCACCAGGTTTTAAGTTAAAGTAAAGTGAGAAAAACTAATTGGCTGAAGGGTAAGCATAATAAATTTTGAGGAAAAAGTGTAGCTGATCCCATCATAAAACAACCAGAATGAGAATGTACTACATAATAAACTAAGTGTTACTGTTTTCTACAATCACCCAGGCCCTGCACTTTGATTGATTGCAGATTCTGAATTACTGAGAAAATGGCAGTTAATTACCCCTAACACCTTTGCAGGAACAGCTTGGAAAGGACTATGAAATTAGCACTCTGAAGTCTGAGCTAAATATATCATTTTGGCTTAATGGAATTTAATAATATTGTAATTCAAATGTATGTTGCACAAAATTAATAGCTTTTAATACTGAAATACCTTTATTTGATCTGCCCCATATTTTATGCACACTGACATTTATTGATTTCTTCTGAAATAACTATCATTTCCAGAAACAGGAGGAGAAACTTGGGAGTGTGTATTTTAGGTGAGGTATTATTCCAGAACCAGCAGTCAGGACAGAGGTTTGATGTGCTTATCCTGATGGTTTGGCTGCCTTTTTCCATCCTGTCTTTAACTCTCTCAAGTTGATTGTATCCAGTTATGAGCCCAAAGGATTGAGCTGTGGTTTTCCATCAGAGCCCTTGGAGAAGGGCAGGTGGTGGGAGTCCAGCAGGAGCCTTAAGCCTCAGGTCACTCAGCCAGAGCTCTGCCACAGCCCTTCCAGCTCCCAGAGGCTTTACTGGAAGAGCAGCTGGTGCAACCCTGTCATCTCACAGTTCTACCAGCAGCTGAGAGTTGCTTTATAATGCAACATGGTGAGCTAGTTAGACTGTGACTAGAAATCCTCTGGAGATTAAGAGGAGGCAGTGGTAAATCACACTCATTCCACAGCTGTATCTGTGATGGGCTTGCAGTTACGGCTGGCCATGGAAAGTTTTAGGGAGATTTTTGGAAATTGAGGATATGCTGAAATGTCGTCTTCTTGACAATCCCTCTGGCTGGCGCTGGGCCATGCTCACTGCAGCTGTAACACCCCATTCTTAGTTCTTCTTAGTCCAATTAAAACCTACACATTATCCATTGAATTATAATTTGTTTGGACATAGAGGATTCAAAAAATTACATCTAGTGTCTATTTACAATTTGATAGACTCTATGAAAATTAGGAATGAATAACTAGACAAATAGAACACATATGCCCAAGAATTATCAAATACGTACATTTAAATAACAGAAAAGCTCAAGGCAGTCAAGTTGAACGTGACTCATTCAATCACGGAACTAGATTTTACACTTAGGAAAATCCATTTACACACCAAAGACAAAAAAAAAGGTGTGTTACAGTACGTCCTCCAATCCAAATCAGAATCACACTCACGTGGTGCCAGATGCTTTTCAAATTCAGAACATAATGCTTGGACTCAACAATATTTGAGGCTTTTCCAGCCTTCATGATTCTATGATTCTATGATTCCTGCTTATATTATGACAGCAGAAGCTTCTCAGAGTCATCTCAAACCCAGATTTTATTTACGAGTCCTATATTGTCCTTAGGGTTCTAAATTCAGGAATGACTTGTGAATCTTTAAAGTAAAATCGATTCCATGTCTGAAATATCTGGCCATATAAAATATTGGATGCTGCCTTGATTTAGGTCACAAATAATATCTGTAGTATGTGATCCATTCAAAGAAAGGATTATTAATTAATATAGAAATAAATAAAGTAACGTAGTCACTCTTCAAAATCTATATACAACTCCCAGTAGGGACAACGGAACAATATGTGCAAGCATGCAAGTACAAATATAGTGGTTATTGCCAGATATATACCGTAAAACCAGAAGTAGTAAAAAAGTCACTGAGGACTATAGGAGTATTTAGGGGAATTTTATAAATGCAAACAAGCACACAGAATAGTGACAAAGTCTAAGATTACTTGCCTGAAGTGAAAAGTGTCTCAGAAAGGTATTTTAAAAGGTATTTGCACAAAGGATATCAGATACAGAGGCTGTATTTTATAGACATTGACATTTGCAAAATATTTTGAAAAACAACCATGGGGGATGACCAAATATTGAATATAAATATATTCAATTTCATTGCCAGACTTATTTCTTCTTATGCAGCATTTTGTTAGTGGAAGAAAATTTACCATCTGTGTGTCTAAACTCACAGGATCACATGAAATCCCTCGATTTCATAATCTCCTTAAGTTTTGTCAGCTCTAACAGTCTTGTCTATAAATAAGTGAAAACTATCCAAGCAAAAAACCACTCCTTGAATAGAAGACCTGAGTAAATCTTACCAGTACTTTCACCTTGCATTGATCCCCAATTATACTACTGGGTTTTCTTCCTATTTAACAGGATTGTATACACAGTATTATATGAAAGGTGGAACAGATGTAAGACAGGTAAAAACTATTTAAATAGTGGTATAAAATATTAAGGGTCTGCTAGCTGGGAAATTGACCGTGGATGACAATTGTTTTTCACTGGCATTTTTAACGTTGGTTTAGAAATTGCATGGTGACAAAATTTGCACAGCTGGGAGCTGACACTTGCTCAGCACAACAAAAGGTACTGATTTGAATAGAGTCTGCATCACGACCCAGACGTGCCTGAAACTCCATGTTGGAGATCCACATACGGCTCTGCCTCTGATTCCCTGAGGGAACCACCCCAGTCCAGAGCAGGGGAACTGTCCCAGCCTGGTCAGTGATGGGCATCTGTCCTGAGGGCTGATCCTGCCCTGGGCCCTCTGCTCTCTCTCCTGCTTTTCCATTACTATCGACCAGTTCAAGCCAATAACATTTTGTTCCACTATTTATCCATCGCTTTGTTTTGCTGGGCTGCTCTCTCCACAGAAACAGTTCTTGAAGATTTTGTCCAAGTTTTACTTTCCTCTCAAACAATATGTCTATATTGTTCCTTGTAAGAATGGGAATTGTGCCCAGATGGAATGGAAACCTTAAAAGCAAAACACCAAAGAAATACATGGTTTTCTGCTGCTTATGTTAAATCTTTGCTGTACACTTTGTCCTTTGCAAGTACTTTTCCTGAATTGTTTTTTCGCTTTTTAAATTTAAGCATATTATGTTCAAGCTAAAGGCTACCTTGCATGTCAGGTGAGGATACAAATGAAAACCTTGCAGCAAGAAATGAAGTATTCCTTAGCAAGTTATGAAAACAACATCAGTGAGCAGTTGGTAAAGCAATCAGGGTCCCAAACTGAAACATACAGCAAACACAGCGACCTTAGCCTTTCTCTTTTGATTTACAGCAGTGTTGGAAAGTAACTTAACTAGGTGCCATGGGGCTCGAAGAGCAGTTGAGTCAATATACTGTTTAAATTGTCATGGATGTTAATTAGATTAGCAAAATGATGTTGAAACCTGCAGAGAAGTGGGTGCGCTCTTTGAAACTCCTTCGTCTGAAAATTCGCTGGAGATGAAATCCTACACTAGAGAAATTGGTGAGGTCCTCCTGAGTCCCAGAATCCTCCCCAGAACAGCTTATGAAATAGCAAAGGAGTTATCTGGCTTTGGAGGTAACAGGCACCAGCATCCATGGACTGCTCAGTCCTTGAACAGGCACAACAAGCAGGGAATGAATGTCTTTCCTACTGGTATGTTGAAATATCAGGTCTCTTATGAGGTGCTAATAATTTTTTATTGATGGAGTAGTGTCAAATCAGAAATGTTCATTAGAAAAATGGAGTCGCTATTACACTTTTAACCTACCTACAGCTCATTACCAAAGTATCTGAGCATCTTTCATTTGTAGATTACTACAATTAGCAACATATGTAGACAAGGAGTACTTGCCACTCTCCCATAGTCTAGGATGAAAAGAAAGAAAATAAGCACAAGAATTCCTGTAAGAAGATAGGGGTTTGTAATCCTTTGGAACTACAGCTCTCTTGTACTTTTGGAAAATACTGCAACTGTCTGCTTTAATAATATAATGGCAAGGTATTAGGCTTTTTCCCTGAAATCACTTATACTTTTTTTTCTCAAATTCATAGCAATTATGCTCCTCAACTCTCAAATAAATCTATAATCTTTGTCATTCGGTATCCACAATTAGTTTGAAGTTTTTATATATACATTTATTTTGCAGAACTAGGGCTACAGAAAGGACAGAGGTTTGCTGAATCTGCCCTTCTTATTGCCACGTGGGTTTCTCCAGAGGCCTGGCAGGCCTGATCTTGTTTAGTCTTTCAGAGGCCAAAATAAGTCTCCTACATGTCATTACTGCAATTATAAAGCAGGCTGTCAAATAAAGTCAAATCTGTAAACCAAACCAGCAGTTGTAGCTTCAAACTTGCTAATCTTTTTGTGGATAAAAAGTAAATGGAATTCTAAATTATGATGGACGTTACTGAAACCTCCCAAATAGTGCTGAGTTCACAGCAGACACAAGCAATGCAAACTCCCTGATGTCAGTGCACCAGTGTCTCTTCACTCCAGCCAAGCACTGGTAGAAAATTTGTTGATACTAAAACACACAAAATTTGCAGAAAGGGAGATGATACATTAAATTGCCCCACCTTCTGGAGAGACATTCTGTTTCCAGAAAATTGTCTATTGCAGAAGAGCCTTGATAATAAACTATTCTGGCACTGGCATTTCTTACTTACACATCCCAGGTGAATTCCCTGACTCTCAGACTCATGGGTATTTTGGAGGGAAAAGGTGCTTTGGGTTGGTTTTTTACCTGGGATGGGAACCAGAAAAACCCCACAACTGTTAAAAACTTCCGTTCTTCAAATACAACAGGACAAGAAATCTTGCTGCATTTTTGTGCTCCCATGTGCTCACAATGCGCTATGGAGCCCCTGTGTTCTCATGGGCATTACAAAAGTTTGTAATTTTATCCCTGTGACTTCCATCAAACAGATGAAATTTCCACTTCTCATTCCCACTTCTCATCCACAGGCTCTTTCATGCTCATCTCTGACTCTCATTACTATCCTGAATGTGCTGAGACATCTATAACCATAGAAGGCTCATTGACATTTTTTAACACGTGCCTGGGTTAGGAAACTGCTGGGAAAAAAAAATCAATGCCCCTATGCTGTTTTCTGAGAAGATTATCAAGTACAAAATACTGAAATAAGAAACAGTCACATCAATACCGTCAGGAATAATCCCAACAGCAAGAAAATAATGTTACTGCACATGTGCCAGGTTTAATTGCTAGGAAGACTGGGGATGACTTAGCTTTGGCATTTTCTCAAATAACCAGAATGGAGCAGGCTATATCCATGTTGTCTCAGTCTGCCTCTATATCAGTGGAAAAATATTACTGCAATGAAAAATTAACACATTTCAGGGAACTCATTTCAATGCCCTGAAAACACAAAGGTCATTTACAGTTAGTGCTACCAAAAGGTGGGGTGACCTATTATAATTAAACCACTATTTCCTCACAGCCTTCAGTGCAGTGGACGTTATGCCAAATGTACATATACAGAGGAAGGGCATTTTTTGCAACTTCATTTATAAGTCTTAGGACAAATGCTGCACTTTCTGCACCAAAATCCAATTGCAGTTTTGGGCTATATCAGAGAAAAGGATTTGTAGAGATAATTCACACAAAATTTAAAATTTGGAAGGTTTAGAAGATTAGGCTCTATTTAGAAATGTAACCTAGAACATGAAGAATCAATAGGCAGCCAACCAGGAGCTGAGGAACTGAAAATGCTACAGTGACTTGTCCAGACAAGGGCAACAAGGCTGGTGAAGGGTCTGGACCACAAGTCCTACGAGGAGCAGCTGAGTGAGCAGCAGGTGTTCTGCCTGGATAAGAGGAAGCTCAGGGGACATCTTATCATTCTCTACAGCAGCCTGAAAGGAGGCTGTAGCCAGGTGGGGGTTGACCTCTACTCCCAGGCAACCAGCAACAGGACTAGAGAACATAGTATTAAGCTGCACTAGAAGAGGGTTTGGTTGGACATTAGGAATAATTTCTTCACAGAAAGGGTGATGAAACATTGGAATGGACTGTCCAGGGAGATGGTGGAGTCATTGTTCCTGGAGGTGTTTAAGGAAAGGCTGGATGTGGCACTCAGTGCTATAGTCTAGTTGACAAGGTGGTACTAGGTCATAGGTTGGACTTGATGACCTCAGAGGTCTTTTCCAACCTAGCTGATTCTGTGATTCTGTGATTCTGTGACTTAAATACTCTTTTAATATTATTTCCTTTGAAACAATTGGTGGCTTCTTCCCCTCCTTCCCAACAGGCTTCTACCCGATGGTTACATACAAAAATAACTGCCTCACACACATGCAGATGTATATCATCATCAATATCTCTGAGAGCTTTTACACCTGGTACAGTTCAGAATCATTAAAATTTTTTTACTGGTGCTATCTTTAAGGTAATTTGAAACCAATTCTCTGCTTGAACTATAAATGAAGTTTGAGAAAGCCTTATGTCATATTGTACTATTACAGACATCAGAAGAAAAATCATGGTTTATGAATAAAGTAAGGCTCATCCAGGACCTCAGTGTGGAGAGACGTTACCTCCTGAGGTCTATAGAGCACGACCCTAGCAGGAAGCCAAGGGTTGACAACCCGCTGCACGCAGATGAAGCAGAAGTGGATTGAGAGTGTGGTGGATGCCTCCTGTCCCAGGGCCTTGGCTGGGGGAGATTAGGTGGGTGTGGTGGCACCGGTCAGCTGAGGACTTTTCCTTTTGTTTGCCTGGGTTCAGAGTTTTAAACTACCTTTGGTTAGGATTTTCTCCTCACTTTCCGTGACTGCTCAGTGGAAGTAAAAGTGATTTAGTGAGAGGGAAAAAGCACTCATTTCCTACCACAGGACTTAAACCTCCTGCACATTATGCTGTGCATACGAGACAGCCACAAGACTGTAATCCTGAAAGAGTGCCAAGTGTTAGGCATGTGGAAGACTGCTTGCCACAAAAAGACTTGAAGCCTTAGCCAAGTGGGCGAAGAAGGTAAGAAGGGTGGGTAGGGAGTTAAACCTCTTTCACAGAGTTGTTTAACGTTTCAGAATATGCTACTGGATTTGCAATCAGTTTGGCAGTGGAGTCCTATAACCAAACAGACATCTCTTTTAAGAAACCTTTTTATGTCTGAACAGAAAGAGATTTGTCCTCAAGCAGGAAGCCAAATGCAGAGCTTACACAGCGATATATTTTCAGTCATGTGACCAAGACAATAAACATGCATCTTTTGATCTGCATGGCAACCGTGCACGAGTCATAGCTTATGCCAGGACAGAATTAGATGCAAATCTGCCAGAAGTGAGTCAGTACTCTGGGGTGTTTCTGCACATCCTAAATTTCACCAGGCTGAGACTAGGGGACCTGAAGCAAATGTCTCAAGGACCCATAAAACTATTCCAGCAAGCATGATGGCTTAAGCCCTTATGTCAAAACACAGGAACAAGCAGTCTGTTTTGTATAAAATATTTTTTGGTCATCTAACGATAAGTTAAAATTCTTTAAAACGTGTACTTCTGTAGGCATACGTTTACCAGCAGCCTTTTCCTGTCTATATGATTCAAAGAGGGGCAGTAATACCTCTCCTGGGACTACAGAAGGCACGGGTAGAATTTTAAAATACCATTAAAAATTATCTCTTATTAATCGCTGTCACATTCAAATTTGAGCAATATCCTCTGGCCATTTAATACCAGTGCTGCCATTATACCTTGTTGTCTTACGACATTATCCAGCTAACCACACTGGTACATTATATCCGAGACCGCCTCTGTTTACAAATCAAAGTGCCTCGCTTAAGCGCAGCCTGCTGAAATGCTGTGCTGTTATTAGGAAATGTGAGTGGGCTGAAGTGGGGATCCCTGTAGAGTTAACTTGGCAGCCTTCGAGATCCTGGCTCAACCTGATATTAAAAGTGAGTCATCAGTTTACCCACACAGCAGGCCCTCACTTTGTACTTTTCACTGTGAGGAGCGCAGCAGAGGGCCAGGAGATTCAGCGTTTGCTTCTCTAATTAATATCCAGCTGAAAGGAGCTCCTTGTTCAGGAAGACTTGGTGAGGTTTTTGTTGCTAGCTGGTTAGTTTAGGTTTTTGCCGTTTTGCTTTTTTTTTCTTTTACTTTGGTATTCTTTTTTCGTTCTTCAGTTTTAAGTGCTGATAAAGAACAAAAACACGAGCCAGGCCTTACCACCTGGAAGGGTAGTGTGCAGTACATGTTAGGTGCCAAGTACACACTGCTTCATTTCCACTCCAGGTCTAGGGCTCTGCAACTGCCTCAGTTCCATCAAAGTTATTTTTGTATCTGCTAAGAGCTACTTGCAGCTCAAATCTTTAATTCATGTTGATTTAGGACTAGGCTTTTATCTCAAGAAGACCCATAAACAGCCGCTGAGGGCCTCTGGCAGAAGGTGTTGCCAGTGCTCTCACCTCTTTGAGGAGCTGAGGAACCACACTACAATAAATGCTGCAGGGTAAACATGCTTTCCAGGTTGATCGATCAAGGCCAGGTTTTCCTTCTGGCGTACATGCTAAATATCTAACTAATTGGTCTTTCATGGAGCATTTTCTTGTTCTAGAAGCTTTGCAGCAGCACCAGGGGTGGCATGTAAACATAGTGTCTGAAGGACAGACTGTTTCCTGTACTCTGAAGCTGTCTTGATTCTGCTTTTCTCTTGCTTTTATCCCAGCCCATCAATCACGTTTATATGCCTCTCTGTCATTGAGATAACTTTTCTGTCCTTTTTACAGCCTAAAAAAAAAATTCATTTTGTACATGCCTTCTTCACTATTTTAAAGGTACACTTTATTGAAAAGTATCTCCTTTACATTGAACTTTTCGTTCTTTGTTTGCCCCCAACATGGGGTAGCATCTATATGAGCTAAAGCATGTGGATTTCAGTGGAACTTGGGCACCTAAATAGAGATGCTTTCCTGAAGTAGAGCCTGCTTTTGTCAATATGTTCTGGATCTGAAGGGGACTGAAGTCAGTATGATATTTCACTAGTGGTCCTAGTATAGTTGCATAGCCAGGTTGGCAAAAAAATAGATTCTGCGAGTGAAAAAAAAAAGTCAATATCACAGTCATTTTGACTGCAGAATTTGCATTTACAAAATTCTATGTTCCCCAAATACACATTTTTTCAAGTGCCTCTTTATTTTCTTCTGATTTATTTCAAGATATTCTGGTTTTATGTGCCTTTTTCAGTATGTTCTCTTTCTATTTATGCCTGTAACAGGCAGAATCATTGCTATTCATTTCATTATATGAATTTCATGACAATGCTACAGTTTGTTTCACACAGCTGCAGAACCACTAAATGCAAAAGCATGCTTTACTTTTGCTGCTGTTCAGTTTTGCTGGAATTCAGATCACAACAGTTTGGGGAGGCTTTTTGTTTGTTTAGATCCTCCCAAAGGCAAGGAACTGGAATACGAGAAAAATAAAATTTATGTTACATATGAAACTAGTAGAAAAAGGGAGGGAAAGAGGCTGAAGAAAATATAAATCTTCTTAAACAACCAAATGATTTGAATTATGGAAACGAGAGTGTTTTATGTCAAGTGCCTCTTCACCCTCTAAGTGTGCTATGAAATATGATCACTTGTCTTGAATACACTCTGTCCTAACAGCAACATTCTTGAACTTATAAACACTATTAATTGTGTCAAACTTGGAATCTGAATCCGGCAAACCCTTCCTATGTTAAACTGAATGGGTCTCATTCATAGCTGGGCTAGGTTTGAATGAGCTCAGCATGGTTATGTTAGGCAGGACAAACTTTTCATTAATAATTCTGCATTCTTCTATTAACAAATCTTTGAGTAACCTATTTTGAAGTAGTCTGTATGGCAACAGGACCCCTTTTCTATATGCTACAGTTAGGCTGAGAAAGTCATGTATCACAGACCACTGATGAAACTGGATTTTCCAAAGGGAAGAGCAGCAGCCACGTGAAGTTAAAATCCTTTTCAGGCACCATTCTCCATTTTTACTACAAGAAGAGCCTCTGCTGGTAGCTGGAATACAGCTTGTATTCCTTCCAATGAGATTGGTATCTCTTTTACCCCTTGACTTAAGCGTATTTAAAGTACTGTTGTTTTACATGAAATTATAATTGTAGGAACAGAGAGGAGTACAATGAAAATGGCCTTCCTCTAAATTTGCTTTCAGTGAACAAGATAGCATCCAAACAGCAAACAAACCAGGGCAGCAGGTCTGTTCCACACTGGTACTGCTTCTCAAATTGGTCCCTCAGCTTTGTTGGCTCAGATGTTCTACCTTGCAGCTCTCCACAGCAACACACTGACAGTGTGAGCTTGGTTTCTCCCTGAGACAGAGAGGGACACCCTGGGGAAAGATCAGTGTGAGCAGCTAGGAATGAAACTAAAATTTTAGACTAAGTTTGATGCTCCAATTTATGCTTCTATTTTTGTTTCTGGGGTTGTAATAGATTACTTAACCATTTGAGTCCAGTGTCTCTAAAGTTCGTCTGGTTCTAGTAGCCTGGTTTTAAGGTGTTTTGCTATATTATGGATCGGCTGTTCCAAAAGGCAGAAAATTGCTCCATCCCTCAGAGATGCCACCATTCTGGACCTCTTTTGGGGTTTGGCTGGGTAACTCAGCTTAACAGCCTGGTAAAACTCCATGTTATACAAGAAAAAGATATTTCCTTTATCTGGTGAGCTCTGTTCTATTTGAAAATATACTTGGATTTTTGTCTTTCCTTTAAAGATGCAAATGGATGTTGACCACCCAGACTGAGTCATGCAGTATGTGATGCCAAGAAATCCTACTTAAGTAGTGATCTGAGTCCCTGTGCGATGTATGTGTGAGAGCAGTGAGGCTTGTAAGGAGGAGATGCCAAACCTGCTTTGCTGTTGCACTCAGGAGGAGAGAAAACATGATGGCAAAGCATTTGCTGAGATCCTGGATTGCCAAGTACAGGTAGGGTGGGCTGGAGGTATACCAGTGTCTCCCTAAGGAGTGTGGGAGGAGGGAAAGGCTGTCGTCTGCAGTAACACACTGCTTTCTTCATCTTCTGATCCTCTGCATGACAAGGGCCACAGAGATTGCTGAGATCTCTGTCCAAGCAGAAAAAGGTTTGTGCCATCATTACTCAGCTCTCTTCTGCTTCCTTTGGGCTATGAAGTCCCTGCCCATGGATTTGCCAAGAACACAGTACAGTCAGTACAGTCTCCAGAAAGCTCTGCAACAAACCCCAACAGGATGATCAATAACAGCACGTTTCAGAAAAACAATAAATCAGCATTTATGTACTGCCTAACAATTGTAAAGCATTTCTCAAGCAAGAATTAATGAATACATAGAAAGAGTTATATCAGAGTAGATGGTTCACAGGCTGTAATGATGATGAACAGGCACCTTTAATCCAAACCACACTCAGCACTAAATCAGCCCTTGGTGCAAGATTACTTATAAAACTCAAAGGTAAATCAGTGATCAGCCAAAAGCACATAGATAATGCTAAATGGTGAGTTAATGTGAATTTCCCAGACTTTGTCTGGGTGGCAAACAGAAGGCTGCCACTGTTACAAAACACACAGGTGAAGTCTGTCTCCCCAGTCACTTTTAACGATAACTTTATCCAGACATCTTACTCAAAGCAGCATCGCTGACAAAGCAAGGTGTTACTTAGTAAATGTAGCACAATTTCCTCCTTTTGGTCTTAGTACATGGTAGATAAGATCTCATACATATAAGATAATGAGAGCCAAAAGTTCTCACAGAAAGCAAGATGGAGAAAAACTCTTAAAAAAATAGGGAGAATGCGAATACGTATGACTAAACAAGAAAAGGAACACCTCAGGGAACTCTCTAACACGAGAACTGAGAAGAGGAAGAGATTAAACTGCCAATGAAGCTGTGCCACAACCACAGAGCAGTCAGGAAAAGTGATCCCTGGATTCATGGACTGGAGAGGCTTTGGCCAGTTTTGATCCTGACTGTTTCCAAATTCAGTAAGTGAACTTTCTGCAGGACAAGAGCATTAAAGCTTATTCCTAAAGTTTAATGTTTAATGCTAAGTGGATTGTTGAGCTACAGATATCTGAGGGAATGGCAAGGAGCATGAGGCAGGACTGCTGTATTCAAAGCCTAGTTAAAAAATAGCAGATTTGGAGTAGGTGAAATAAAGTGCTGAAGTAGTTTAATAGACTAACCTGAACACCAGGCTGTGACAGAACAAAAACCAGATCACTCTGATATTTCTGAATTAGCAATTCTGTTTCACATGAGAAGGAATATTCAATCATAATTTTTCTTGAAAAGTATAACCAGATGGGCAGCCACCCTAACAGCCAAGAAACATGTCTTTTGAGAGTCATTCTGGGGCATTTCATAGAATAAAACACCCTTTTCTCTTTTCTTTTTTTTTTTTTAGCAGCTCTAGTTTCAGGTTGTGACAAAGGCAGACAGGACTGTTACACATGGAAAATGGTGCAATGGGAACACTATCATAGTGAACCAGCTCCTGTAAGCAGCTGAGTTACTCCATTCTTACTCAGGCAGATTCTGTGAACAAAGTCTTGACCCAAGCAAGAATTTTAGAAAGAGGGAATTTATATCATCAGGGGAATTGATTCTTTCTGTACTGTTTTCTCTACTCTTTTCCTCATGGTGTAGTTTGGGCAAGGAACAATTCTCCTTCAGCTGCAAAGTGAACATACCTGGAAGAAAACAGAGAATCTAATTCTTCCTCTCTTCACTCGCCCTTCCCCTCAGGCTAACCTGTACCTGTTTTTGAGGTGATACTGCTGTTTAAATGTACAAGACCTGTTTCAGTGAGCTGGACTAGATTACTTTTCCCTTCCTATCCTCAGTTTTTTATTTCTGTTCTGCTTACTGCCGCTGCATCTCTCATGTTTCAAGTCCTGCAGGATTAGGGGACTGGCATGCAAATGTGGTTTGATATTATGAAAAAACAAAGTGCTAATCTCTCATAATGCACAATATTATCAAGGCAGGTCCAA
Source organism: Melanocharis versteri (assembly GCA_013397845.1). Taxonomy (NCBI): domain Eukaryota; kingdom Metazoa; phylum Chordata; class Aves; order Passeriformes; family Melanocharitidae; genus Melanocharis; species Melanocharis versteri. The sequence continues at coordinate 35,067 of VZTG01008859.1, forward strand.
TCCTGAACTTTAAGAACCCAGCCATTATTCCAGAGATATATACAGCTATTGGAGGGGTAAATCACGTCTAGAGAGACCATTTCAAGGTTGTTATAGAACACTGAAAAAACAAAACAACAGAAAGTTTTTATAAAATGAAAGCAATTTCTCACATAAACCCACCAAAGGGCAGGATTTTGGGTGGCAGAAGTGTCTTTGAGAAGTTTGGAAGTCTTTGTAGTCTCTGTACAGTCTCTGTATAGTTGTTTCACAACTTCTGTCTTATGTCCTTTATTCCTGTAGCATAATAGTGAAAAGAACCATGAGATTTATTCTCGTGACTGTGGCAATCATGATAGCGAAACCACAAAGGGAATTAATCAATAGTCGAACTATTTGCTAGTAAACTGTACATTGAATAAACTGTTCTAATCACGGTGAAATCCGGGAGATCTGCAATTGTAAATGTTGTGCTAAAACTAGCAACATGATATTCACCAGCAGAGAATTTTATGTTTTGTGTTTCTAATATATGTTTATTCACACAGTCATAAATACGTTTCACACCAAATATTGCATGCATACAAGTGTGTGACAGTTAAAGAGAAATATTGTGCTGGCACAGTGCTTACACCTTACTTTGGGTTGGATTTGATCAAGAAAATGATTGAAGGAACACCAGTATCCTGCAGGGATCTCTTCTGAGGATTCCTCTGCTGCATGTTAAGAGGATAGGTTTGCCTAGGACAACGTTTATTTAAGACACAGTGTTCTATATGCTTTAACTCTCCATTCACTTTGGAAGAGCACCACTAACTCTAGATAGCAGATGCAAGTCCACAGGCTAAAAAATAGGGATTTGCTTCTAAATAGTCTGAAATGCATGAAATAAAAAAACCCCAGGAATACATGCATGTTCACACTCCTGTGTGTGTTTGGGGAGATAGAGATGTAGGCAGCTATATATAAGGAATCCTTCCTTTCTATACAGAATAGCTCTCTACAAGCCACACCATGACAGATAAGCCACCGTCTATCCCTGCTTAAGCAGGAATCTGAACATCATGAACACATTTCCTACACTGCTGGAGGATTTCTACCTGAAATTCTGTGTGTAGGGGACAATGCTACATTATTTGCCTTCCACTTTCCAGGCTCAGTATCCTTGTCTGCAGATTTCAGATTTCCTTTTGCATGGTGAAGTTATCAACTTTCTGTCAGGGTTGCATTATGTTTTTTGAAGGAGGTATAAGAGGTGGGGGAGAAGGTTTATTTTACAAGCTGACAGTTAAGATGTGCTCTAATGAATTGAATCTGGCCAACTCTCCATCCTCTATCAAGCTTTCCAGACTTGCAAAGCTTTGAACCTTGCACATGAAAGGGGGAAGTATTTTTTGGAATCTGCTATGACTGAAATGTTGCTGCTCATCTGAAGGTATCGTTTGTATTTCACTTCATAAAATAATGAACACTGGAGCTGTCTCTTGTGAACTAGTCCAGCAGTCTTGTCCAATTTTGGTAGTAAAGGTCATAAAATTTAGGTGTTCCTGCAGTGAGACCCACTCTGTGGCAATCTTCAAAGGACATGCTTCTGTCCTGGCCAGAACCTAGCGTATAAGAATATCAAAGAACTAATATGTAAGATTTCTGTTACAGACATCAAGTGAACCTTTATCCAGCATTTATGAGGCTTAAGTAACATTATTGTGCTAGGAATAGCAGGAATGAAAATAGTTTCCCAAACAGATTTAGAGTTTTGTTTAAATTTTAACAATTTAACTTCCTGCATTATTGGTTTTTGCAGTTTTCCCTTTCTTGTAATGAAACATTAATCTGACATCATTTGCAACTTATACAATCAGTTTTAAGTGCATTTTATGAAAATATTTAAAACAAATGTCACAGAAATCATCTATACGAGAGTCACATAGCATTTTTAGATTGATTGTTGGTTCAAACAAAAGCCAGGTATTTTTTCCCATGAACTACTTTCTTCTCACTTATTTTTGCTGTCGGTATTTCAGACTTCTGCCCTGATCCTGCCAAGTCTCACAAAATGAATGATCTGCTATGTATTTCAAAGAAGGAAAGGCGTCCAAAAAGAAATCCACATCCATGGAGGAAGTGGAGCTGGTCTTTCATTTATAGCAAGCCTACATCACAAGAAGATTTAGTAAACATTTAGTTTACATCTTCCAAATGGGATTTTTGAGAAGATAGTAGTATTAACTCCACTGCCTGATACACATTTTAGTAACAATCCATGATACATAAAGAGTTGGCATTAAATAGTTTGCATTAAATTAATGGCTTATTTTCATGAGCATTTTTTCTTCCTCACAAAAGGCAAATATTTATTAGCTTTTTAAAATCTCGTTTTTATAAATACCTAAAAATTTATCGCCTGGTCATAGGCCGTAGGAAATATATATTCAAGTGAAATCAGTTACCAGTGAATTGTTATCTGGTTGTTTCTGAAAGACAAGCATGACTGAGACATAAAAATATATTTTAAGGCAAGTTATTTAATACCCAGTGGAAAAAACTTGTGCTAGTTGAACAAATATCTTCAAAAAGCTTAAGAGTAAAAAAACTGCCTTATTAGGTCAGACTGAAGAGTGAGATAGCCCCATAGGTTGAAAGAAATTAAATACAACGTGGAGTGGGTGTATCATCCTAGCACCCAGCATCTATCAGCTTAGGGTTTTCTTCAGCAGGGAAACAGGTTTTGTGAGCGCTGACAAAGGTAATTTTAAAGAGAATTCGAGCCATAATTGCTGCACTTATCATTCCTGGTCTCTTTGCCAGTAGACACAGCAATGGTAGCTGTGAGGACCTGTTGTACACTGTTTAACAGATACAGTTGTGTCACACCCCGAAATTGGAAATTGGCTGCATCTCACCATCAGGGAAGGGATTTCTGCCTCAGTTTCCCTGAGGGACCTGGCAGTGGAGTAGCCAGTGGGAACAGTGTGCTCAGCACTGATGGTGTCAGTTCCCCCGTTTGACTAACAAAATCACTGTTACATATAAGGCAAATGTCTAAAAAAATTAAGTTAACGAAAAAACGTCAACTCTGTGTCCTCTATTAGAGTTTCCAGGGCCTTGTAAGCTGGGCATCAAAGCCTGGGGAGAGTACTGGACTCCAACAGGACAGCTGATAGAGAGCTTTAATGCAACTTTGAGCAGCATAAAGTTTCTAGCAGAGATTAAAATCTCATGTGGAATTTTTGTTATTCTTTAATGACAATCTAGTTACTATGGAAAATGAGTATTAGACCAATATGATGGCAAATACTGATGCACATTTTCCACTGTCCAGAGAATTACTTCTTTCTCACATTCTCTTCTTTGGTTTATTCATATGATATAATAAAAGAGTAGTTAACTTTCAAAAACATCATGTAAGTACTGAAAGCAGTATGCAACCCACAGCACAGTATATCTTTCCATAGTTACAATAAGCCCTATGCAATCCTACAATTAATGTCAGATTTGATTTCTCTTGTGCTTTTCTGTCCTTATTACAGCAATCATTTCTGGTTTTCCTCTTTCTAGTCTTTTCTCAGGCTCTCAAAGTTATAGTTTTTGTGATCATTTACTTTGTCTACTATTCTAGTTTTCACTTCTCTTTGAAATGATCGTTTCATTATTATATTAAATTGATTTTTCTTCTCTGTTCTACCTCCCACACTCCCATATTGATATCACTTCTTCCACCCTCATTTCCTCAATATTCTTGGATTGCTTATGGATAGAGTCTTCAGCTGAGTGGTGTTTGAACATGGTCACTGATTTGTTTGTGAGGTGTCTACACCATGTCTGCTTCAACCACTTGATAGAGATTTTTTATAGCCATGCTGGTTTGGCAGAACCTGTACATATTTCAGCATCATTTTTACATGGAATGTGAATCTGCTCTTTCTGGCTTGTTCCTAACACTCAGTGTGGATTAAAGAGGGCATTGATCACCGAATAAGTCTGAGAAAGTTGATTTTAAGCAAGATTTAATGCCAGAAGTTAGTACATTTGGATTCATATAAAATAAGTAGAAATTAAATAAAAATATTTTCAGTTCCCAACTCTGTTTGAAGAACTAAAATGAGGATTCTTTGAATTGTATTACAAGTTAATTATTTCTTGTTCTAATCTCATGATATTTTTCCCAGGCCTATTTGACTATGCTGGCTTTTCTCCAAAAGCTGGAAAACATTTTTGAATGAGCATTTTATTCTAAATTATTCCAAGTATTTTCGGTTTATTATTATGGCCAATATTTTTTGTCTCAGTTTGGCATTCTGTCTGCCCCTAGATAAATTTGTTTTTCCTTCCCTCTGAAAAACCAGTATAATAATTTAGGAGCTAAATAACTTTTCAGTAGACTTGCCACTGATGTTCAGATTACAGTTTTACTGCTAGGCAAACAGAAACCCACATTTAAAGTGTGGATGGAGGCAGCTGGATGTTGTTACAAAAGCTGGTGGCTAGGGGGAACTCTTTTTCCTTGTTGGAGATGGTGGATCTAACAGTAAAGGAACTTCTAGTGCAGCAAAGCAGTACATTAAAGAAAAAGAAGAAGGAAAAAATCCTTGAAACAAAAACATTAGCTTGAATTCTGAAGTGCTCCCAGTTGGGCATAGGAATGAGGAGAAGTGTCAATGAAATTTATCATTTCTCCAGCTAAGAAAAGGAGATCCTTTCAATGTCCAGGGACAGTTGTAAGGTCACGCATGGCTAAATGCACTCCCAGCAGCCAGCTCCTTGGAAGCTGTTAGAAGAGTTATGGCAGCCTGAGTTACCCTGGCTGCAGGGGTAGATGTTTTGGTTTTGTGCATGTGGGAAGAGAAGACCCAGACCACAAAAAAGAGCAGGGAGTTCACAGAGCAGCAGTAGGTGAGGCATTTAGGTAACAGCTACTGCACTTTTAGGCCCCAGGCCAGCAAATTAATTAAGCATGTGCTTAAGTTTAAACATTGAGGTTCTCATAGCTTTAGCTGAGCCATTCAAATGTTAAAAGTTTAACAGCTTTAAAGCCTACAGGCATCAGGTTGCTTAAGCTTTGGTGTTTTGGCTCCATCTACACCCCTGGGTACTGCCCCGGTGGTGGGCACGGGGTGGGTGGGGAGAGCTTTTGTTTGGAGAATGTGTTGAGGTGGTACTTGGCAAAAGGTGAGGTGTAGGGAAGCTTGACATGTGCACAGTCTCACTCTCGTATGAAACTGGGCTGTGGCCAGCTTGTGTACCTACACAGGAATTTGGAAGCACTCCTGGTACTATAGTGTGGTCCTAGAGACCTATTTTTCTGTTGCTTGTTATTCTTGTTGGATAATGCCCTGAAAGATAAGTAGTAGAGCAAATCAGGTGAGAGAGAGTAAAGCAAGGATGAAAGAGTTGGAGAGGAGATAACAATGCTGACAATTAGTGTAACCTTAATGTCTGGTTTAATGCTACCTTACTCCAGTACTGCTTAACTCCACTGAAAATGGCAGGAAAGTAACATAAATCTTACCATACTTCTGCCTGTTAATTGAATAACTCTGAAGCCATGAATACTGGACAAGCCTCAACTGTCCTTACATAGAAGCTAAGGCCCACAGCCTTTTTATGGGGTCACCATTACAGACACAGTAGGACCCAGGTGTAAGTGTTTCAGCAAATGTTCTTGCAGATGCGCTCCAAATGTTCTCAGCTGTGCTCCAAGAGCAAAATTTGCCAAGAGCTGTTGAATGTATCTTGCATTCAGCAGCTGTGGCTATATTGCTAAAAAGCACCGAGTTTGACAGCTCTGCCTGCCCTGTCTACACTGCCAGCTGGCCTGGGCAAGCTTGGCCTTGAGACAGTGGAGTGTAGTCAGGCAGGTGTGGCCCAAGACGTCTGTCCTGCGTGACCGTGCCAGGACTGTGTTTGCTCACTGCATGGCACACAGGGCTGATCCCAAACGTGATCTCTGTTCTGCCCACGGCATCCCATTTAAGTACTGAGCAGTTCTGAATTGTTCAGTTGTGTCAAATCAAAGGCCAAAACTCTATCTAACCCTGGCATCTTGCTGTTGGCAGAGGCAAATAGAAGTTGGTAGTGGAGAGCATAATACTTCTTCCCAGAAATACTTTCACATCCTGCAGCAATTCATGCTTCAGCAACTTAGCCAGATGTGCTATCTTTTCATTGAAAAGATTTATCCTGTCATATCCACATCACTCTGCAGAAGAGACCTCCACCACACAAGCCTTCTGCTTTTCAAAACTGCCACTGGATTCTTCCTTTTGACATCCCCCAGTCCCACTCACAGAGACCACACATTGCCTGTGCAACGACCCTGCCCTGTGCCTGATTTTGTAGATCTCTGTAAAGTGTCTGTCCTCAGACAGGTCTCTAGAGGCTAAAGAGTCATAGTGCAGTTACTTATTCTTCACCTGGAAGCTGTTCCATACCTTTGATCAGCTCTGCCCCTCGCCTCTCTACTTTTTTTCTGTTCTACTATGTCTTTTTTAAGACGTGTGTGCTGGGGGAGGGAACCATAACTGCTGAACTAGGTCACATAAAATCTTGGACAAATTCCTGGGTTTCTATTTTAATGTCTCCAAAGCCTTGGCAAAGGTTCAGAACAGTTCAGTTTTCTTCCTCTCTCTCTCTTCAGTAGAGTTACTTCTATGATTAAGGCAAACCTCCCAACCTCCCAGCTCGCCAATGTGAAGCTGGAACAGAGAAGTGCAGCTAGAAGCACACTGATGGAAAGATCACTACATTTGGTCCTTTTCAAACTCAGGCGTTCTTACCATATAATCTCACTCACAAACTGATCAAGTCCCGTTTGAAAATAAGCAAGTGGTTTTGCCCCCATTACTCCTACCAAACGGCTGTTACAGGATCTCACGGCCATAGGAAATCTCCTTTCCACTCTACCTTTCTTCATGAATGCTTTATAAAAGTTTATTTTAATTAATCTTCTCCTTTTCATTAATATTTATTTCCCTCATACATTTATGGGCCACAAACGTGCTCAGGATAATCATGTGAGGTAATCCAAACTATGTCCCTCCACTCTCTTGCATGACAGAGTTTCTACTTCTTTCTTATAGCTGTCACCTACATCTGCCCTAGTTGGACATCAGCTTTTCTGGATACTCATGGCCAAAGCTGTAGACAGTCTTCTGGATGAGGACTCATCAGTGTCTTGGCAACTGCACGCTTCTGGAAAAACCGCACTTAGTTAATCCTAACACATCTGCCTTTCTCATATTGGTAATTGCCACGGTCCTGATGCAATCAGTTCATTTATCCAAACACATTGCCTTGTGTTTGATTATTTTGTCCCTTAAACTTTGTTCTACAGTTCTCCAATCCTCTTGAGCTCCAGCTGATAGTGCTAGCCAGATTTTCCCGTTTCTTCTGTCCTGGTCAAAGAAGAGAATGCAAACGCCTAACTGCCACTGCCAAATGTCCTATTACTTGTTAACTTCACTTGGCTGTCGTTATTTCTATTTATAGCCCCACAATTCTCTTCAGCTTTTCTGCCTTCCGTTCTCCATCCGATATAATTAATTGAATTTGAGGGCATCTCTAAAATATTTTTAATATTCCCCTTTCTTGACTGCATCTCTGTGTCTTTCTTATTATGGCCGAGATGATAGTGTTTATTGTGTAAATTCTTTTGCAAGCCCTATTTCAAGCAAGTCAAAGTGGGAGTCAAGTGATGGAAATGGTAAACTTAAGTATTTTGTGGGACTTTTTGCCACAGTGGAAGTATTACTTAGACTTTTTGATTAAAAAACATATTTTAAGGACGTTACCATTCAGTTAATCATGCTGACTTTTTGCTCTGGTTTTATCTTCTCTCTTGATTTCAACTTGTTGCTGAGTGAAAAGAAAACTCAGCGCTTCTTGTAGTGTTTTATAGTGCCGTAGCTGTAAGACAGAGAAAAGTGACACGTGTATTTCCATAGATGCCTTAAGCATGTCTCAGAGCAGGGAAACACAGGGTGGTAGCAATACCTTTGCCTTCTGCATGCTGGAAAGAAGGGTAGAGTAGCACTGAAGTGACCCTTGCAGCTAAGGAAGGATTTGTGCCAAATACTGGCACGAATGTTCTGAGTAGCAAGGCATCTTACTTCTGTCCTAGTAACAACCTTACCTTTATCACTGGGCTTGCAGAATCTCTTCATGAAGATGTTTTCAAACTGTGGGTATGCAGAAGTGCCTCCTGGCTTCAGCAAAGAGGCTGTTTTTGCTGAGGGCTTTGAAGCACCCAGATTTATGAACAGAAGAGCTGAAGACAAATTTAATAATAACCTGAATCCTACCCTAGAGCACACAGGCTCGTAAGTAGAGCAATGGTAATTTGGAGCATTCAGTGGAGCAGAACTGGTCATCACAAAGCAGAGGCCAAGGCTGTAAAATCTGACACACTCGAGACCTCTGGCTTACAAGGCTTTAGGTTAAGCACATGTGTCACTATTTGCATGCTCTGCACCTAAATCCCATAGCTGCTGTTAGAGCTCATGGATTACAAAAGCTGGGTTACCAAAGTGCCGAGTTGCTGGGACAAGTTCTACCACTAGCTTTTAACAGCCTTTAGCTCCACTACCAGTGTTTATTCCCATGTTTATTGGTATAAAACAACCCTTCTTGAGATAAATAGCAAAACAGATCTTTCCTTCTTAACGCTAAATATTACATTTTCTTTCACTATGCACCATTCTTTTATTCTACAGTGTGGCTACCTAAAGATGCCCAGACATTTGCTTAAAATATGTTCTCAGACAACAAGAAAGCAATCAAGTGTAGCTGTGTGCATGGAGCAGTGCCTATCTCCAGGAACAAAGCGACATTTATAACTTCTTGCATTCCAAAGAGTGATTTTTGGGGGTTTTCATACTCCAGAAACTTCTTTTAAATATTTTTAGTCTCAGGATTCTGGGAGGGGATTGAAATATTTCCTGCCAAGTTTTTCAGAAGGTGTATTGCCAAAAATGTCTGTACAAAGAGGAGAAACTACTTAAAAATAAAGATATTCTCTTCTTTTAACCCAAATTTCAACTGTTGCACTCATGCTCTACTTCATTCACAGAACAAAATGCCATGCACAAACACACACACCACTTTGTAATTTTCTTGATCCAGATGCTTTTGCTAAACATATGGCTGCTGACAGTAAAAATTTAGAAAGAACTCTTACTGAATCTGCTTTTTCTCTACTTGTTTTTCCTTTATACTCACTTTTTTCCTGTTCCAAACTATGGCAGGCATTTAATGTATCTCAGAAAACAAGAATTTCCCAATCTTTCTCACTTCTTAGTGTTCTCATCACCTGCAATTATTCAAAACAATAAAACACTGGCATTTTTTCCTCAGGAGGAAAAAGCTACATCAAGTAAAAGATTTGTGGCTGTGATTGATTACAGACTATAGAAGAACAAGATTATTCTGAAGGAAAAGTCTTACAGATAAACGGATTATAGTTACTTACACTTGCTGACATGGGATTGAAATACTCCATTTCTGCTTTTGTGACCACTGGGCTCACTTGTGAAAGCTGGGTGAAACTGGGTAGAAACAGATTAGAAACAGAAATCAAGTCCATTTTCCACAGTCCAGAGGGCACAAGAACAACGCTGAAGGAAAAGTTAAATGAGATATTAAAATATCTTTTTGTTTTTGAGCTTGACCCTTCATTCCCTTATCCCATTACACTGGAGTTAATGGGCCTGCTCTACTCCCACAAGGACAATTTAAGCTATTATTAGTAAGAAAGAGCTATCTTCCTTACACGCTGCTCATCTGAGGAGTGCAGAGGAAAGCAAGCAGAGGAAAGCAAGCAGAGGAAAACTCCTGCAGACCGTGTGGCATGGCTTGGTGTACCCACAGCCCCAGGATGATTCCGGAGCCCCTCACCGTGCCCCAGGCAGAACGCAGAGAGTCTCTGCCACCCCAAATGCCTCTCCCCAGGACAGGGGCAGCCAGAGCCACACACCAGCCCTGTGGGAAGGAGGACATGAGACCTCTGTTCCCAGCAGAATCATGCCTGGAGTTCATGGAAGGCACCCAGGGAAGGGTTCAGAGCTGGCCCAAGTCTCTCTCCTGAAGGATAGCCGCTCTTCACTTTCCAGAGTGGGAGCGATATTTCTTTACTAGAAATCAGCAGCTGTAGTGCGGTTTTTCTTGTTTCAGAACTTTTCTTATTTTTCCAAGCCTTTCCCCTTTCCCTCTGCAATAAAGTGGTCATTGTATTTACTCATGCTGTGCTGGAATGTTTTTTTATTTACAATGAAGTAGAAATGATGCCAAACCTTTCAATGTTAGTTTAGTACCATTTTCCCACCACTTTTTGTTTGTTTGCTTTAATGCACCTAATTTTTATTTTCATTCTGTTCTAATTTGTTTGCAGTCATTTTGCAGAAAAACATCTGATGTAGTTTGGACCACAAGTGGCTCACAGATCACAGTCTGAGTAACAAAAATGTATTGATGTCCATACTCTTTTGGTAGACTTTTATTTCCTTTGAATTTCTCTTAAGAGTTACAGTGGACATCTGCACATCTTGAAGAAAAATTGAAGATAAAAAAGCCTCTATTTTGATTTATGTTAGCATTTGCTCTCACACATGAAAAAGAGAGAAATAAAATCAGAAAAAGAAAAATCCTACTTTATTAATACAGGGAGCATTAAATTTCATCATTTAATTAAAGATGTGAAAAATTAAATCTTGAGAGACCTCTTTAAGTTCATGTAGGTGGACAGTCTGTACACTGTTAACGTGGTGTGTGTCACTTTATATATGTGTGAACTGATCTTGAATGTTGACAAACAGCTAAAACCCTCAGATTCCAACATCCAAGGAGATTAGGACTCAACTCACACACATACACTCCTAATGACCAGGGTTGAAAAAAAGATTTATTTAGAAAATAAACCTCATTGCAGAAAGATTTATATTGCATGAGCGACTAGTTTTTTTAATTAAACGGCAGGCATCATTAAACTCTAATTTACTGGCCCAGCTGACTTCCCCAAGGTAACACAACAAACTCCAGGAATGCATCAAGGAATGCTCAGGAACTGGCCACCACCAGACAGCAACAAGCCTACAGTGTTTGGGACATGGGCAAGTACTGGAACATAGACCTGAGGCAAATTTCTCACCACAGCTGCTGATGGAGAGATAAGAAAACTCCCTTTTCTTCTCAGGATACTGATAGCTGGCGAAGGTTTCTTCTGATATACACTTGGTTTACATGATATTATTTGTCATCGTGATGTTGATAGAGTGAAAAAATAACACCATAATTTTCAGCCCAGGAAGATTTGGGCGGAGGAGACCATGAACTCCTTGGCCTTTTTTTTGGCCTCTGCAATAAATTTCGTTGCACTGGATAGCAGGTGCTTCCATGGCTTTTCCTTCCGTTTCTGATGCAGGATCTTTTATTTTTCTGCAGAAATATTTGCTTTTATTAACACCCTGATTTTGGGAGGTACTTAGGAACCCTTGAATTTTTAAATGTATGAACCTCTTATATTCTTCATATGTTATAAATGTCCCTTTCAGTAGATCTAAAATGTTCCTACCACATTTGTTGAAATTCGGCTCTTTGTGTAATTCCACTTTCTATCTAGGTCTCATTAACTGTTGCCTTCTTGTCCTTATCTTGAGTTTAAACCTTTCTTGTCTTCAGGGCTCTCTAGTGTTCCTGATAGCACTTTGCTCTCAGTTCTTCATTGTTACTACTAATGATTTTTGGGCAAAACCACCAGGGTTTTGCAGCAGACTCACATGCAGGACTGAAGATACCCAATTTGGAAGCTTTTAGACATACGAGGTTTGATGAGGGGAATTCCCACCCTTCTTGTCCTTCCATCCTTGATTACTGTTATGACTTCTCTAGGAATTTCATTCATCTAATTTGATAAGACTGCCTCCTAAGCCATATACTGGTTTTGCTTCTCCTTTGGCTGACCTGGGATTTTTATGTGCTATGAAGTAACTTACGTAATTATAAACTGCATTTCTTTCAGCACTTAAATTACTCTCATCTGTGAGATCCAGAGTTTGCTATTGCATGTATTTATGAGAAAACTGAATTAAACTGGAACACATGCACAAATTAAGTTTCGAAGTCATAAAAATTATTTTTTCTCACTATTCATTCTATCCTAAAAAATGGTGAGATTACCCAAGGATAGTGAGAAAGTCTGAGGGCTACTGAGTTTCTGTATAAAGGGTGATTAAAAAAAAAGGGCTTTTTATCATATGGGCGAGATGTGATGCTCATTTTCATCCTTTGAAAGCTCATTATACCCACTCAAAATCTGTTTGCACCGCCAAATGATTATTAAGAGCCAGAAGTGCAAATGAAAAGTGATCCCAGTTTATGTCAAGACCTGCAAGGAGTTCTGCAGCTTTGTGCTGTACTTTATTTCAAATATCTCCAGATAAAACGTTCAGGGAGTCGAGGCTGGCATAAAGCATGGGCTAACATATTCACAATGCAAGCCTCAGAACCACAAATAACTTATTATTTAATAATTGGATTTCTTCAAGTGCTGCTAGCCCCAAAAGGCCACCTCTTAACTGCTCAACTTTCTCCATTGACTCTAATTAAGGTTTTCCTTGGCTCATGATCGTGGTGAACTTGGAGTACTTTACAGTTTTGGGTTTTTTTAAATCTGCTTTTCTCACCAGGTGGAGTGTTCCTGAAAACCCTGAAACTTATGAACTTTCCAGTACATTTTACAAGATTCTTCTGTCTGCACGTTTGACTGAAGATGGAGGCATTCCACAAATCCCCAAGTAGAAATCATTTTATTAGCCAGTTTGTGCACTGTATACAGGAGAATATGGGATTATTTGTTAAGAAATTTACTGCCAAAAATTTTATGGCAGCAATATAAACTCACAAGTGTCCCTTTCTGCAGAGGGGGAGTTGACTTCAGTAGCTGTATGACTGATGATGTGACAAAGTGTGATAGGGAATGCAGCTGCTGGAGCAGAAATAAAAAGGTCCTGAAAACCAGAGATAGAACACAGAAATGTATTTTAAAGGAAATAATTATTTTATTATTGTAATTATTATTATTAATATACTAATTAAAAATCCCTTCAAAAAGCCTGAAGATAACTTTTTTCTTGTGTATATTACTTTAGAAAAAATAAAAATGTGAAAGTGTTCTTAACTATTGTATTAATTGTGTCTACCTCTTTGAAACATATTTTTTCCGAACTTTTTTATGCTGTCGCTATACTGAATTCATTTGTTTTAGCTCTAATTAAAAATCATTCCCTCCTATGCAGTTTCTGTGTTTGGCAATCTAAGCTTTATCAGTGGTTTCTACTATATAGATAAGGTAATGCTAAGGAAATTCTGTGCTGGCATGTTTCTCCTTTAAATCAGACTGGTTATTTTTGGCTTTTACTTTTTGTCATTTTTAGCATTTTTTTTTTCCAACACCCTCTCTCTCCTTTGCTTCATCCTGTTTTCTCTCCTCCTACTCCCCAAAACATGGAGAATTTCCAGTTTGGATTTGAACTTTGTAGCTGGCTACTCTCTCAAAAACCAGCTGAACCAAAACTCCAGACTAAGGCTGAGTGAATAGTTAATGGATATTTCTTTTCTTTTTTGATCTGAAAAACCAAACCCCTCTCTCAGAACTTTATCTGAAATCAAATGAACCTTTCAATTTGGTCTCCAAAAATGCTTCAGTTTAGAGTCTGTTAATTTAATTTTGTTTTTATTTTATTTTTGTATTCAGTTTAGGCAACTTTGATCTCAAATCAGTTTTGAAACAAAACATTCTGTTTTGCAATAAACTGAAATGAAGTATTGTAACATAAAAAGGAAAAGCCTGCACCTTTTTTGGACAAAGCTATTCACAACACTTGGCAAAAAAAAAAGTGAATTGTTTTGATCAACCTAGAACCAATTTTCTTTGCCAAATAAATAGTTTTCCTGAAAAAAAATATCCGTATAGACTCCAAATATATTATGCAAATATAGAGTACCCATTTTATCGTAAGTGTAAGCTTACCTCAGTGTAATTCCCTTTGAATTCAGTTATCCTAGTCTAACTACAAAGACAAAACTGGAGAACAAGGGTCTGGTAAGAACAGCTGAGCATGTGGGCACGTCTGCTCCATCCTCCGCATCTGCAGAGGACAGGAGACACAGGGTTCTTGCGAATGGTGGCTGAGGGGAAACAGGCTCCACTACAGAGTCAGTGGTGGGAACAATTTCAAAAGGTTTTTGGAGGAGATGACTTCCTCCCTCCACTGACTATAGAGGAGAAAACTAGGCTTTGAGTGGCATAAAACAACCTACTTGTCTGTAAAAAGAGGAGCCACGGAACTACTGTTCAACTTTTCTCCTTTAACAGCTGTGCTAAAATAAACTCTCCCAAGTTATGGCTGATAGCAGGGAAACACTTCAGTTTAAACTGGTCAGTGCTCTGAGGAGTCGGGGCCACGGCTGGATTTGGGATACAGCAACAGCCCCTTCATCACCCAGCACACTCTAAAGCAGCCCTCCTAATATTTGTACAAAGAAAAATACCCCTTATCGTATCTTTCAGCATTTATATTTCTTCTCAAAGGTAAATTAAGATGTTGTTTTTAGAGCTAGTTCTGTTTAATGTTATTCAGATTTCGGTTTCAGCTATTTCACACCTTTCAGATTCATAAACACACGAACGTTTTGAAGGATGTTGTTTGGATTCTTTTGGCTTTGTGGTATCTGGCTCTGTTTTTGTTTATGCCTTGGTTTTCATGTTTTTTGACTTTGACTTCTGATTTCTTTTATAATATTTGCCTTTTTTTTTTTACTCTGCATATTCTCTGGTTGAAAACCTGGTGCATTGGAAACGCTTTGAAACGGATACGTGCCATTCTGTACCTGTGGTTGGGAGTTATGCCAGCTTGAAGCTAAAAAAAATAAAACACTGAGTATGTCATAAAAGCATGCATATATACAAAAAGCAGAAGCATCTTTTGATTTGATTCTATATTGTGGTGACTGAAAAGATTTTCTGCAAACTTCAGTGGAGAAAATTACCCCATAAGTAACAATGATTTGCGATACCAGTCACTGAAGTTTGAATCAAATAAAGCAGGTAGTTGGACTTTCTGCATCCAAATGTTCTTCTCACAGGACACTGGCAGAAGAGGAACCACTCTACCTTTTTGTGGGAAATTTCATTTTGGACCTTAAATATATTTGGGAATATGAGGATCTCATCCAAGCTGTTGCTTGGATGTTGCTACTATCCTTGCTGCTGTGGTTCCATTGTGACTGGTTTGAATGCCAGCCCCCCGCCTTTTTTTTTTTTT
>VZTG01008859.1:50404-104770 GCA_013397845.1 Melanocharis versteri
TTTTTGACAAGAGGAAGTTTAGACCACAATCTTTAGGCCAGTTTTGCTTGTGACTCATCAAGAAAACACCATAAATAGTTAATATTTGGAGTTCACAGATGGAGGAGATGAAAGTGCAGAAAAATTAAATGGCTTGCTAAAAGGCAAAGCTTGAGTCAATGGCAGAGCCAAGAAAGGTACCTTAGACCTTTGTTTTAGCATATAACTCTGGCCAAGACAATTCAGTCTTCAAAAGGAAAAAATGTGTTTTGTGAAACTGATTATTGTTTTGAATATGGTGGCTAAAGTATGTCTCTGACAAATTTTGGAATAGCCTGTGGTTCCTTACCAAGAGAGCCCTGGTTTGAATCACCTCTGGGGAGTGATACATTTCAATCCCAGGGATAAAAATGTTACAGACTTTGGAAGTACATGCCAGACATAAGATCACAAAAATGTGAAGGCTGGGTCCTGTTTCTAGTCAGAAAGGCTAGATATGGGAAGTCTTTGCTTGTCTGCTCTTGAAAAAGAGAAGTATGTTTTTATTGGAATCCAGTGGCCCCTTTGCATTTGGTTTAAACTCTTGCCACTATCTACATGTCAAATGTAAAATATAGTACTTAGATTTCAAGGATTCAATACTCATGAAAGCAGGAAGACAGAGGGCTGTGGCTCCCAACCTTTCTTGACACTTTCTGAGATTCAGGCCCTGGAAAATCTCTGCTTTCTTCACCATGCAGGTACTTTTGCTCTGTGACCTCCTAATTAATCTGGAAGATTGTTTGATTCATTAGGTGTGAATGAAAAGAAGCAAAACAACGATTGTGAGCTTGTTAGGCGGAAGGTGGATTCGGTTTTGGTAAACCTGATTTTTTTTTATTTTTTCTTGGCTAGTGATGTCTCTGATGTGCTGTTCTTAGACCAACCCTGCAACAGGCACTCAGCCTTTTGACACTGAGCAAGAGGAAGCGTAACTTTGGGGATGATTTCTGTACATGACAGAGAGGGAATGTGTTTCTGTAACCACAAAATAATCTCTAGTCTGCACTATGGCTTTGCTGTGCCTTGACTGTGTTCCTCTACTCCATACAAGTTACCATTTCCTGTGCCATGCACTTACACATGGGCTACTCATTTGCATTTCTAGTTCCATCCATCTCTAAGCAGGATCCTCACTATAGCAGACATAACAGGCAACCATGCTATTAGGGCAGCAAGTGCACTTGGCAATCTGCAGTGCACTTGGTGGGCTTTCTACTTTTTTTCTGTTCTTCTTTTTCTTCTTTTTCTTTTTTCACTTTTCTTTTTTCTCTTTTTTATTTTTTTTTAACAAGACCTGTTTGAGGATCACTTTACGTATAAAACTATTGTCAATATTTTCTATGATCATCACGAAAGTATTTTCCACATGACTAGAACCAAAGCCTTTTTTTAGGAACTAAAGAGTCACTGGAGTGAAATTTAAGAACGTAATCAATGACTTGGAAGATCATTTAAAAATTAATTTTCAAGGCAGAATTAAAGAGAAATCTCTGTGGATATATTCATATTTTCATGACGCATGCTCCCTTGCTACACTGCTGGTTAACAGCTACTACACTGTCAAGTTGTTATTTTAAGAACCCATTCAGGGATCTGGAGCTCCAGTACAAAACCATATGGTCTATTGACACATGCTTTTACAAACTCCACAAACTGCACCTTACCAGCAAAGCGCCTCAAAATCTAATAACTATATGTAGGTACAATCTATACCAGCAATCCTTGAGTATTACTGGATATTGGTAGTGGTATAGGAGAGTATTTGGGTGGCATGGACGAACAGTTCGTTTCTATAAATTATGGTGGCTTGATTGTTATTTAATTTTGGGGTTTTTTTGTTTGTTTCTTTGTTTTGTTTTGTTTTGTTTTGTTTTGTCTTACCACTGAGGTAGAAACAAGATCTTTTGAACTTTTTACAAGAACAAATTTGTGTATTCTTATGCTGTATCTGAAGGGGTAAGAGTCCAGATTACGTGCGGCACAGAAATTCAAGTATTTGCCCTACCCCACTGAAGGTATAGTTTTTTGGCTTTCATCCTCTTCATTCAGGAAATTGAAGGTGCTCTTTTTTTCTTTCTTTTTTTCCTTAGTACTCTGCACAGAGCAACTCTGCATAGCTCTTGAGTAATTCAGTGTGTCTGTGTGTGGCAGGTATGTGTGCTTTGCTTCCTGACAATCAGCCATCACTTCTGACAGAGACTGTCTTAGAACACAAAATATTTTTTTTTAAAAAAATGTTGATTTCTACAAAACATATTTTGCCAAAGCTAGATTTCATCAAATCTAGCGTGATTGATCTTATTTAGCGTTCTAAAGAAGTGATGACCATCTGACAAGGTCTGCTCCAGGCTTTCTCTGATTAGACAGTATAAGAGGTGTCCTTGTAAGGACTGGACTAATCTTTCTTTGGAATGTCTGATTTCAAATACAAGAATTCCATAAAGTGAATGAGTCCAAATTTTGCTACTTTGGTGTGTGAAAAGTATGGTTCAATATTTTGCTCATCACACTTTCATATCAGCTTGGTTTTGAGCAGAATAATTAGCTGAAAGGGTTTTTATGAGTGAATATTGATGTTTAATTCTGTGTTTAGAGAATAAAACTACAGTAATATCTATTTTCTGATATGATATAAAAACTTGCTCCATATTTTTTCTCAAAATTGATGGTTAACCTAGAATTCATTTTATTCCACCCTTGCCCAGAGTCAGCCAGCTATTAACATTTTTAATATGCGATGAATTTTACAGTCGTTCACGTGACCCCGTGTCCCTTCATCTGTCTTGAAATAAACACTTCAAATCCTAATTCTTCAAAGGCTTATGTGTGTGAATAATCCCACTGAGGTTAAAAGGAGTTGATTTGTATGAAGTTAGTAGAGTACAGAATTCTTTGCAGACTAATTGCTTTAGTTTGTGGTGCAAGGAGAATGTAATTTCTGAGTAGCTGGGGTCCAAAGCAAAGATTAATGCAATCTAGACACTTACATTAAAATACTTTTAGGGTCTTTGAATGAAGGAATATTATTCCTGTTGGTATTTTCATGATCTTTTCACAACTGACCTTTGCACAGCCAGCCTATTGGTAATGCCTGGGTGTTTGCAGCTGACCATCTTGGCTGCATCATGGAGAAAGGGAGGAATGGGAGAATTGATCAGCCCTGCAGTGCGAGGACGGGCAGAGGGGTGGAGTAGTAGTTGAAGAAGCAGTAGAAGTGAAAAAAAAGAGAGAATGAAAATGTCTAGGAATACTGGGAATGGTATGAACTCTTTTTCTGGACATGCCCAAGCATAATATTACAGCACATTTCACAGCCAGCCAGTGAATGCATGCACGAGTTGTAGTCTCTAGGCAGGAATTATTCATTTCATACATCATTTAGAATTAATTGTAGTGATTCTGCGAAGTCAGTACATACCCTGGATGCAAGATTAGGAGAAACTGTTTTTGTTTCAAAGTCTTTTGATGTTTCTGTTTTGAAGTATTTCATTTTTCCTTAGACAACACCCAGAGCAGTCAATGGCATCCAATACATCTTCTCTTTTGGAAAATAAAACATAGTCAAATAAAATTAAATATTTGACAGTCTCATGACAGTACACACAGATGCCTGCCTACTTCATATTGGAAGGCTAAAGAAGTTCAAAGTTTGTTGGCTTCATTAAATCAGACTTATAGAGGAAGGCAAGGATATACATTTGAAGCACGAATATTCAGAATTCTCAGAAGTGCAACAGCCATTTTTTTTGTTTCGGGAAGGTTTTATGTATATGCATGTATCCTCACAGAGAAGTTCTCCTGACATCCTAGATAACGAGAAATACTATATGTTCCCTGAGTAGAAAGTAGTAATTTAAAGGCTCTGCCATGTGTCCTTCTCAGGTGGGTGTCCTGCATGCCACATAAGGCACTACCATACCTGTAAGCTCTGCTTTCCTGGACACTCTGAATAAAACTAAATCTTGTAGTTTGAAGAAAATTTACAGGATTTTGGGTGAGGCTAAGACAGGCTTGCAGCATGAGCTTGACAACTGTAGAGAAATTATATTGGACAAAGATCAACTTTTACTAGCTGCTTATGATTTTTCAAAATATGAGCAATCAAATGTTATTTTCAATAAAAATATCAGTATTATGACTCAGAATAATTGTTTAAGATTTCATAATTACATGTTCATAGTCGTGGTGTTTCAGTTAAGAGGAAAAGTCTTTAAAATGTCTCATCAGTATTTAATTGAGCTAAAATAATCCTGTGCTTTCCATTTTCCTCTCAACACTTTTCAGACTTTAGGTAATTTCGTATCACATTAAACTGTTCATTACGAAGTCTAACATAATTTTCAAGGATATGATTACAATAATTTTCCAATTGTTTCTGGCATGCTCTGGTATCATAATTAGAAATGTTAACATACGGATTGTCCCCAAAATATAGTTCCTGCTTCATAGTTCATAATTTATTAAGTGTGCCAATTAAAATATTTGGATTACATTCATTATGTCAATGCTAATGGAATACAGCAGTAGAAAACTTTGAAATTTAGAGAAAATATTGTTTAAATTACACAGAGTTTTCTGTTTGAGCATAGAGTTTGTTTGTATCTTTGTTATGCATTTACGCAGTCCATCAATTAATTCTCTCGTTGCTTAAAGACACATAATTCCATCCTTTCTTGCAATATTTAGTTTGTTAAAACAAAATATGAGTATGTGGCTTTCAGAGCATCTTCTTTTATGGCTATGTATAAGAAACTTTTGAACTGACATATTCCTCTCCTCGCATTAGGAATGGGAAAACTGAGTCAATGAGAAATGAAATTACTTTTTTGGAGACACCGATCAGGCTGTGGGCAGAACTAGGACTGGATATCAGGCATCCTTCATTTCATCACAACAGTGTCATAGCACTAGAAAAGCTCTGTCCTTCCACAAGCAGAGAGACCCAAACACAAGTAGGATGTTGTAAACAAATCCTCCCTCCCATTTGTCAAATAAAGCTCCTCGTTTCGCCCTGGGCTGTAAGGAGTCAGGCTACACGTGCCCAAAGACAGGGCATATACTCAGTCCTGCACCAGAGTTAAGGGAGTCAGTTTGCCTCCACACTCCTCTAAGTTCATTGAGAGCTACTCTACCTTTATCGAAACAGGTATCAATGGTGTTGGCACTCAGAAAGACAGGAATGTCAGCAACTTAATTCCTTACCCTTTGGTCACTCCTTCTCTGTACCTTTAGATATGTGACAAGAAATGATCTCCTAAGGCAAAATCATTCCCTTTTCTTTGCCATCATGCTTTTTGAGGTTCAGAAGATAAACGACATTCAGGAAACAAGCCCTGGGTTTATGACTAGTACAGACATTTTGCAAGAACTTCCTTTTGTATAGTTAAAGTGGGAAGCGAATCAGCAGATTGAAGGTAAGTGCAGAACTACAGCAGTTCAATGTGTCTTTCAGAAGCTTTAAGGGTATTTTGGAGGGAAGGAGGAATCCTTTTTTCCTGCTTCTGACGTGAAGGGATGATATGTGTGGGTTGTTGATAGAAGATTTTGAGAAGGCTGCTGAGCATGCAGGTAACATTGAGCTATTTGAGACAAAGACACTGGAGATTTCCAGTGCTCACAACTCAGCTCAGCCCAGCATCTTGTGGCAATTTGAGCACTAGCAAAAGGCAGACCCCAGCCCCAGGCTCAGCTACCGAGTTTCAAAGACCAGTTGTAAGTTACTGAAACATGGGAATACTTAGAAAATCAGCCATATCCTTCCTACATCCATTTACTACTGATCCAGCTATGATTTTCCTGCTTTTAAAGCAATCTTAATATGTAGTCTGAGGTACTGGCTTATGTACAGTAGTTAGTTCACGTGTTTCCACTATCCCTGCCCATGCTATAGAAGATGCAGAACTACTTTCTTTGGTGCAGCTACCATATTTCTGTGGGGTTTCTCTTTGTTTGCTCCTTTTAGGCTTTCAGATTTCAACATTTTTTCTATTAATATGGGGGAGAGAGAGATCTGAAAGTTTGCTATTTGTGTGTGTGAGAGTATATTTGGGCAGGGAGGATGAGTTAAGGTTTGCAGTTAGTTAACAAGGAAAAGAGTTAATGGAACAATTTGTACTAAGTTTTGGCTCTGCACTGCACTTACGGCTTAGCACTGCATTTGTCCTTCTCACGCTTTGCACTTCCATATGTGATAACTGCTGGATGGTCTGGACAAATATGCTAAGTATGCTTTTTATGATTCCTAAAATAGCTTTTATCCATATATACCTGAGCTCCAAGCTGTTAGAAACTGTGAGCAGATCCTGGTGCATGTGCTTTCTGTCCTCTTACACGCTTTACTAATCACTTTTGGCTGCAGTTATACTAAACTAAACTAAACTAAACTAAACTAAGCTAAACTACAGTAAATGGACCTGTATCCTGATCGAATATGATTGGTCTTATATTCACATGTTAAAAGATCTTGAAGTTGCTGTTTAAAGGGTTTGAAAAAGTCCAAGAATTTCATAAATTGCTCAATGAAAACTCCCAATAGCTCCATAAGGATATCTGTTATCTGCTCATGCACACAAGTTGTGGAAATTAAAAAAACAAGTGTTATTCAACTTAGAAGTGATTCATTATAAATTATGCTAAGTATGCATTTTCTACCTTGAGAAGAATACAGCAAATTGCTGAGCTCCTCCAAAACCAAGGATACACTAAAGAGCAAAGTTGTTTCTCTTTTGTTGTGGTATCTTTCCTGGTGGCTATGAAATCCATCTTGCTTGTTAATAATTCTAATAATTGTACAATGAATGGCAAAAATAAATTAAGAAAAGATGAAAAAATACTAGTTAAAATCTGCTTAATTGCATATATTATCTGATAGAAGATCGTCAGAATACTAAAGAATGGAGAGATAATATTGATTTCATTTTATCAAGACAAAACCCTCTTCCAAGACCACACAACAAGTTAATGGCAGATCTGAGACAGAATCTGTGATTGTTGGCTCCTAGCTGTGTTGGGACTGAGGTGTGTGACTTCCCTTTACCCTAAGAGTGGCAGGACATCACTGTCCCAGCCACAAAGAGCTATTGCATCTTCTCTACAGGATTCCAGTATATTTTTCTCACCTTTGGCACTACAGTAACAAACAGATTTGTTAAACTGAACACAGCAAAGTTCAAGAGGGACCAGAGTTACTGGCAGGAGATCATAATGTAAGCATCTGATTTATAAATAGCTGAGAAAGTTTATCTCTTTGGATTTACAAAAACATGCTGTCATGAAAACAGATTGCTGCTATTGTAAATACCATGGAGCACAACATACATGAAAAAAAACCCTGAATTTGTCTTATGATTATCTATCTGCTTGCAGTCTCCTTTCTCCAAATCCTCTGCATCTGAACAGCACCCAGGGTTTATAAAACAAAATAGCTAAAGGTCCTGAGAACAATTGTGCAGTGACATACTTTCACTAGACCCAGTGGAGTAACAAATGTCTCTGTAGCATGCTTTATTGGCATAAATCCTTTGGTATCTATTTTCCTTCTCCTCTGGTTGTTGGGTGCAATTAGTTCATCCAAAATGGCATGCCAAAAGACCCTGTTTAATAGCATGCCATATATAATCTTGTATTGTTCTGGCTTTGAAATTTCTACTTCATACATGGAGCATAGAATAATGGAGATTGTATTATTCTTTGTCATCTGATAAGCCTCAGAATCTGTATATAAGGCTTTTAAAGTCATAAACATAATTCTATCTGATGAAATGCAACCTCAAAGCTGTCTTATTTTTCTTTTATACAAAAGGTACATTTTATTTTAGGAGTTATTTGCTACAACATAACAGGGAGGTTTTCCCATTATCCAACCTCTCACCTTTATCTAACAGGACAATAGGACTTAGAATTTTAACTTCCAGTAACCTTTCAATTTCTGTAATGATGGGGTCCAGATTCACCAAATAAGACCTAGAAAAAAATTTTTTTTTCACTCCAGGCAAAAACGGTCCAGACAAAATGAGGATATGAAAAAATTCAAAACATTAAATGGCTCAGGAGAAGAGAACAGTGGTCCTTTACCATGCTCTCTTTTTTTCTGCTTCATGCCATTTCCTTTCCTGAAAATTTGCAGTCCTAAATTATGATCTACTCTGGCTGATAGGTAAGAACTTCATGCCATATTTTGAAAACCAGACTTCTTTATACTTTCAGAAGGACTTGGGAAAACTGGCTAATATCTTCTTTCTT
Source organism: Melanocharis versteri (assembly GCA_013397845.1). Taxonomy (NCBI): domain Eukaryota; kingdom Metazoa; phylum Chordata; class Aves; order Passeriformes; family Melanocharitidae; genus Melanocharis; species Melanocharis versteri. The sequence continues at coordinate 58,667 of VZTG01008859.1, forward strand.
TGATCACAGCCATGCCCAGGAAAAAGACAAGATCAGAAGGTTTGTTCTTCCTCTTGAGCCCAAGGCAAGAGTAAATACTTCTGCTCTGCTAGTAACAGATATTCTGATTGGAGAGTGATTTCAGGACTTCATGTCTTTTTTTGCTGGTTTATCCGCTGATTAAAGAGTTTCTGAATGTGGTTTTAGTCTCTTTTGTTATCTAACAGGTGCTGGCTAGAAGTCAATTTTTAAAAAAGACAAAAATTGCTGAAAGCCTTTGGCCAAAATCAGAGTTTAATCAGAACCAGAATTCCTTCTGAGTCCTCCACTGCTGATTCATACAGTAGTAAAGGATACTGTCTTCAATTAACTGTAATCATCATTTATATCGTGCAATTTACAATTGAATTAACTCACTAAAAGTAATGAATTACAGCACGAACTTCACAACAGGAGAGCTAACTCATGGAAAAATGCAGAGGTGAAGTCAAAGCCTTTGCTTCAATGCTGCTGATGCCAAAGACCCAACTGTGTGTGGAGGAGACGTGCACTGCACAGACCTGTTCATGGTCTCTGTGAAATACATTTCTCTACAAGCAGAGCGTGGCAATGTTGTAGGGGATCTCTTTTCACAACCACAGCACCTTGTGTGGTTCTGCTTGACATTGCACAACATCATCTTAGGAAAGGAAATTGCCTGAACTTTTTTGAGTCTGTTGATTGAGCTGTTTATTTCCTAAATATTATCAGATTTTGAAAGATTTGTTTTGGCAAATAATGACTTTTCCTGTTTTCCTGCTGAGTAAAGTTACACCGGCTCAAATTACTTGTCAAAGATTTATTTTTCTGTAGATGTTAACTATCAATTCCTTTTTTCTTTTTCCTTTCACTGTGCATTCAACAAAATCAGCTGACACTGAAATTTTCCACCAGTTCTTCATACTGCAGTATCATGTTTCTAATTTATTTTCAAAACTCCTTTGAGTGGGTCTTTTTGAAGAATAGAGGCAGTCTTCTTTGGAATCAGTTCCCTGCTACAAGCATCCTGGCACACAGCACAAAATCCCCTTTCCTGGAGTAAGCCCACCCAAAATCTCGATTCAGTCTTCATCTGCTCTGTTCTCTGCCTCTTTGCATCCTTTTCCTACAGCATATACCTTGCAGGAACAAGGCCTGCAAAAGGGTGTCTCATATGGGTTAGATAGGATGCAATACCACCAGCTTCAATTTTGTTCATTTTAGATGCTCAGTTCACTTTAGATGGACATAGAGAATACCAGATTTTCAGGACACATGCAAAACTAGGTGGTTTCTCATAAATTTGATCGATGGCCTGTTTACACTGCCTGGTAGAATGCAAAGAATCTCAGAACTGGTATAAAGACAGTGCCAGCTCTTGGAAGCTGCCCTTTCCTGGCAATGTTATTGTGAAGAAACCTTGATGGAGAAAGCTTCAACTCCCTTGTACCAGCCAGTGCTTGCCATAAAGCTCTAGCTTTCCACTGGGGCAGAGACACATAGCCAGCAGCCTCTGCTGTGTGTGTGGAGACAGAAAAACACAAACCTTTGTCCTGAGAAGCTCTGGACAGAAGGAAGCCTGAAGTTGTACTTGCCCTAGTATTGGCACCTCAGGAGTAGCTGGGATGGGTGGAGACTTTACGCCTTCCACTCTGCAGGTGAGCACGATCTGTGCAGAGCTGTTTTAAGGGTGTTTCAGCTTAGTCCTCCTTGCCAAACAACCCTGAAGCACATCATCTAGTGGATGGGTATAGATGAGCTTGGTGGTCACATTTCAGTAATCCCTCCTAAACCCAGCCTTTCAAAAACAAAATGTTTTTGGTTTTTTTTAACAGCGTTTTTAATAGTGAATGTGTTTCCTCTTACAGTTTATAGTCCTTACTCTGCCTCACTAGAAAATTATTCCCATCTTAATTCAGCATCTGTAACTTGGCATTTGTATTTCAGGGATTATTAACAGTAGGAATGAAACTGGTCACAAGATTCAAGAAGTTCAAGACACAAGTAGTGTTTTGACAGGGCAAATGGCAGTGTTTATCAGTCCTAAACAGGGATAGACCCCCTGAAAAGACTTGTAAGTTCAACACATGCCTTGTTTCCCACATACTTACTAAGTTTACTTAGTGAGTTACAACTAGGTTGTAGCTAAGTGCAATTGCATGAGCTCTGTCACACAGCCTTAGGCTGTGCTGGTGGTGGTAACTGAGTGACCAAATCACAAGGGTGGGTGCCAAGATGCCTCACTATATGTTAGTACCTACAGGAGACACCTTGGAACATCACTGTAGGTGATGGGCAAGCACAGATCATGTGGGAACTGCTGGAAACAATGATAGGCTAAACTGAGGAGGCCAGCAGGACAGACGCAGTAGATTATTTAACTGAGTCACCTCAGAAGTTAAAGGATAATCAGAGAAATAACTCCATCAGCCACAGCACCTCTTTGTCATGGCCAAATGCAGCTGCTGTTAATTGTCTCTCATCGTGCTATTGAGAGGGTGACAATCATGATGAACATAGGAATAATTCAAATATGTTTCACCTCAGTAAGAGGTAATGTTAGGGTGAGGAAGAAATTAGATTTTCTTTATCTTTGTTTGGTTTCATCGTGTAATATCACCTTGTTTGAACTGTACATTTCCCCCAAGGGAAACATTGCATCAGTCTTCGTTATCTTGGTGTGTTGCTCGTTAGAAGTTTTTTCACACCTTTTTTAGGCTAAGAACTACTGAGTTTGCTATCCTTTCCATGAAGTATTGGAAGTAAATACTCATTTCTACCTAAAACTGTGGGACAACAGGAGCTCAGAATCAAACTTCTCAACAGCTATAATTTGAAATAAAGCACCAAGAGATCCTTCGCCTTTGATCCTAACTTTCTACCTCCAGGTTTTAATTAAATGGTCAAAATCTTCATCCTTATTTTTTCCTAAACCGTTAGTACTAGATAAGACCACATGAGAACTTGAGTTTTCTTATCTCATAATTATTAGCCACTTTTAATTTGTGTAACTGAATAAATATTCAGAGGATGGATTCTATAACTGCATCTTGTATCCAGTGATGACAGTAAAGCAAGAAACACTCTTCTGAAGTCCAGGCAGTTGTATTCAAAAACCCAGACCAGATGGGAAATGAAAAACAGAATAACAGACATATTTTTCCCAGGAGAATGGAGCTAAATTTCTCCCGTTGCGGGAAAAGAAACAACACAGAATGTATTTACATGAAGAGATAACAAAAAAATTGTGATTAACATTTGTTTCTGTGTGTGCATTTGAGTAAAGTAGTAACATGTCTGTAACTGCACACCACCACCAATTACACACCAGCTCCTTTTTTTGTATGGTTTGATGTACTGCGTTCTCTATGGCCACTGCTATGGTACAATCTTCTCTGGACCACACATTGAGTGGTCCAGAGTTCATTAATCTGATGAGATTAGTCAGCATGTTCCATGGACATTGTGTATGGTTAGCATGTCAGTCATCTCTCCACAGTTCAGCCTACTTTTCTGGAAAGGCATTTCCTAATCCCCAAGCTATAATCTCATTAGCACTGCACAATTCTAACCAAATAAATAGAAGTAAAGACTGATTGCCTGGTCAAAGCACTGTACCTCAACTCATGAGTTAAAAGTTTCAATTATTATTTTACCTTAGTGGAACTGTGTTGATATACATCAGCTAGAGGTCTATATTCCATTACACCAGATCTGGCTCAAGCACTAGTAGCAGTGGAACACTGCATGGGCTAATTTTTTACAGGAAAAGCCAGCTCTGATAACTAAGAGACAAGTTCTGTTTGTGTACTCTAGCAAGGTCATTAAAATTTAGATTCTGTGTTTTGGTACAACACTGCAGTGAAGTATTCAGTACAGTTTTTCTTTGTAAATGAGAATATAGGGCTCTTGAAGTCATGAAGTTAATCTCACTGGCAAGAGAATCACGCAATACCCAACCTCTCAACTCCTCCAGTCTGAATCTCAAGTACACTGAGATACTTTTGTGCTTCTCCGTCCTCGTAGGCCTATGCTAATTTCTGCTTGGCAAGTCACTAGAGAAGAGGGTAGAGGAATTCTCATGTTTTTGATCATTACAGAAGAAGTTATTCCAAACTCTACAGTGCTACTGTTTTCATGATGTAATGGAGAGGGTTTAAAGCTGTCTCTTTAAACTGAAGGAGAGAGTGTGTCTCGGGTTTTCTCATGCACAGCTTATCACAGGGCTTTGGCTTGTCTTCCTAGAACTGCCAATGCCACAGGGTATTTTAAATTATGTCAAGAGGGAAATTTGGAGGGCAGTCTTCTTAGCACTAGTGAAGGGAGTGTGCAAATGTCTCAAAGCTGTCTTTGTGACCTGCAGCTGCAATGGCACTGAGCTGAGTGATCTGGCTCTCAAATCAGTACTGATATGTAATATGCCTAATAGTCTCAAAAACAGACCTGAACATTGTTCTTGAGCTGTATATTGGCTTTGTGGTGAATCCCTTTCTTTTTTTACTCTTGCAAGATTGTCATGGGGCCACCAAACTCATTCATATTTGTAGTCTATTCAGGACTGGGGTTTGTGCCATCAAAGTCAAATAGCTGTTACATATCCTTGCTGCATGATTAAATTGTGGACAAATAACCAAAGAAAATAGGTGAAGATCAGAAAAACGAGTTAATTTCTTTTGTAAAGAATACTTATTGCAGTATATCTTGGACTGGATCCTCATTCATGCCTCATCCTTTTACACCAGTCTAGCAAGATAAAAAAATTCTTATGCAGTTTAAATGCCAATACAGTTGTATTTGCCTTCAGCAAGGGACTCCATTATGAAATTTTAACTGGGCTGAAAAACGGAACCAAAATTTTTAATACATCACTTATTTAATTGACCCATGTTCTTCCAAATTTGTGTTACCAGTTCTCGTACAATATCCCATTGTAAAACGAGAGAATATTTGCACAAACCAAGTCTTTCTGTTAAGAAGAAGTTAAAATAAAAAGTCAAAATTGTTTCCTTATACTTGCTTTTGATATAGACATTCCCACCAGCATACAATGTTTTTGCAATAATTACTTATAATAGGAAGCAGTTAAATGAATGTAATCCACCTCTTCCAGTTAACATTACACCATTTCATTTATTAAATAGACCAAGTTTGCTATGTTTATTCACCATTACTACATGGAAGTTGTGGTTTTAACATTTACACATTTCAAAATATTACTTTTTAATGTTTAAATTTGTCAAGTGATTTTGACCAGACCAAATACCAAATCCTGTAACAGGTACAGATTTGCATTTTCTGGATGTTGAAAATAAGTCTTGAAAAGAGCAAGTACTCAATGGTACAGAATGCTGATGTTATATTCTAACTTTTTATTAGAATTATGTAATAAATCACTCTCAAAAAAATGTGTATTTCCATTACTTAAATCTAACCTGAGGCAAACCATGGCCTGCATTTAACAGGACAATGGTCTCTAAAGGAATGGTAAGAAATGCCTATTAGTCACCAGTGCATTCTGCATCTGACCCTGCATTTCTTCTAGGAGAACCTGTGTGTCCTCCATCACTTCCTCTAGTACTCCTTCTAAGCAAAAATTATGGGATTTCTGAAAAAAATTCCTAGTAAGGCCTCAACACAGTAGAAATTAATTGCCATGCAAAGGGACTGTACTGCCTTTCATGCAGGCATAGCTGAAAAAAGGTGCACTGCAGCTAGCAGGTGGCAAAGTCTATCAGAGAGAGCTTTATTACATCCTCAAGGTGCACCCTTGGTCCGTCCCAGAGGAGTGAAGATCTGAAAATGAAAGCACAGATTGTTTCACTACATCAAGGATATTTAAGATTCCTTCCTCCCTCCCTCCCTCCCTCCCTTCCTTCCTTCCTTCCTTCCTTCCTAGTGGCCTCCAATTGCCTATTTTTAAAGTGCAGTAGTTTCTATATAGAAATGCTGACTCCCCTTTAATTCCTCTTTTTATTCTTTTTTAAACTTAGGAACCATTTGATCTATCAATTAATAAGTCTTTAACCAAACACAGTAAAAAAAGGAAACAATTGGACAAGCCTTTGCATTTGGCAGGACTCTTTAAGACTCACTTTGAACAGCTGGACTCTTTACAGTCCTTGTGATGCAGATTAAATGAAAATAATACATGGCAGAAAATGGCTAAATCATTTGAACTTCGCAAGTTATTGCCTAGAGCCATTTCACTACAGCTCATTAGGGAGTTTATGTTTATAATGTAATGCCTTTAAATAGATCTGATTTTTCTAAACAGGGTTTTGTAAATTAGAACTTTCCCAGGAGGCTAACCCAGCGCAAGCTGTTCCAGTTGTGGAACATATCCTGACTGAAGAGGCAGGACTACAGAAGAACAAGTTTGCTTACAAATGCAGAGCCCTGTGTGGTGTAACTTCTTAGAGGTTTGAGAGTATAACAGTCAACTTTTGTACAAATAATAATTAGTGCTCCTGGAGTGCGTTCTTAGGGTTGCCAACTTGCCACATTTGGAAATAAGTATCATCCTCTCCCTGTTGCCCAGTATTCATATAGCTTTACAAATCATGAGATACTACAAATAAAAGTGGTTTTAAGTTGCTTTTCAGCTATTCATTCTCTGGTTATGTTTTTCAGTCTTCCAATTTTATTTCTGTAATAAGGAAAGTTTGTAATTCTTTTCCTCGTAAAAACCAATTATTTTCCTATATCCTCTTGATTCTAAATAGCATGGCCCAAAGGAACTCTCTGCTTATTTTAATGCAAAGATCTCACAGTGCTAATTTTCAGAATTCCTTCCTTCCTTCATTCCTTCCTTCCTTCCTTCCTTCCTCTTCACAGTACTTGGAGCATATTACAGCATTTGTGTTGGTTTTATGGATACCTGGCTTTCCTGGAATGCTTTCTATTTCTGTTATATAGGTTGAGACCAGATAAGTCTGCATTTTTCACTATTGATAATTTCACACTGTTTTAAATTTTAGCAAATACGAAATACCGCCTAAACCTAACTAGACATTATGCAAATAAAAACTGAAGAGAAAAGACCACCACTATCAAATACTGTATATCCAGAAGATCCATGTCTAAGTTCCTGTTCCTTGCTCCTTTTTTATAGTTAAATATGGCCATGGTGAGTACCTCCTGCCAATATTTTAAAAGAGGAGCCGGTGTAATTACAGAAAAGGAGGCTAATTCACTCTGAGAGGAGCTGGACAGTGACCCACAGAGCAGCAGCTCTTCTATCTCATGATCAGAAAGGACTTTATCTTCCCAGAGCCCTTTTCCAGGAAAGCCTTGCAGCAGCTGCAAGAGCTGCAAGAGCTGAGTACCGAGCAAGATACTAATTCGGGTTTCCCTAGGCAAGGGAACTTAGTCTGCTCTGTCAATCTGAAGATTTAGAAAGGACAACTCTTGAACTCAGGTTGCGGGTGGTTTTTGAACATTTCCAAAACTGTGCCTCTTTTCCGAGACTTGTTCCACTCTAGGTGAGACTTGCAACATTCACATTCTGCAGAAAAGAGATGGGTTCTACGTGAAGGGCTTGACAAATGGACCATATTTAGAGACTCAATGAAAAGGATATACTCAGCTGTAAAAAGCTCCACATGCAAATTGCTAAAAAACTTTAAAAATGCCTTTACTGAAAAAGTGTGTCATTTCCTCTTCTCTCTTTTTCTTTCTTTCTTTCTTTCTTTTTCTTTCTTTCTTTCTTTCTTTCTTTCTTTCTTTCTTTCTTTCTTTCTTTCTCTCTTTCCCTCTTTCTCTCTTTCTCTCTCTCTCTTTCTCTCTTTCCTTCTTTTTCTTTTTCTTTTTCTTTTTCTTTTTCTTTTTCTTTTTCTTTTTCTTTTTCTTTTTCTTTTTCTTTTTCTTTTTCTTTTTCTTTTTCTTTCTTTTTCTTTTTCCTTTACACCTTCTGGTCCACTTCAGAGCAAAGCCAGTGGGGAGTATGCCAAGGCACAGAATATCCAATACATACGTGGCAACTTGCTCCGCATATCTCACCACTGCCCGAGATGCTGCTGACAAGCGCTTGCACCAAGTTAAAGTTAGAAGTATTATACACTATCATTCAAATTGTTTAGACTTTTTCTTTTGATTCATGCCGTTGCTGTATTTTGTACATCCTCCTGACCACTCTTAGCAGCTGTAACAACACTTGTGGTATTACCAGTAATTTGCAACTTATCAAACATGATTGAACCTTGTTCTTTTGTGTAAACGAAACAGAACTCTCTGGTTAGCTTTCTTTATACTTTGGAAATAGTGCAAAGGAAACCAAGTCTATATTTGCATGCCAGACAATGAAACATAACACACAGTGTATACATGCCTTTGACACTGTAATTACTAGCTGTTGTTTAGATTCCGTGTATGGTCACTGGCTTTGGCTGTGTTGGAATCAGCTGTATCAACATTTAATCAAAGTCTTATAGATTTTGGTTGTATATTTTTCTAATGTCAAAATGGAAATGCTGAGACTAAAAAATAAGTTCTTTGGTAAGAGAATGAATGCCCACTGCACTGCAAAAATAATGAACCTTTGTGGCATAATGAACAAAACCATTAGTGATTTTGTAAGTAACGAAGCACAACAAAACAAGCAATTTTAAATTTGGTTTACTTTTTCAGGATTTCAACAACTTTTGATGAATGTTTCTGGAATTTGAACTTGAAACTGTGTTAATTTTTTTTTGTTTATCAGACAGTTAGGCTTAACTTGCCTAAATCCTTTTGGAAACTAATCCTGCTAGAGACTTTTGAGCATCTCCCATACCCTGGTCTGAACCATATCAGCTCTCTGAAAAAATGTGCTGGTAAAGCAAACTCAGTGGTCCACTACCTCAGATCACCATACAGAGTCTCAATAAATGGCACAGATAACGAATGGAAGCTCAAAAAATTATTGCCTGTGCTGCAGAGTACCCATGGACAACATAGCTGAGATCTGGGAGCCCAGCACACAGTTTTGAAGCCCCAAAGAGTATTGCCTGCATGGTTCATGAAGCTTTGTACCTTGCTCTGTAAGGCAGAAGAACATGCCATGCACTCAGGAAGGATAGTTAGAGTGAAAATCATAAAAGAGAGTTTGCATTTTGATAGTCCTATGGGCCAACTCATGTTGGAAAAAGTTTGAATAAAACAAAGAAGTCAATGTTTTGCCCAACACCATCCAGTTAAATTCACGGTTCCACTGAAATACTCCTCCTGTTGTAAACAGTCGTGTTCAAGGTGTCAGTATCCTCTCATTTTTTTGTATAAAACAATTGCTTTTGAAGTGCTTTTTTTTATGTTGTTTATATCTGTAAAGCAAGGCAGCCAGTGGGATTAGTGCGTCTCAAGAACATGACGTGAACAAGGATTTCTTTCTTAAGCAAATGCTTACGTAATTTAAATAAAAATGAGCAGAGAGAACGTCTTTCTGAATGTTTCAACACATTCCAGCCCACCATAGAAAAAATGGGAAATCTTGCAGTTCTTACCCATTACACAAGTCCTTTAGTATTCCCAAGGAAAGAAGAGCACAGGAGTAGTGAGACAGCACAGATGAAAAAGTAAGCTGAAAATATTTAATGAAAAAGTAAGGCTGAATGTAGAAATGAAATAATGAGTAAATGCAAACTGTTCCAGACCTTCAGGCCATATATATGAGTAAACTTTTTATTTCTCACAGGAAAAGTGGTAAAATGTTAACTTGCCTTTCCCCTTGAATACATAACTACAAAAAAAATCTTAGTCATTCCCCTTAGAAGGCGAAGGGAAGGAAGGAAGGAAGGAAGGAAGGAAGGAAGGAAAGAAGGAAGGAAGGAAGGAAGGAAGGAAACTAATTGCCTGTATTTCTCCAGTTAGCCCTATGTTAATTAAGATTCTTTCTACATTATAACAAACTACAAATGAAAGTTGGATACGTACTTTTACTTCTGGGAAGTCTGAGGAGTGACAGATTACTTTTTCTTTTTCATGTATTGTATTTACTTAGATCATTAAAAAAAAGGGCAAATACTAATAATTTCATTCATATGATAAAGAGTGAATTTTCCAGATTAGTTAATAATATTGCTGTTAAAAAATATTCATATTCATGGTTATAGCATTATGATACTAGCTGGCCAGAGAAGCTGACATTGCAGGAGCATTAGAGAGCTACTGAACAACATAGAAATCAATTAAATGATTATCTGGTAGCAGTTACAAATTTCTTCTAACTTCATTTAGGAAAATTTATTTAGTTAGCTAACTTTCAAGGTTTCTTTTGAATGCCATTTTTCTCAAGAATCATATCAAAATCCTTGCAGAACTTAAATTCACTTTTTTTTCTGTGTGGAGTCTTAGATCTTTCAGATGAACACACAGGTAAGGGTTGTGGCTTCTGTTGAATGAGATTAATTCCTGTGACAGAGTAGGATATGAAAGTTGTCGGCCACAGGAACTTGAAAGATCTTCAGGTAGCAAGGAAAAATTTAACCAGTATGAAAACACTGCATTTTGGGTAAAAGAACAGATTGTTGTCAGTGTAATAATGGTAGTAAACCTGTTCATAAATGACTAAGCAATAACAAGAAAGACAGCTCCAGTTGAAGAATGGTGTTAAATTCCAAAACAATGTTCACCTAGAGAGATATGTCTAGCCTCTGGAGCTGGCTTTGATGCAGCTGATATTAGCACAGTAATTCTGGATTCAAACCTCAGTGACTGAGAGCTGCTCTTGGCTTGATAGCACGTACAGGGAGCACATGAAAAAGTAAAAAGTTTAAATAAACAGCCAAAAACACTTCTAAGACATTTCTTTGTGGATAGATTTAATTATACAACACCAGCTGGGGGTAAAAGGAATCTCAGTAAAAAAAGACATCTTTTCTTGGCTGAAACATTTTCATGTTTGAACGTGGTCAACTACTCCTACAGGATTTTATTATTAGGGGAGCAACATAAGTAACAGCTGCTGTTATTGTTAGTTACAAAATTGTTTCCATTATAAACCCCAATTTTCCCATGAAAATTTGCTAGAAATTCTTTTTTTTTTTACTGTAGTGTTCAACTCTGGCTTTCTGAAAGTCTGAATGTAAAATATTTGGACATTTCTGAAAGTGAGAAAGCCGTACTAGAAAACTCCTGTGCAGTGTTTTCCTCCTCCAGACTGACTAGCCACTGAATGTCCGTAGATTCTGTTTTGAACTGGAATTACTTCTTACTGATTGTCACTATACAGCTTTGTTCCAAAGAGGATTTGGGGTTGAGCAAGTTTTAAGTATTCAAATATATGAAATTTGAACAGATGGTATGAAAGAAAAGACATTTCTCCCGACCATTAATTGGCAAGTCAAAAACCGATTAGAGAAAATGTAAAGCCTTTAGCTGTTTTTGGTGGACACTGGCTTGAGGCTTAAATGTTCCACTCAGAAATAATAAGCCATCTGTGACTTTAACAAAGACCAAGGTAACCCTTACAAAACTCCTAATTGTTATATGCCACTGAGGTTCTGGAGAGAAAAGACAATAATTTCCTGGCTCCAATATTTCTCTCTACAAAGCAAAGAATTCCTGGGTCGAAAACATAATGCAAGAAATCTTTAGGTCCTCGCTTTCCTACGTATTTTTTCCTCTGTTTGTTCTTAGCCGCTTTCTCATCATAGTTCTGAAGCAGCTGAAATGGTTGAAGTTGGAAAATTCTGATGTAAGGTATTTGCTATTGGCCAAACCCGTTCTCAAAAAGGGGTTTCTTGCAGAAAAATTAATGACCTGTGGAATGAAAGGGAAGTTCAGGATTAAGAGAGGAGCACAATTTTGGGGAGTTCCTCACGTACCAGAAGGCAGGACATCATTAGGGCTGCGTTCTTGCAGGAGGATCAGCCACCCACAGAACCCCTACATTTTGCCTGAGAAAAAGATGTGCTAAAAATAGGTTGGAAGAAGCAACTGCCTGGAAGAACTGTGCACCCAGACTCAGGAGATTTCACCTTCACTGCTCCCATCTCAGTATGTCTGCCCAGTGCCCCGCCCAGCTTCTCATTTTGGGCTGCACTTACCTGAAATAGACTGTAGTATATACAGGCATGCAAGTGTTTATGGGCATGGCAGCCTTCCCAGTGTCCCCAGCTGGCAGATGTATTTGGAAATATTTTGAAACATTTTTGAAATATTTTGAGATCTTAAGGATACTGTAAAATGCTACTTCTGCTGTGAAAGCCTCAGGATTACAGCAGCCTGTACCAAGGAACAGGACCTCCAGATGGTGTCTGGGCAATTAGTTCCAGATTGCGGGACTCGTACGTTTGTATCTGGAAGAGGGTCAGTGGGGTGTTTCAGTCCAAAAGAGCTTCAAAGACTGAGCTTCAAAATAAAATAAGACAAATACATGCAAAAATGTTCACTAATGCACTCAAGCCCTCAAAAGTGAGGGAATAACCTGATTACAGTTAACATAATTTAATAGTCATATACCTGATTTTGAGCTAAATTGCAAAGAGTAACTTGCAGCTAGAAATTATACCCTGAGTCTTTCAGACACATGTATCATATTTAGGGCCAAAAGAGACAGATTCCGTAAGTGTCATTGATATGAGTAAAGGCAACAAACCCTCTGCTTAGGCAGCGTGCTCTAGCTCAGACAGAGGAAGGAGAAATAGTGAAAATGCATTGGTTTAGAAAATAGTTTAAACACGTTTTATTCAATAATTGTTAATGTGCCATTTAAGCTTTATTTGAAGCTTTATTTAAGCTTCAATTTTTTGCTAAGAATATACTTTACTAATTAATATAGTTGAAATTGTCACTTGTACACATGCAGACCTTGTATCAGCATATGGCAAGTACCAATTTTCAATGAGTTTGTGTTGTGAAAAATTAGAAGTGTAGACAACATATTATTAAATTATCTTATTACACAGCAGAAAACTTCTATAAATCTTTTAATGAAACAGAGCAAATAAAATGTATCTATCATTATCTAACCACCTCCAAAGTATATTATAATAGAAATGAAAAGTAAAAGATAAAAGGTAAATCTTTTGTCCTCCCCAAAGGCTGGACTGTTCTGTGCTTTATATGTTTGGCAACTGTGTTTTTAGGTATATAAAATAAGAACATAAAGCTTGATTATTCAAGATACTGGCAATAAAAAGATCCTGGAAAAAGTAATTAAGCACATACTTGAGTGACATGTTTGAAGTAAACCTGGAGACTTACTTTTAAACAGTTTTGGCTACATTCTTCAATAGTTCAAGCCAAATTATTCAACACATCATTCGGTCCAGGTTTTACTGAGCAAAACTACATCCCACAGCAATTTTCTGGATTTTATTCTGAATCGTTGCTTTTTTCTCCCTAGCATTTGCATTCAAACACCTCTCTGGAATGTGCACTGTTTAATTCTCCCAGAAAAAACATAGCTGTTGGTGGGAAGCCCTGTTCTCAAGGGAAGTGTTTAGTCGTCATCTAACTCTAGCCAAATTCATACTGGGCTTTGAGTATCAGAACAGAAACACTGAAATGGACATTGTTTTCCACAGGGAAACAAGTGAATGGAGCATGGGGGTAAGCCATCCGTGTTACTAAGCTCTTGGCATATTGAATTTGAAATGTCTATAGCTTTTTCAGTGTGACTGAATTTCTCAATATATTGAGCAGCTGTATTAAAAAAAAAAGGTACTGAAGAGTGTATGAAGGTGCTTCGATCAGCCCTCTGTCCATTAAAAAGGGACAGAGTATTCTGATTCATCATAGAAAGAGATGAAGATTTTTATCCTGAGTGTTGCTTAGGCTGAAGAGACAACAGAGTTACAGTTCCAATTAAAATGTCCCTCACAGCAGAAATATGTTGGGTGATGAAGATCACACCACAAAGTATTTCAATCTTTCTGCTGTCCACATTCATCTTTGCTCATTCATGCTTCTTCTAAGTGATGAGTTGATGATTCAGACAGAACACAAAGCAAGTCTAGACTAAGGTATGTGAACACTACTGTCTCTTCAGATTTTGTGTGTTCAACAGTTTCCCCTATATAGGTATGGTCTAAAAGCTGTGCACAAATAGCTACAGTAGATTTTTTTTTAAGCTCTGCAATACTTTTTTTTTTTCTCAATGGATGCTTGAAATCTAGGAGTGCAAGATATATACCCTGGTTGCAAGCAAAGTCAGCTGAATATCTATGGCATTTGTTAATAAAAACTTTAGGAAGTAGCTTCTGTAAAACTAAAGAGAATAGGGTGCAGCATGTGTTTACTTTACAGGCTTTCCACCTCTGCCTGTTACTCCAGTGTGTTAAGAGGTGAAGGCCAAAGGCTCCTAGAAAATTAAATGCTAAATTTGTGCATAGTGATAGTTTTGGTTAAAACTGGAACTGGCTGAAATCTGGACAAAAATACTTTACCTCAATCAATACTGAAAAGAAATTGTTAAAAGGCTTTATTTCTTACCCTCAAATAAATCAAGAGTTACTCAAGTAAAATCTTTTGAGCTGCAGTAGTCATAACTAGAATAAATATGAGAAAAACCAGTTCCTCAGAATGAAAAAGAAAAGTTAATGTAGTGCATCTGGCTTAATCATTGAGTCTGGTATGGAAAATGATACTATCAGTGCCAAGGATCATAGAAAAGTGTGTTTCTCTGAAAGATTTGTGAATGATCCATTGAAAAATCTGGCTCTGTGAGGATAGTAAAATACCTGTACATCAGATATTCATAGCTCTGTATGAAGCATTTGTTGGACTTCCATCTGTCTGAATGATAGGACGACTCATCTATGTGAACACAATCAGTAAAACAATAAACAGTTTTTTCTCTGTTTTGTCTGGTTTTATTACTTTTTTCTTTTTATCTTCTTTTTCTCTCTGCCTCCTTTTTCTACTGAATTCAGCTAAGATTCAGAAGCATGCCAAACTTGGATAGGTTTTTTGTTTTAATAAACAATTTTGCTGGTCTGGCATCTCTTCCCAGACTTTCTCTCTTCCACAGTCTTTGGTTCTGTCTTTCAGCAAATCAAACTGTTGACATGAAAAGCCATCAATCACACCTATTCCTTGAGATGTATAAAATACGTACGTTCCAAGCCTCTTGAACAGCACTAAGCTGTGGTTAACATTCAAACTACAAATATGTTAAATATATTTTGAATTTTGCAACATTTGCCATTCCAGTTGTTAAATGAACTTTGCAGGTGTTCAAATACACTGCTAATCCTGGGGTTTTTACTAAGACTGTTAGCAATATTAAACTGAAACTCTGAAACCAAGGCACACTAAATAAGCTAAAAAAAAATAAGTGTCGATAAGTGACTTGAGTTATGTTATAACTGGAATATTTACAGAAGAGGAAAAAATAAAATTGCTTTAAAAAATCTCAGCAGCGTGATCTTAAGTGTAGTACCAGACTCAACCACTTTATGGATTTTCCTGTTTCCCTTTCATGTAAACACATTTCCTAAAGAAACATAAATCCCGAAGCATTTTTCTCATCACTATGTTATTTATTAAAGCTCTTTTTGTTAATGATGATATCTAATATTTTCATTGTCACAAGCCATATGCAATGCAAAAACAAGAAGGAAAAATTCTGGTTCCTGGAAGAGAAATGCCAAGGTTTCGTTCACTTTAAGAATATGCCATGGAGTTATTCTCAAAGTTAGAACCACTCCACTTGCATAGACTTTTCTCTTATAATTTGCCCTTGTAGACTATCACCCTAAAAAAGGGAGATCCATAAACAGCAACGAAGAATCCCTGAACTGAATGATGTGTTTATTTGAATAAGGATAATTAATTTCGTAAACTGGGACTCCTAAACAACCCAAAAACTCTAAGGGGATAATTTAGTAACTTTGAAATATAACCATTTCTGGTAGAAAGCTAACAGGACCAGCATCCTAATGAATACAGAAAAAGAATCCACCTTGATAGGCACCCCCGAGGTGCAGCAAACTCAGCAGCGCAAGCACTGGTCAGGGAACGGAGGTTTTAAGTATTATTTTTCTTCTCCCGTGGAATTCCCTTGTCTCTGCTCTGTTTGCTCTGGCTGGTGCTGCAGGCTCTGTGTGTGCAGTTGGAGCAGAAGTGGTGACAGCCAGGAGGGTTGCACCTGGCTGCACAAGGGACAGCCACCCCGCGTGGCAGCAGAGGCAGGCGGAGAGCGTTGGCAGGCAGAGATGAGAAATCCTGCTGCCAATTCTGCACCAGTCCAGCCCTGCCAAGCCACCACTGTCCCCCACACCAGCCAGACTCCCACTTCCTTGTCCAGTCACCCCAAGCAGTAACCCTCTCCTGGGGTTATTTGTTAGTATTACATAAATTGCAGAGTCTTTGCTAGAGCTGTTTACCACTGCAGCACAACTTGGCACTAGACCACAAGTGAGAGTGAAGGTTTTACCAAGAACAATGCTTGCGGTCTCTTCAGGCACAAATTTACTCCTGAAAGAGAAGGCAGAGTGTTGGTCAAGGAACACTCCTTACCATAGGATTTTGCTCCTTCTTTACGCCATTTGACATTGCTTAGGTTGTGAACACATGTAATTTTGTTAAGTCATTTGAAGAAAATGTTAGAGGACTGCTAAAGCACATGGAACTATATATTTTTAAACCAATTGATCACCAAAGGCATAATTTCATGTTTAGAATGGCCTTCCTAGTTTTTTGTCTTTTTTAGCACAAATAACAGAACAGTACTACAATAAATCTAGGATTTATAGCTGCTGCTTTAAAGCCAGCCTTTAAGTACCATTTTGTTTATGGTTTTAATAAGGTCATTTAGTTGAAAAAGGAGTTCAAACTTGTAGGCAGTAGCCATGTGACTTGTTTAGTCAATCACAGCACAGGATATTTTAAACCCATTTTACAATGGTGTGTAAAAGCTTGTCTCAATAACCATCTGGAGAATATTGAGTTTCATAACTGGTAGGAATTATTCAATATCCTCCTCCCCACAGGAATAACAATTTCAAAATCTTCAAAGGCTGATATCTAACTGGAGAAAAGGTATTTAATGTTGTTAAAACTGGAAATTGTGTAGAACTAAACAATCCTTTTTGATCTACCTGAAAAACTACTTAGTAGGCCAGGGAAATAGTTTCCCCAACTGTCAAGTTTTATATATAACCAACATTTCTTTCTCTTTTCATCATTGAATTGCTTATTCCATTGCAGCCTAAAAATTTCTGACTGGGGCTTAGGATACCAAGTTGATTAAATTAATAAGAAAGCTTTTGTTTTTCTTTTCAAAACTCATAAAAAGAGCTTGCCTTTTTATTCTCCCATTTGGGACTAGCTTCCTGGCAGTCCTATGCATTTTCACAGGATCATGATGGTGAAAAAGAAACTTTCTTCCTAATGCTATGGACCACTTCTGAGTGAGGAGGCAGAATTGGTGCTTTTCAAGGCATGAGGTGCAGCTGAGGTCAGCAGAGATGCTGCATCCCACAGAAGGACACCACAGGCAGCTGGAAGCTGGAGTAGTAATCAGTGACACCCCAGTGATGGTGGTGTTTCATCTGTCAGCATGGGGGACAGCTATAAACTTCAGACTGTTCTTCAAGGCCTGCTGAAATCACTATACCTATATAGGAAAGATGCCTTTTCTACCTACCAGTCCATACCTGCACATCCCACATGCAAGCCTGCCCATACTCTACTCCTTTGCAAGCTTTTTTGGAGCTCAACAGCTACAAAGCCCTGTCCTGCTGAACTCAACCAGCAAAGCATCAATTAGCAATTTCTGTTTCTGGAGCAAAAACCCCATCACAATCATTAGAGAGGCAAACCGCGTTATCCCATCAATGGAGGCAACTGGGGAGGGGGGAAAGAATACAACACAAAAATTTTGAAAAGAATGACCTGAAGCATAATATCATGCAAAAATTACACTTGGGTAGGGGTTGAAAAATCAAATGACATGTTAATAACTGGGCCACACACAAAAAGTGCTTAAGATTTACACATCTCAGTGCAATCTCTTCTCTTTCTCAAACCAATTACCAAGGCTGTCTTGGAGTCTAGAGCAAACATCATCTCACTGAAAACACACTAGTGCATGAACTTTTTTTTCTTTTTTAATTTGAGCAAAGAATTTTTATCAATATAAAAGGATGGTAACCCCCAGAGTAAACACTTATCTGTAAAATAGAGATTATGTGCTTAATAACATTTAATATTTTGGCATCTCAAACCTCCTGTGTAGATCAGTCTGGAAGAGTGGTGTTTATTTTCTTGCTACATGTGAAAGTTCATTCTCAGTATCAAGTTTGTTTGGTCCACTAACTTTGTTAACCTTTGCATTTACTTCTGTATTTGATGGCCTTTCATGAGCAACCACTTTGGTAGCCAGGATAGAAACAGTTACATCAGGGTTAGAGGTCATAGCCATTATGGGATTTCAACTTAAAACAGTCGCTGCTTTAAGGGGATCACAGTATGTTTATGATTAATTATTTTCTTTGTGAGAGTTTCTATGAACAAGATTATTATAGCAATATATAAACCATCTGGGTAACCTTTAATATCTACCTACTTTCTTGATGAAATAATAATCAAGACTTTGTGAAAAATCACTCCCTACCAAACAGGATGCTACCAGAGCAACAGTACTTTTGTTTGCTTCTTCCAAGGAATTCCAAGGAAGAAAAAGTGGCTAAAAATCTACACCAAGTGCAAGTACATTTTTAACAGAACACAATTTGATCCTAATTAGAGAGCTGTGTATTTTTTTAATTACATACTTCTAGCTTTTTACATTTTTTAAAAACACACATCCAAATGAAATTCTCTGCATAAGTTGATTTTTATACACTACACCAGAACGTATTTTATTGAAGTCAAAACACCAAATAACATTTTAAAAAACTAATAATAACTTTATATTTACATCTTTAAGAAATACATTCCAATTGCACGGTTCAGATTCACAACGCTCAAGAGACGCTGAAATCATTGCTTAGAAACAGTATTTGCTGACTTCACCAGGGTAACAGTTTAATCCTTAAAGTAATCAACTTTCACCCTCTTCTTGGGTCTTCTGACTTTTAAGTTCTCACTAGTCTTTTTGAGAAAAACAGCCCTAGGAGACAGCTATTATTCTCCTCCATGGGATAGTCCACTTCATTCAGACAAGTAATATCATCTTCTGTTTACACTCATCTGAAACAAGTGCACAGGGTCACCCTCTACACTCTGATGTTTTACCAAAGCAAAAGGAAAGACTGCAGCAGGACACAACAGAGCTCCGAAACCCGAATAACCTGGGAAGCAGACTTTGCATGCCTATTTATTTCTTGCATTTGATCCTCTTGAAAAAAAAAATCCCAATATCATGTCCTCAAAGCATTTCATTTAGGCTGAAACACTGTAATAGAGAAGTCAGCTTTGGACGGTATTTCCTTTTGTCTGTTTTTAAGCCATGGGCCAGATCCTCATTTGGTGCAAACTCCACTGATCTCAGCTTATCCTTTGACTTAAGGAACTGAGTATCACATTTAGTAAGTACATATTAATGTTTTCAGGAGGAAGAATTCTTGAAGCTATCTAGAAGAAAAAAGACAAAACAAAAACAAACAAACAAACAAAACAAAAACAAAAACAAAACAAAACAAACCCACTACAGTTTTCTTAGCATAGTCAAAGCAGGATGGCAACCAAATTATATGAATAAACCACAATATGGATGCAAAACAAAAGTTCTCCAGAATTGAATCTCTAGCCGTAAAATCTACTGGCTAAACAGTAAGGAAGCCAAGAGAGCTAAACAAATTACCCTGACCAAGAATCTGAAGCAATGTTTTTTTCTGCAGCCTGTATCTCAGAAAACCTACAAAAATTCTGCATAATGCCCTGCTGCTTTCAAAAGCCTGGCTTTGGCTGCTGTGAAAAAGTATCTATGCAAAGAATTTCTTGAGCTCCAAAAGCTCTCTGAGATCAGAGCAACCACCATCTTGTAACAAATAAAACCCTCTGCCTTCCAGGAAGAAGTGCACATTTTCTTTCTTTGTGACCCACTCGTTGACTGACTTCTCTGCTCAACCTCTGCTGAGTACTGTGGTCATCTGAAATAAGCAGGAAGCAGGCTGTGGGTGCCAGCAGCCTGTAATGAGACCTCTGAAAGCAGGAACGAGAATCACAGCTTGGTTACAAACCCCTTGGCACATGGCTAGCCCTGAAAGATATATTGAGGAGAACACGCTTAAAAAACAAAAGCCTCAGTAACTTAATCACTGGCCCTAAATCTGCTGGCTGCATGGCAGTTGAACGAAAAGTTTCCAAAATATGTGTCCAGAGGATCATCTTACAACTCACTCACCCCAGCAACATACAATGAGGCTGTTAAAAGAAAACATTTTAGCTGTACACTATCACATCATCTAACACCTTCCCTTCTACGGATCCAGCGCAGAAAGCCTTGAAAATACATGTGGAGAGTGTTTCTTTTTGATAACTCTATGTGTCCATTGGACACCAGTATAGCATTTTTGGGAAATATTTCCACCAGACCCGCTCTTCAGGTAATTTGTTTCGCTGAGGAAGGAACATAACTATTTCACCCAGCTGGGCAGGTGCCCTTTGCTACCTGAATGAAAGATCTGCTGTCCTTGACTGGAGAGTACAGAGCACAGAGCCACTTGTATAACTGCTTCTTGACTCATGCCTGGGGTATGTCTGACAAGCTCTAGGGATCTTTTCTAGGACCACACCCAGAGGGAAACCCTTTTTTTTTTCTGCTAGAGCCGTGCTTGAATTAGGATTGCTGCTCAGCACTGCCTCTCTTAATTCGTATCTGACATTTGAATTCATTCAGATGTTGGCATCATGTCCCCAACAGCCTGTTTCCTCTATGAGACTTGACAGTATTTTCCTAAATCCCTTTGATATTGCAGCCATAGGAACTCTCTGCCTATTGATTTTGGTGCCATTGGTAACACACTCAGTCGAAACTGTACAGTCATTCGGTAGCTCTGATTTTACTGAAAACATTTGGTAGGGTTGTATAATCACTGATTAAGCATTCTGGACCAGTCTCTTTTTCCTCTGAGATTGTATTTTCATACTTTTATAGCCAATAAAGTCCCAGGCCGGGCTGCAATGTTAGCAACAAGGTATCCACCCTGAGCTTGCTCTTCACACTCTCAACCCAAACACTGACATGGTGCTATTGGTACAGCAAATAAATGCTTCACTTACTTCTCTGTAAGCCTGCTCTGGGGTGACCAGCATCACCCGTGCCATCAGTCCTGGTTCCTGCATGCCAAAGCTGAGGGCAGAGTAGTTCTCCTGTACGATAATTTCTGCCAAAAACTGGTGGCTATTTTTGAGATGTAGATGTGTAAAATAAAAGTGAGATTCTTCTCCTGGGGACATGTGTTATGACTGTATTTTTACCATTGCTGGCTAAATTACTACAGCCTATCTGGAGTCAGTGGGAGTTTGACTACTTGCACGAGCTGAGGATCTGACCTTGCTTGTGAAGCTGCTCCAGCTTCTTTCCCTAACTCTTTCTAAACTAATGGATTAAACCAGGCAACTTCTTTCTGTCCATAAAAAAAGATTTGCGAGGGACAGGGGACAGAGTGTTTCTCCTCCCTGGGAGACATCTTTGCTCTTGTAAAAAGCCTTGGGACAGGGGCTGCACAGAGCTGCACACGGGACTCGTGTCCAGCACAATGTGTGGTGAGGAGTCATCACAGCCTTCTGAGCACGTCTTCAATCTGCAACACAACTTGCTGTTTGGCACAGAAGCCAAGTTTGCTTCTTTGCATTACTTGGGATTGGGCACGTTACAGGGAATTAAAACATAATCCATTACTGTGATAATACATTAATAAACATCCAGCAGCTGCCTCAGCATACCTCATAAACCACAAACGTCCCGTGAAGTGGTACTGGAAATGCTTTACTGTGCACCAAGCACTCATGGTTTTTCTCTTTCCACTCCTCCTAAGGGCTTTCCATCACGCAGTCGTGCCCCCTCACATCATATCCACCCTCTTGCTCATATCCTTGTTGTGTTGTCTACCTTCTGCAAAGCTTATTTAAGAAATCCTGTCACATCCTGCCCACTCTATTTTTTATCCAGCAGAGGAAGACTTGACACTCTAGTTTCTAGTAAAGCAGCGGGGGAGACCATTTGTTTCTTACCACTATATTTATTATGTTCAGTCTGTTAAGGGAGGTAGGAGGAGTGAGCAAGAGCAACGTTTGCTCCTGTTCCCAAGCGATGTCAACTGCTTCTACTTGTCAGCTGCTAAGCCATCCTCTCTGCTGAATATTAAAAGATCCTGCCACTTTTCTGCTGTCTTAGAAAGCCCGATGGCAACTTAGAAGGTGAACATGTGTTCCTACTCTGAAATCAGACAGAGTTTCTTCTGGTTGTAGCATTAAAACGAACCTCAAAGAAACTTTCCCAAAACTAAAGAGGGCTGTGCTCAGAGGTCTCTGTGGGGTTGAGCCAGTCACCTCCTAACACAAAGCAGGCCCAGCCATGCAGGGCTGTTGCTGGAGAAACAGCTTCTCAGGCAGTGCAAACCTGACAGCTCTCTGCTGCCTGGTGCAGCAAGGCTGACAATGCACAGCAGAGGAGCCTCCAAAGACATGGCCCAAGAACACATCCTGGAAAACCTCAGCTGCTGTGAGAGCTCTCCCCTTGCTGGCTGACAGCGAGGTAACTGCCTTCCTATGCTACCCACTGAAAGCAGATCAGCAAATCTGTGAGCCCACCAGCAGCAAACCCCACGAGCACACAGGGAGGGCTGGGGGAAGCAGAGCCCTCTACCCAGAAAGGTATGAAGGAATCTGGGGAGCTGTGCTTCCAAGAGATGAGGGACACCCTCCACTGCTGACACAGCAGTCTGGCTCACACCAGGCACAGGCTGTTCTGCCAAGTGGGGTACCAGGTTCAATGTCATCTCCCCAGTTTTTCAGCCCTCCTGCAACTCAGGGAGGAGCTGTTGCCTTCTTGGGTCAGGTGACTACAGACCTTTCAAGGTCTTGCTGTGCTTGTTGAGAGAACAAATCCATGAGGTAACCCAAGTATTTATTTGGTGCCTCTCTTTTCTGCCATGGAAAATGGGCAATTCTTTATTTATTTGCACTCCACAGAAACTAATAGGTGCAACCAACTTTCTTGCCCAGAAATCTACCTCTGACTTGACAACAAGCACAGTGCCCAAAAGAAGATATTTCTCTCGACTTTTTTCCAACTAAATGCTCCCTGCCACTTCCCTTGCCAGTGTCTTCCTCTCCGCACCTTGCAGCCATGCACGTATCAGGTGCAGTTTACAGCCAGGCACAGGGCTGGGGTGTGGCTCAGCTTCTGCTTAGCCTGGCCTCGGGCCCTTTGTGGGGTTTTGGGTGGCAGTCTCTTACTGCTTTTGGCTAAAACTGGAGTAAATAGGACAGGCTGCTTCTGCTTCTTTCTCTCCATAGGAGCTTAGTGCAAATTAAACACAACCATCAAGAAAGACAAAACAACAGAAGAGGAGAAGGAAATCTGTCAGATCTTCGCTGACCATGGAGGGGAGATTATTTTGAATGTTGAAGCTGATGTGACAAAATTTTCACAACAGAAGTACAAGATACGCATTTTTCAGTTTTAATCAATATATTTCCTATATATTGAAAGACGCCTATTTTAATTTTGAAATCCATCAGTCATTTTTCAATAACATCTGATATAAAAAAGGGGATTGTTTCATATTTTCAAGGGGGCATATCTAGCTTGCAGTGGTAATATTATGCTGATTTTATCATGAATGTGAACATCCTGAACTTTCTTCTGATATGAACTCTTGCACTGCTGATTTTTCCATCATAGAAAGAGTGATCACAGTAATTCCATGGCTGCTTTTCTGATCTTTTTTTAATTCTCTGTTTTCTTTTTAACATCTATATTTAAGTAACAATTATCATAGAGCCATAGGATGAGATTTTATTCAAGTTCAGCAAAAGCATTTTGATCAGTCATTATGGGGGTCAGACAGTCTTACTGTCGATAATCTGAATTGTTTAACCGCACTCCATGGCCTGAGATGGTGCAGCAACCGTCTCAAGACAGATAAGATATTTGTGTCACAACGAGCCCCAGACAGGAAATCCCAGAGATCATCATGGATTAAATACTAAAATTAATTCTCTATTAGAAAAACATCATCAATTAATTTTAAAATTTAATTTTTCCAAAATAAAAGTTTTTAAAATTATAAATGCATGTTGTTTTATGAAAAATGCAAATAGAAAAGTAGGTTTGGTTCTTCTAAGGCCGTGGATTGAGACATTTTCAAGATCTATTAATTAGCATCACATCCAGCTGCCTGATAACTTTACTCTACTTAGGCTTCTAACCACAGCAGCAACTAGCAGGGAATGGCAGTTCTCCAAGCACTGGCGAGAGGCAGCTTAAGTACACAGAAGCAATGCTAGATTTATTTGCTCAAAAACTGGAGAACTTCATAAAAGATGCATTCATTCTACTAAACCAGGGTTTACAATTATTTAGCTGTCAAAATCTGTTGCATCTTTCACTTGCAGAAATAAAAAAAAGAAAATATGAGAGAAAATCAGAGAAAGAAATGGTGACCAATACCTGTTCGAAGGATTACTAAGGTTATTCCTTCAGTTTAGCTTTGTACTGTGCTAATAAATAAACATTAAAAAAACAAAGTCAAAATAATTTCAAATCTAAAACCAGGGAAGCATAGGGAGGACAAGAAGACCTATCTACTCAGCCAATATTGGATACTCACCATAACAAGACAGACTATTTTGTGATTTTCTTGTATTCCTCTAGGCTTAAAGTCCCATTTAGGAGGCCACCTAAGGTTTCTTTCAGATGCCACTTAAAACGGTGCAGAAGACTTAAATTCTTTGCCAGGACTCTGCCTCAGGTTGATGTTATTTTGAAAGTTTCATCCAAAACATGTTGGTGGTTGGTTTGAACAAGTTTATTGAAAATATAACTTAGTCATGAGGCAGCATAACGATACAATTCCTTCCTATCCCTGCTCTCAGAGGCTAATGAGTGGGGAGCAGGAGCTGGTGGAAGGGCTCTGGCTACAGCTCAAGAATACTGCAGCTTCCCCAGGATGATGCAGTACTCCACTGGTCCTCTCAACAGGGGAAGAACAAAGTTACCATCATGATGATGCATCATAAAATAAACATCTATGCATCCATTTATTAACTTATAACAAAATACACTTGGAAACAAAATCAACTGCTATGGTCATTTTAGAAAAAGGTCTTTTCATGGGCTTTATGAAAAGCATAATGTATCTCAGGTTTCTGCATTATGAAAGCAGTAGCTCATGAAAGGTGTGCAGATATGTGGAGGCAGCAGGGTTAGACCAAGAGACCAAAGTCTGTTAGCTTCAACTTTCGACAGATGAAGGATTGGAAAAAATCTGACAAGATAACAAAAATTACGTAGATATTGACATAGATTTCTAACTTTTTGTATTATCTTGTTCACATTCTGGTTTAATGCATTTACTATGTAGTTGTATGTAAGTACCAAGTATTTTTAATTTGGTGTTTACAAGATGCAAAATCTAAAATGTACAAAATGTGAAAGACACTAGAAGATTACATTAAACTGATCCAAGATATAGTTTTTTTGATCATTCATATTAGCAAACCAGTAAGAGTTCTGTTTGTTCAATGTAAAAGTAGGGAATGCATAATGCAGTTGATACCAGGCCATGCTATAGAATGTCAAATGAAAACATGAAGGGGAATAAATCTGCCAAATCCTTGGTGGATACACACACCAAAAAATCTTTTCTATAACAGATATGCCTAAAAGAAAAGTGTCTCTTATTTTTAAATTTTTATAATGTAATTACAGATTAGTATTAGGCAGACCAATTAAAATCACTGTTTTCTTATAACGTGCCTTAATAACCTTCTTAATGAATTCTCTCCATCACTAGCTATACTAGTCAAACATGACAATATAAACAATGACTGGAAATGAATGGTCACCATTTATCAAACTGTAGCTGTTGTACTACAGCAACTTTTCTTTCTTACTCAGAAGGATCTGACATTTAACAGAGAAATATTAATTATAAGACTTTTGTTTTGAAATTTCAAAGCAAGCAGTATCACTCTAGTTAGGGCCTTTTAAAAGCAAAATAACAATGTGATTATTGTGGTATGGCCAAAATTTACAAAGTGAAATCATGACATTTCTCCAGGCTTCCCTGTGAATCAATTTGGGATCTTGTATTTACCCAGTGTAACCTTTCAGCCCATTAGTTCAGCTGCAAAAGTCACATGAGAACTAATTGAATTCCAGCACAGCCTCTAACAGGTGCATTTTATAACATGTCAGATCCCAGAGTTAGATGATTAAAGGACAACTCTCTACTGGGTTTCCAAGTAATAAACACCTATTTTCTATACAAAAAGCATAGAGAGGCTCTGCCAGCTGAAATAACCTACGAACCAGCTCTACTTGTGCTTATATATCCCAGTGGAAAGCACACAAATCAACCTGTTCATCTCTTCCCACTGCTAAAATTCAGTGAAGAAAAAAAGACCAAAAGCCTCATTTCTAAGATATTGCACCCAAAACATGAAAGAATTGTCTGCTAATCAGATTAGTCTCTTGGCAAGACAAAAGGAGTTTTTGCATAGTCTTACTCACCTTTGAAACATTATCTCTCACCGCCTTATGGCTAAACCACTGTGATCTGTTGTGGGCAAAGCTCTGATCAAGATTTATTTGACCCCCTTATTTCCATGTCTGTTAAGTGCACTGTCTTGAAAGTAAAACAGGTGTAAGTACAAGCTCTTTCACAATGATCTCATCAGGTCTCACAATCACAGAACACTTGTTCAACACTAAGTAGAGAAATTAAACCATCAAAACCGATTAATAGTGTGAAATTATGATGATTTTTCATGGATTAAGAAAACTTTGTGGAAAAAAAAACACTACTGAAAAGTGTAAACAATCATATTTTTACTTGTTTTCAGATTTGACTCTTTCCCTGAAACCTTGTATATTTTATGATGACAATTTTTGACCCGGCCTTCCTTCAGTAGCAATGCTGGTTCAGCATCCTAATTACGTGTTCAGGTCAGGAAGAGAGCTGTAATTTTCCCCACAAACACATTTTGGTTATCTAAATTTATCATTATTTACTTTTACTATCTCATTTTTTTGTCGTGCTGAGAAGGAATAATATAGTGGTAACCTTACTTGTTCCATTTCCTCTGTTGCCTTATCAGCTGAAAAAAAGTAATTGTAGTAAAAGGTAAATTACATCAGGGCTTTCTCTGATTTAGGGCTCTGGTTTAATTATGCCAGTTTAAGATGCCATTTTTTCCCCACTGTCCAACACAGTAGCAACCAACACCTCTAAAGCACGCACATGTAACGGTGCCTCAGCTGCTCTTAACTCCTTAATCTTAAATGCCAATGAAGGTGCAGTTACTCTCAGACACTGCACCAAACCAGAGCAACAGAAATCTGCCTGTGTCCACCCAGCAGCTGTCCTGTACTGCCACAGCACGATCTCTCACACAAGGGCAAGGTACATGGATGAGAGAAGAAATATCTTGAGCAGAATAGTAGTGTTCATCAGACAGAGATAGCAAATTTTGTGAAGGTGGGAGACATGATTGCTCTCTCTTGGGTTCAGTACCACCTGAAAAAAAATCTATGCAATGATAAACAAGAAGTACTGAAAGAGAAGGTCTCTTAAAGAAAAGCACCTCTGCAAGTACACAGAGGTGAAACAAAGTTAATAAACAGATAGTTACAAAGCACACAGGGATGATCTGAGTTTTCAGGACACTCTGAGCACCCACGTTTAACTGTGATCTCACATTGCTGCTCGTACTACCAGGTATTTTCTTCTAATGCATTTGCTGATTATATTCTGGCTGTCTTCAGATCCATAACATGGGCAGTACAGCCACAGTCAATTCGCATTTTCAGTCCCACTTTCAGTTTCACATTTCTAACTAGGTCCATGCATTTATATCCAGGTTTTACCTATGTTTCTTCTCTGAATTTAGTAGGTGCTGCCTGTAGTCTTTATTAAAACACCTACAGCTCAAAAGAAAGAATAAAATATTTCCTCTGTGTGAAGCAGTAAGCCCCAAACTCTGCTACATCAATGTCATGGATAGATGGCAGATTGCCTCAAAATATTCAACAACTTACGTGGCTGTACTTACCCACAAGTGGAACTCCTTAGCTGTGCTGAGGGGGTCCTGGTGGGAGGGTTGTCCTGCCTCCCTTGCAGAACAGCAGTTCAAAATTCACATCCTACAACATTCAGGACAGGCATTTCAATTGGAGAAATGAAGGTAAGATCTAATTACATTTCACAGTAAAATCTGTTTCTACTAAGATGGGTTGGTGTATAAAGCTATTTCAAAGTCCTATTTGTCCTTCAGTGAGAACAATCTTTCTTCATCCTTCACCCTGCTCTGATGGTTCCTACCCATGTTCCTCTCATGCTCCTACCTTTGCACTTCATCTCAAATCTCAAAAAAGAATACGTAAAAAACCAAGCTAGTATTCCCAAGGAGTTACAAACCACAAACAAATACTATATTAAGAAAAAAGTATATTCCAGTCATTCCTGGGCTGATCAGATTCTGTAAAACTGTTTATTAACTGGGGTATGCTCTCTGCATTAATTTTTACAGCTCCTGACCTTGCAATATCTCATGAAGGCTCCTTGTGTGCCAGTCTTTTGGTGTAAAACGCAGTCTGGACCTCCACAGTCTTTCTGATTTGCAATAAAAATCACACCTTTTAGAGGAAAGAAAATCGCTCCTCTCTGCATTCATGGTGAAATATACAATGAGTTCCTTTGAAGAAAAAAAAAAACAATTTTTCCTCATTGAATTTTAAAGGCTTTGATGATGTGGTTAGGATAGCAAATAATGAAGGTTATGTTAGGTGCTGCCAGAAATTTAAGAACACCCTTTTTTTTTCATATACACTGGAAAAATCAGCTTTTAGCATGAGAGAAGGGTAAAGCATATTTTTATTCGTCAAGGAAGGCAGATTTTTGTTCCCTGTCCCCCACCCCTTTGAGGTTCTTCCAGATCGTTTGCTGTTATCCTTCACACAAAACAGCATCAAAAGTAGCATTCAAAGAAAGGAAGCTGCAAAAGATAAATTGCTGAAAATAAAGCCTGCTACTGGAAAATGTGCTTTGAAAATTTCTGCAAGACTTTAAAGTTTATTCCTCTAGTGATGCAAGCTTGTGAGAAAAACTGCATGGACAAACCAGTCTAGAGATAAATCTTTTTCAAAGCTATTGCATACAAATATATTTTTACGTAAATGTTATTCATGCTTTAAAAAGTAATCCTTTTAGAATCATTGTGTATCTCAGAGTGGTGTTTTTTCAATTAAGATTTAATTTCAATTTATATTTATGCATATATACCCACAAATATTGTTTCAAATAGTTTTCTCATTAACAATTTTTTTAAAATTTTCTTAAGAACAAACCCTAAAAGTTTGTTCTGCAAGATTGTCAATATTCTGTTCACTTATTTGTTTTTGATCTTTTGTGTGGTCATTGAATTTCGTTCTGATGTTTATTTCTTTATGAATACAGAAATTGCACTGCCATCCTAGCACTCTTTGTATACACCCTGTCACTACTACTAAGGTACATCTACGAGTACTGTTGTATTCTAGCAGAATTACACTGTCATTTAAGGTGGATGGCAGAACAATTTGTGTCACAAGCACAGTCTATGGATATAAAAGAACAACAACCTCAGCCTGGCACTTTCAGAAGAAGAAACAGAATTTATAAAAGTCTTTAAAACAGCTGTAGTTCAGATATTCGCTCAGACTGGGAATGTGGGGTTTTTTTAAGGAAAAAAAAAGGATGAAAATGCTGAAAATAAACCTCCTTCTTATGTCAGTTAACATGTCTGTATTTTTTACTTTATGTTATATGGTTGAATGGAAGGAAAAACGACTGCTCCTCTCAGAGGTTTTGTGCTGTCGCTTTGTCTCGCGCAGTGCTGATTGCACCGTCTGGGCCTGCGTTTGCAGGGCTGGGCTCTCTGGAAGCATCTGTGTTTACATCTCTCCTGTGACCAGCCTGAGCCGGAGCCTTTCAGCCCCTTTCAAAACCAGCCCGAGTGGAGTTTAACGAAACTCTGTGTCACTGGGATCAGTTACTCCCAGGAGTCAATCCTGCTCAATTTCTACCTTCCACTGACATTTTGACACAAATAGGCAGGCAGTCCTTCTGGTCTGGAGATAGGAGGGGTGAAAAAAGTGTGAATTCAAACAGCTGTTGATAAATTGCTCTACAAGGCCTTCACTACTAATTTCTGTCAGTAGACAGTAAAATGGCAATGGCTGCTCAAACTCTTCCAAAAACAACACTTCCTGTGACAGGACAGACCACACTACATTGACAGATTGGAATTGGTCTTGTGCAATTGGCTATTGAGTGCTATCTAAAATCATACAGCTGGTGTTGAACAGGGGTATTGTTCTCACTCCGCATTACAAATATAAGCCCCACATAAATAACAAAGAGGGGATCATGCCCACATATCTGCTCACTAGAGCAGAGGGGCTTTTGTAAGCCACTTCTGACAACACTTGTCTTTTGGGAAGGAATTTCCATACATTTCCTTCTCTGAACCCTCCCACTGGTTTCTTCTCTCCAAAAAGGTGACACAACCTATAGGTTTGATTTTGTACTTGACATGGACTTGGAGGATATCAAAGGCAGACAGCTGGAAGTGCTGTTAGGATACAAGCGCCAATTTTTTTTTATCATTTTCTGAGGCCATTGGATTGCCAAAAAGAAGATATATAGAGAGGTAGAGTCTGAGAACAGAAAATAGTTTGGTTTGAAAAGAAATGGACAAAGAGCTGTTCGCATAGTCAGGGGATGCAAAGTTGTCATACTTCCCATTGCTGACTCCAAACAAAAAACAAGATAACCAATAGGACTGTTCTGTCTTCCTGGCGAGGTTTTATGTTGAGAGAAGACCCACCTTGCAAGCTAACAAGTGGGCACGGCTGGCAGTAGTTTTAGCACACCTACTGAAATGTGTAAGATTAATGCTGCACAGCCACAAGAAGAATCAATTCATTAAACTATTGACGTAGTTCTTATGATCAAAGTGCTTATTAAAGAGAGAGGATTACAGATGCAAAGGATTGAAGTAAAAGTGATAAATAGCTCACTTGGTAAGTTCAAGGAAGATTACTAGTGCTGTACTCTGACTGGGGAAATCCACCTTGCTGAGGAGTTGCATGCCAGAAAAACATCTCATGAGGATTAATCCCTCAATTAGCTCAGGAGCAGCAGTGCTGTGTTACTTGTTTGGGTCTATACTGCAGTGTGTCTATAGGTTAACTCATTTTTGTGGCCCTGCCTTGGGAAACTCTCCCTCAGACTGCACCAGATGGTATAGACATGCTCTTAATGCTCTTCTTCTAAGGCTAGGTTAATATCATGCATCACTTTCAAGCGAAAGATTATAAATTATATCATAATTTTGGATATGTGCCTATCCAGACCATGAAACAGGGTGTTTTATGGAGGATTTGTTCTCTCTAAAATTCCAGCAGTCAGTAGTAGGTTGCTAATTTAAGGAAACAAGTGACCTTCCCCCACAGCATAGAAGTTTAATATTGCTTTGTGGGAGAGTAAGAGGAAAAAGGAACATGTGCCAGAGATTGTGATAGCACAGTCAGCCAGTCAAACAGGCCCATTCTCAAGTCTTTCAGTGGAGCAGTTTGGCTTACCCTTGAAGAAGGCCAGGTGATGCAAGCAAAGAAATGTAATGGCTGGAAATACTTGTTAGATTGAAGCATTAGATTAATAGCTGCAAAATGGAACTGATATTTGCATGACTACTCTTTCATATCCACGCTATTTTAACAGACTTTCCTGCAAGGACTCTTTCATCCTGATTCCTGCAGCACTGCCATTTGGCAATTGCTGTTTAAAAATGTTGTGATACCGTGTGAAAATCTTCCAATAACATTCTTGGGAGACATAATTTTGTTTCGTTTCCACATACCTCTCGCAACTTGTTTCAGGGTTAGAAACATTTGTATGGAAGTGAGACTTTCCCTTTAGGGCTCTGTTTTCTTGAATGTTTTGCCCCACAGTAAATTCCCTAATTTGAAAATGCCGATGCCACTGTCACACATGTAAATATGGTGACTTCACAGGCAAAGAGTTATGGCAATTACCAGCATGTACAATTACGTAATTTGCACCTACAATCATAGTGATTACACAGTGTAGCTGGGCATGTAAATGTTCACATACAGTGAATATGCAATAGCATATTTGAGTGATATAGGATTCTCCCTTTGGAATTATTCTTTTCCTGTTGCATATTGTGCATATAAATTAATACATGTGTATGCCTGGTGAGAAAAAATGTGGTGACTGCTATATCCTAACAGTTATTTCCTATAAAAATTATGAAGTAGTTGAAAATCGCATAATATGGGCCAGAATTATGATATCCTGGATAAATTAAGTTCTGTGATTTCAGGTGAAAGCCAATTAAAAGTAATTTAGCAACTCAAACAACAATAATTACCTCAACTTCATATGTGCATTTCTAAAATAAATTAAAAAAAAAAAAAGAAGAAAAACACAAAAAATATACTAATGTGTTTCTTGTGTTTTAAATCATCCAGCATAACAAGCTAAAACTTTTGGAGCCTTAGTTAGAAATGGTAATTTATATGAAACAAAAGTGTCTATCTCAGCAGCAGTTGCTTAAAAAAATTAGGTAACAGCACTAAATTTTGTGAGAGTTCCCAAGAAGTTTCCAGTGCCCGAAAGATCAGCCCTGCATTTTTCATAATTGCAGAAGATTTTCTGGGATGATGAGAAAGAATCTTACATCCATAAGGCTTAGCAAGGATACATGAAATCTCCTTTTGCTCCTGGAAAACAGGAAATGTGGAGCAGTCTCTCACTGCTAAGCTACTGTTCCCTATTGCATTACTTAAACGTACCAACAAGAGAGGATGATAAAGACACTTTTGTCACAAATTGACTAGAGAGAACAGAATATGAATTAGATACAAGAAAATGAAAGAAGCTTAGTTTGAAGCCATAAAGAGATTCAGTCTTGCTGTTTATTTCTGCTTTAGAAAGATAAAGGAGACAGATAGCATTGCACTTCTCATGCTGTCTAAAGATAAAAGTATAATGTTACCTTGAGATCTAAGAATTAGAGAGTGGATATGCTTACAGGTCTTTAAATATCCAGTTAAATTTATAACTCTATTGCATATAAATACATTCGGGTAAGCAGATGAAATTTACGAAAAGAAAAGAAAATGAAATTAAAAATTTTTATTGTGCCCATGATTGCGACAAGCTTATTTCCTTAGTATGAAAATGTCAAAAGAAGAAACTAGAGTTAAGACCACCTGAATAACCAGTTCGAAGGTGCTCCCTGGTATTGAGCAACAGATATTCACACTGGCTGAGCAGATGCTTGTTCCTAGCTTGAAAATTTTTGTTTAATTGACTTTCAGGAAGACATCTATCTTGCTGGACCTGGAGAATGACATCATATTCTGCTTATCATGCAAGATTTCTCATTGCTGCAGGATGCTCAACCCTTTTAGAGAATGTAACACCAACCCCCAGTTTTGGTGAGCCCTGTTCTTTGTTGTGCACTGGTATGAATGAAATACAATCAGATAAACAGTTACTACCTTAAAAAGCAATCTTGCAGGAAAAGGCTCTCTTTGTGTGCAGAGCCAACAAGGTCATGAGTTCTCAGTCCAAGTTTTTCATCGATGTGCTCCTCCTGGTTCCTTCTGGGTAATTTCAATCTTTAGAACCAGTCTGAACTAGACCCAAATAAACAAACAGAGGCTTTGGATATTATATGCCATAAGAAAAGTCGTCAAGCTTGCCACCATTAATTAGAGCTGAAAGTTCACTTTCTCCAATGAGATGTTGCAGTGATTAAGAAAACTGTAATGGACATATTGGCACATCTCTGCTACTGCTATGGTTAGGCCAATCACAATAAATGCTTGCCAAGTGTTTCTCTGTTTAAAAAAATATCATTACATTAGATCTTCTTCTGGATTTTAGGTTTTACATCATGATTAAAGAAGGCTAGACCAGAAAGAGACTACTTAGGATAACAGCATGCTGCTTTCAAGGATGAGGAGGATGGGGAGGAAGGGAGCCAACTATGCACATACAAAATGAGCTAAATGACAAATGCTTCTTGAACCTTTCCATACATTTCAATTCTAATGAAACTGCTGCTTTTTAAGTGTATCTTATTGCAGCATTCTGCCTTACCTTATATAAATACATATATATATCTGATATATAAATATATACAGCTGAAAATGTTCAGTTAAAGTTTAGTGTCTTGTATTCTGTTTCATGTTCACAAGTGAAAATAAGTTAGATAAGCCTTCACACAAAAAAAGCTGTACTTTATCAATTCAGTTCTATAGAACTCGGTCATTGCTTCATGTCACTGTTCATCATATACTTGCAAAACTTTTCATTTTTTTAAAACAAAAGCTGAGGATGAAATCCAAACCTGATTGAAGTTTTCAGAGTCCGGTACACACATCGCTTCTTATGATTAATTCTTCAGTAGTAGAAATTAAAGTTACTGCCTGACATTGCCCAGTGTGAGATGCAGTTTTCTGTGCTACAGAAAGTAGTGAAAAACCCCACAAACCTATCTTGTTTCAAACAATTTAGAACACTGCATTGTTGTGCAAAAGCATCTAAGCCTTAATTCCAACTTTTTTTTTTAAATTATTGTACCCAAATTGGCATCCCCTTTTGCTATTTTTAAGTTTGTAGGGTTTTACAGGAATGTTCACAGGCACAGAGCAGACATTAAAACTGTCACTCAGATGACCCAAACATGGAGAACAATATTCAGTTTACCTCTCACATACAGTAGACAAACTTGCTTTTAAACAAACCTCCTTGCAGGGAGCTATGGAGTTGCCCAGTCCAGCAGTGGCAGCTCTGAAGAGACAAGTAACATTTGATGGGCCCTTGAGCCTTTAAAACCACGGCTGGAACTCTTTGTGGTGTTTTTAATTTCTTTCCTGTCCTTTTCCTCTCTCCAGTTTTCTATTGAATTCTTGCCCTCTCCTCCTCCTCTCTTTTTGTCATCTCTTCATCTGAACGCCAGTATCTGTTTCTGGAAAATGTGCTTCCTGGAACTATAGGGAGAAACCTCTGGTCTCCTAGAGGGAATCTCTATAATGTTCTACAATCTCCTGTAAGAATTTGCCCCAATGTTTTTCAATTCTGGGTTCCTCTTTCTCTGTTTCTCTTTCTTCTCTTTGACTAGCTTTTCCAATATTCTTAAATCCTTCTTGCAAGTCACTCAGTCATACTCCCCAGTGTGCTGTCTGTTCTGCAGCATTTCCAGGTCAAGGTTTGAAAGGCAATGAATTAGCTGGAATAGGCTTAAATGCCACAATGTCAGTGAGAACCACAGAAGGATACAGGAGGAATGGGCTCTCAGTGAAGCAGTACCCTTCTTGAAAAGAAAAAAGTAAGATTAAGCACAGTCTTAATCTAAATGCTACCAGCATGAGAATGGTATCACTTGCTAACTATAAAACTCTTCCAGAGTGTTCTACAAACCTCAAGACCTCACAAATTCCAGGTATAAGCCTGAAAATTGTTGGTCCTTTGTTTCTCTGTGTAGATTGATGACAACTGCAATGTGTTCTCCACAATGGGCCCCTCTTCTTACAAAAATGAGTGCTGATACTGCCTGGCACTGGGCAGTTCTACCAATTGATAAATTCCTCTGCTTAGATCACCTAACAGCAAAATCGACCTTAATGTACTATCTATTGTTCAGAAGTTTTATCCCCCGGATAGCATGACTAAAGGATTGTCATTTGGTCACATCAGATTTTCACTTTGGAAATTGTATATCTCTAATCATAGTAGAAGCCTATAAATGCAGATGGTCTATGTTGTCAGGATTATATCTGTAGCACCTTACAAGTGTGAGGAAAATATGCAGATTGTAATTAAAATTTTCCATTGTGGTCTGAAATCTATTAACATGTTGTGTGCAGCTGTATTTATGTGTATTGTCAAGACTTGCTTCTTGAAAATATGTGGTCCCTATCAGTATAAAAAAATGTTTGGTATGAGGTGGTGAAAAAATATTGCACGTTTGGATTTTCCTCTAATTTTACTCTTGTTGATGACAAAAGAGGTAAGAAATTATCTGGCTGCATATTTATTTTTTTTCTAATTCATTTTTTTAGTGTGATTTTATCTTTTTTATTTGGGTAAGTGAGGCAGGTCTGAAGTTCATTGGCAATTTGAAAATCAAAAAAAGCAAAAGAAAGTCTCCTGGCCTAAGTTATGGACTAAGCTCCTAGAGTTCTTCAGAAATAAGTGTAGATTTTAGGCTAGTAGCCTTGAGAAGACCTTGTCTCACTTGGATGCAAAACACGTCATGAGTTTTGCATTCATGCCAAAAGAGGGTTTCAAACATGTTCATTTACTTCCAGATAAGTTTGTGTTTTATTCCTGTTCACTGAGATGTTCCATTCCAGATTTTTGCAATAATCTCTCCTTCTTGCTGTACTGTACAAATTCCTTCAGTTAAATGTCTATCTTTGCATGTTTTGATTAATATGGGAGGTGGATCTTCTGTAACACTGAAGAGATTTGTATTATATCCACACTCTTTTTCTGTTTTGGAGTACAACAAACCAAACAAATGGAAAGTCAAACAAAAACTCCTTCAGCTCTCCCACAGATTTTTTCCAAATGTATCTCAAGGGAAGGGCTTGAGTTTTTCAGTCTTTCACCCCTTCCTGTACTGACTGCTTGTAATCTAACTTTCTTCATAAACTGTAAAAGAAGATTAGCTTCTTCTTCAGCTAGTCATACTTTCAGCAGTGAATAATATTTCTTACTTCCTTAATGAAAATGTACAGAATTTGACAATATGTGCTGGTATTTGAATACTATTCTCCTCCTCACTTTATCCTGGGCTTTGGCTACGGAAGTCCCATTGTCCTATCCATGAAATGCTTCTGAAATTATTTCCAGGATGCAGAGGAAACTTCCCTGAGTCAAGAGGCAGTACTGTGACAACCAGAGGTCTCTTGAATGTCTCCTGTGCATAGGTCTGTGGAAAGAAATGAAGTGGGCAGTCACGTGCTAAGCAGGATCTTTGATTCGGTATGGCATGAAGCTCTTCCTTCCAGCTCCCCCTCGTCCTAAAGTGAGGACTCTGTGTGATGAAAAAATAATTTCAGCCCCTAATTAAAAAAAAAAAAAATCATTAAACTTGGACAGAAATCATGAAAATATGAACCTGAAAATGTGTCAAAAGCCAAAAGGCAATTCCTCTACTTCTTCCCCCCACCAATAAAAGTCAAACTCCAGATTTTTGAAAACTTTGATATAGCAATAGTATGGGTAATTGTACAGAGGAATACTGTGTTTGGAGATTTCTTACGCTTAATTGCATTTTTTCCTTCAGTGTTTCTTTACAATACTTCCCTGGGGCACCTCATTGACACTTGCCATGAAAAGCTTTAACATGGTCGTTTAGTAAGTGAATGTTACTTGTGTATCCCTACACTTCCTCTTTCTCTTTTCACTTCATTTCAGCTAGCAAGCATCTTACCTGACGTGCAAAGTGGGGTTAATCTGAGAAGAGCAAAGTAAACCCGAGCTAGTTTAGAGCAGCCTGGAAAAATAAAAGGAATTGGGATTTTTATTTCACATTTTCGAATGTGTCAGATACAATTCTAAGTGCTGCAACAGAAACTGCAGACTGACTTTTTTTATTATTTCTAGTCAGAAACTTCACTGTGATTTTTCAAACCTGGACGCAATCTTTAATCCTGAGTGACTCACTCCTCTTTAAACTGTTTGGTGAACTCACTTTCAAAATCAGACACCAATGGAGACAACATCTGAGGTTTTCCTTGTTCCTTTTTATGTCTACATAATTTTAAAATGAAAAAAAAGGAGGGGCCTCAAGAGTAAGGAACTAAAATGTCCCTTTGCCCCTGCAAGCTCTGTGTTGGAGCCTCTCTACCTCTTGCTCTCACTCCCTCTGAATTTCTACCCTCAGAGTCTGGCTGGATGTGGACGTGAGTCTTTGCTTAGCTCATTGCAAAACAGAGGCCCAAATGACTGAAAGAGAAAGCAGAAATCTTGGCAGATTGCTAACATATCAAGTGTTAATGAATACAGTTCTCTAATTAGAAATGTCTGCAAGAACTGAGTAATAGGATCCTTTGAAAATGTGACAGTTTTTAATTTCTTTTGTTAGTAGAGTTTATACTTTTCTAAATTAGAGCTTTTATCAAACTGGCATCAGACTTTAGGAATGACAATAATACTTGAAATACAAATAGAGTTTCTTTTGAAATCTCTAGCTAAGCTAACATTTTATTGAAATTCTTTGTTTCTGGACTTTATTAGGTTAATAGATATAATTTAAGAACCTTTTTTTCCTCCTTGTTTTCTTTTGCTGTTCAAAAAAAAAATCCTAATGAATGTGAGGTTGGCCGGAATTTGCTAGCTAATTTTCAGAAACATCTTGACTTTTTTTAAATTTAATTTCAAATGTAATACCTCCCCAGATGGCAGACCTTGTAATTTGTGGCACTAGTTCAAAAAGGTATATTAACTGCCTCTAAACTGCTGAGCATCAAGCATTTATTGGACTTAATTGTGAATTGGTTTAATATTAATTAAAATACATCTCTTCCTTAGCATGAACTTTCAGGAGATACAGGTGGGTTTACTTCTGTGTGATTTATACCCCATTTTATTCCAACACCCCCGCTGAAATGGAAAAAAATACTGAAGACCCGGAGCAGCACATAAACATTCTGTGTCCCTTGAAGTCCTCTAAAGGATCCTGAAAGGGATGGTTTCTTTCATTCTTGGCCAAACAGTGATAGACAAACAGGTAAAAAGGCAAGGAGAAAAATACCATTTACTCACTGTAGCAGCAGGAAATCAAGCAAAGAAAATAAACAGGGTTTGAATCTTGGGCCTTTAACCTGCTAGTCAGACAGATTTCTACAGTTTCATTCTGTGCACATTTGTGTGCTGGTAAATGATGAAGGGGAGGTAGAGGAACTGAAGGCTTGTGGGATCCCTGGGACTCCCACAGCTATGAGCACAGCTGTACAAACACACGCAAGCTTTGTTAAGGTAGGGTGGGCAATTGGCTGAAACCGCTGAGCCAATCTGACCTATAAATCCCTTGCAAAAGCTCTGCCTGAGAGAAAGCCAGAAGTTATGTGTAAATGTTTTACCCAGCCAATTGTTTTTGGTCCTCCTCTGTATATACATAAAACCTCTAACATCCACCTGGATAGATAATTTTGTAAGTAGGTGCTTTGAGTGTCTTGCTGAATTGCAGATTACCTGGAGCAGAGCAGGGAAGGGAGGGATCGGTGGGTGGATGGAGGAACTAATAACTCAAGAACTCATTCAAATGAATGTAGAATTTTAAAGGATACGTGATATATCACATAAGCTGATGTAGGGCTAATGGCTACAGGAAGTCTATAAAAAAGAGAACGCGACATCCAGCAGTTTGTTTTGAGCAGAAGGATGATATGAATTGGTCAGAGTAGCAACAGAAAGATTAGATTAATTATTTCAAATTGGACTGCAGTCTGTCTCTTCCCTTCCTCCCCCCAGCCTCCCCCAGTAGAACTCCCACTGCTCATTTGCAGATATGATCTCATGTGAGGAAACCCTGCACTGTCCTGAGTGCATGTGGACAGGCTGTACCAGAGCTAGTCCCCAATAACCCTTACCATGCAAATCACAAAACCATCAGCACCCTCCATCAACAAAAGAAAAATAGGGGACCTTTCTCAGTTTTTTTTTCCTTTCCAAACATTTCTGAACTCTGTGTGACCTTCTTTACGGCTGAATCTAAGCACCTCTAAATATGAAGCAAATTTAGACAGTAGAAAGCAGAGTAACACATTGCAAACTGAAGGAAGATGAAGGAAGTAATGAGAAGTGAAACAAAGAGAGCTACAGATGAAAATAAGGCAGCCTAAACCAGAGAAGTTTGAAATAAAACATATGGATTAGAGTATTAAACGTAGCATGAACTGTGCAACTTGTCCCCATTTTCTTCCCCTTCGCCATCCTTCCCACCACCTAAAAAGCAGTTAAACTACAGGGGGATAATATCACACTTGGGATTTATGAAACAAAATCAATGGGAGCAGAGGGAGTAACGTCACTTCTGTAAGTGATCAAAATCCACCAATTACAGGGAGGTGTTAATCCTCATCAGACCCGTTTGCTGCTGTGGCAGCATTTGAAGTAAAGCTGCTCTGGAAGTGTTACAGGACCAGCTATTCTCACAGCATTTGGAAAAAT
The DNA here is from genome assembly GCA_013397845.1 of Melanocharis versteri. Classification (NCBI taxonomy): domain Eukaryota; kingdom Metazoa; phylum Chordata; class Aves; order Passeriformes; family Melanocharitidae; genus Melanocharis; species Melanocharis versteri. The sequence goes on from VZTG01008859.1 coordinate 99,019, forward strand.
AAAAGCATTTCCACCCAGGCTTCTCAAAAGAAGTTTGGAGTGTAGGAGAGAAAGAAAAAGATTAGGAGTAAGGAGGGAGTCAAGCATCGTATTTTTTGTTCATTTATTGGGTAGGAATAAAAAAAAAGCTAGGAAATGTTGGGGGATGGGCCCAAAATTCCCTGCGTGAGTTGTCCTGCTAGAGCTTTTCTCCAATGTCTTTCAAAATCTCTGGGCCTCCTCAGTGCCGTGATAACTCAGTAATTGGAATTGGCTGCCATTTATGCTGCATATATTTATGCTGTATATCAGAGGAAATTAGAGTTTAAATGCTGTTGCATCTGTATTACTTCAGCTTGCAACTGAATTGCATTGCTAGATGACCAGAGATCCACATCCCCTAAGCTCACATTGCCAGTAAGGAACACAATTGTGGGAAGCTTGCAGTATCAAGTCCTAGAAGAAAAAATCAGTAGCAAGAGAACTGTGCAGGTGTTTGAGGGTTGTTTTATTCCATCTTTTTTTTTTTCTGTCCCAAGAAATATAGTTTGTACTGTAAAATATTGATGAAATGACTGGGCTTAAGAGGATATTTGTCTTTAAGGTGAAATTAGTTAGGCTAATAATGCAGTAATTAATAAATTCAGATTATGCATTGAATTGGCATTTTGGTCATGCAGAGATTGTTTTTCTCTCTTTGCATTTTAAAGCAATAGACTCAAAGCCCAAAGCTTCTCAAAAGATAGATTTTCTTCCCTAAAGGTGGACCATTTCCTGCTGTGGCACTGAGTAAAGACAGAGACAAGAGATGGGAAATGGGGGGATCTGACCTTGCCAAGGCTTCCAGCAGCGCTTGGACAAGCTGCCTGAGCTCTGGCTTACGTAAAGGAGGCAGTGAGGCTGTGGTCATCTTGCACCCCGCCTCTGGCTAAAGGCTAGAGCCTGTTCCCTGGGTTAGTCCTGCAGGGATTGGTGTCCTCTGGAACCATCTACAGTTACACAGGAGCTGAAAAGCAGCACTGTCTGCAGAAGCCACCGAAAGGTGCCTTTTGGAAATTCTGCAAAGCAAATGGACTCAAGTTTTGCAGGTAAAACTTACAAGTTAATAACGGGCCACTCAGAGAGGCTGTGGAGTTCTGTGCTTGGGAAGATTCAAAACACCACTGGGCACAGCCTCATGCAAACTGCTGAGGCTGACCTTGCTCTGTGCAGGGGCCAGGACGAGGCCATCTCTGGAGGTGCCAGCCAGCCCCAGCCCTGCTGTGAGCCTGTCACTCTGTGAGCAGCAAACTGTGTTTGCTTGGGCTTGACAGGCTGCAGCATGAGTGACAGCTTCCGCAGAAAAATGGAACAAAAATAAGGCCACTCCTTCCCCCTACAATGGCAGGGTTTCTTTGCTGCACTACTTTCCTTCCCCATCAGTCAGCTGCCTGCCCTGCAGGCGGCCCTGCCTAGCACTGCTCCTTTCCTGGGCCAGCAGGAGCTCCCCAGACCAGTGGCCATGAGCTGCAGGGTCAGTCCAGACAGGCAGGACTAAGAAACTCTTAGACATAACTAGCTATGGCATGGCCTTTTATTGCCTGCTTGCTTTCCTGCAGAATGGTCATGGTGTGAACATAAAGCACAACAAAATTTATTGATAGCAATACTTTAATATTCATTAGAGTTTTTTTCACTGTTTTTCTTTTTGGTCGCTGGAAAGGGAGTGTCCTTTCCAGGAGAACAAACAACGGAAATTTGTGTAGCCTGGTGAGAAATCATGGAGTGCCAAATGTCCTCAGACCCTGATTGTATGAGGGATTTTCTTTACTGAAATAGTGTCCTGACTCTGGACTTCAGCAGATGGCATCTGGGCAATCACAGCTGAAACTCCCCAATAAAACTTGTAAATATTGTACTGCTAAATCTTTTAGAAATGTGCCAGAGCACACAAGGCAAGAAATTAATGACATATTGCTATTTGTAATGTTTTACTGAAGTCCTAGCTTCCTGCTGTACTAACAAAATGAAAACACCTGAGGAGGTGCAACTTCATGATAACATTAGAATATAAGACCAGTATAAAATTGTTAGCTGAAATTTCAGTTTCAGCTCTATAATGATGCTTATACTACTATGACTTTCATTCATCTCTGAAAAGCATTACCAAATGCTGCCTGACAAAGACATGTTACTTACTGATTGAAATCAGTACTTATTGCTAATCTGAAAAAACAAAGGCCAAATGAATGTGGATTATGTTCTTTTCCCATTTACCTTCATCTATTCCACTAGAGGTTCAAAAAGTCTATTTATAATACAAAATATTTTGCAGCTGGTGGATCAGAACTTGCTCTTCGTACCCAGGGCAATGAGCTTCCATATGATAAATATGTTTTCTCTGACAGAGAAAACAAGGAGTGAAACCTTGGTCCATCAAAAGCTAATGCAAAAAGACACTGGCTTCTCTGAAGCTAGGATTTCATACAAAATATAGTTGTAGCTCTGTTTTAAACTGTGATCAATAGAGATGTAATAGGAAGGAAGATGAAGCCATTGTAGCCGTTGAATATCCTCACAACGTGGGAAATACCTTACTTGCATACTTCCTAGTCTTGGCGCGAAACACTTAGCTTGCAATTTCTGATGCAGTCCACGTCTAGCGGAAACTGCTCTAAATTGAGGAATCAGAGCTTTCCTTGAGAAAAAAATGTGCATTTTGGTTCCAAATATGGACTCTGAGAGCTTAGGTGGAAAGCTTTTCTTTGAAGCCATTAGTAATCTTGTGCCTTGTTGAGTTCTCTTTTGAGAGCTTCCTTGTGAAGGAAAGAGCTTTCATGTGAATATGCAGACCAAACCTAACTGAAATTGTAGATAGAGATTGTAGATCCTATCAAAGAAAAGAGTTGCTGCTTCATCTCAAATGAAAATATGAAAATTTGGGGTTTGGCAGTATTTATCCAGTTGTCATGATTGAATTTATTTTTTTCAGCCTGGAGCAACCTATAGCACTATAAATCCAACTGATAAGGAATTTAAAATAGAGATTTGTCTTTCTAGATTCTTAGAGTAGTTCTTAAAAATGAAAGAAAAAAATCCATCACTGTTTTGTAGCATGCCCCTTGGTGGAGATTTTCTCTTATTTCTTAACATTCTTCCTTTGCTACTCTGCTACACCCATATCTATCAGCTGGCATGCCTCATTCTTCTTAAGCAATTGACTGAAGACAGGAAGTCACTTTGTTTATAGAAGTGATGAGTTAGGGCTCTAAAAGTGATATAAAACAACACACAGTGTGGTGATCATGTTAAAAATATTTTAACATTTTTCAAGGGTCAAGTTTCATATAAGAAGTGTTGTTTTCCTTGGGGAACTTTAGCTGAATCAAATCACTCAAATTGTTTGAAGTTCTCTCTGAGATCCATGTGCTTGTCTACACTGTTAATCTGCTGTCTATTTTGAAGTTTCACCATGACTAAGCATTTTTTTAGGTGAGTCTAAATGCTAATAGAAGATGATAATGAAAAATTATGTTTCAGTTGGTAACTTGTTCAGAAACTATGCTGACAGCATGAGTGAACACAATATACAGTATTAATATTCCCAGAAGTCCTATTTCAGACTGCCTTTTTTCATTAGAGGCATTAATAGCCTGTATGACTCTCCTGTATATCCCTATATTGTGTGTCCATAATATTTTATAAATATTTTTCCAAGATATTAAAAAATAAATTCAAAATATGTCAGTTTAAACTGCATAATGCATGTCAAAATGCATGTCAAAGTTTTTTTTGGCATAGGATATAAATGGAAGGGCTGATAACATGTTTATTTACTGCTTCTGCTCAGAGATTGACTGGAACCCATTTTGGGAGCACACTGTTAACTACTGAGGGGAAAGACAGAGAAAGCTCTGTCGCAGATGCCTCTTTACCATTTTATCACATCCATAACTTTAGAGGAAAAAAACAGAGAAAAACAGCAGGTGAAATATTCCCCTGCACTGGGGCATGTGAAGTCAAAGAAGCTTCATTGATGAAATATTTTGAATAGAGGGAGAGGTGAGATCTTCCAATCTAACATAAAAGGAGCAGTGACTGATGTGTCTCTCTGACTGGTCAGAAAAATGACATTTGTGCAGGCTCAGCACCAAACCCTGCCACTAGCACTGCTCGATATTTACTGATTTTGCCACCTGCAGCTCTGAACAAAGCACCCTCAACAGAGTTGACTTTCTGAACTATGAGAGATTATGACAGAGAACAGGGAGTCTTCCTTCAGGTATGGCTTCCAGAAGAATGCATTAAGAGAGGATTCATTGAGTTAGCAGAACATAAAAAAGTGGCAGCAACATGAGATAGCCAAAATGTGTCACATGAGAACCCTAAATATGCTAAGCTTCTATTTTGGAATATTCCAAATACTTCCCAAAAGACAATGCAGATGTTGTGAATTATCACTGATATCATTTTAGCACTGCATAATTCCAGTCATCAGCTGGGATGCCACTGCTCCATACATGTGCACTTAAAAGGGAGATCCTCCTGCTCCAGACTCCAGCTAGCTTGTAATCCATAGTTTAAAAGAGATGCTATGAAGAAAAGGAAATGAATGCATTTATGAAAACCTTACATGATTCATTCCCTCTTTGTCTCTGACGACTAAAGTTCTGGGCTAACATTCATGTCAAAGGAATGGCTTTGGTTTGAGTATCCTTGCTTATGACACTAGCATCAGTCCAAAGTAAAATGAGGATACTCCAGTTAATTGCTGTATTTCTGACTGACTGTTAACGGTAAAATTAGTAAGCTCTGAATTATTTCTGAAAGAAAGTTTTGACCAACTGGCTCACAGTATTTCCAATTGCAGCTCCAAGGTATTTTTAATTGGCTTTCCACTGTGTTTCGAAGTGTTAAGCTATCTGTTACAATTTATTGGCAGCTTTTAAAAGTACTCCACATACACAGGCAAAGCTTACAGCTTGAGTTAGTATTTCTTGTGCATTTACTCTGCTGTTTAAATGGTACCATCTTTATGTCAGCCAGACTATTTATGAAGTACTTTGCTCAAAATGGTTTAGGGATTATAGCTGATATTCCTATGTCATGAGTTAAGGACTTAAAGCTGACTGAAAGAGCAACTAGTCTCTTCAGTTCTTTAGACTGCAGACGGGGTGATCTCATGGTCTTCCCCATAAAGCAGAAGGTTTTGAATATCTGGGTAAGAGAAAAAAATATTTGAAAAGTTGAACTATGCATAGGGGAAGAAATCAGGAAGATAATGTACAAATTAGACATCTGGACTCCTCATTTAGAATAATGCTTTCTCAATGCAGCAGTGGATAATCTTTCCTGGAACTCCTGGTAGCATAATTGCCAAGAGGCAATTCCCCTGTGTTTAATTTTTAGTACAGTAATTCATTATGATAATCATACGCTGAACAATTGCCTAAAATTTAGTGTGAAGACTCAAATCCAGAGCATCGATGCAGGAGCAGTTATTGCACACCAAATAGAAGACTTGTGAAATGGCTCTTGGGGTAGTGAGTTCCTCCTGGAGCTCAGCATCCGTGCAGTTACACGGTGCAGACCACACCAGCCTGAGTCTGGAGTGCTCCGGATGGAGCTCTGCTGGCTGGCTCTCAGCTCTCTCAGGAGTTCACCTGAGAGCAAGGATGGCTCCAAGTCGCAGATATGAGCCCCTAGATTTAACATTCCTTTTCCCAAATTCTCATCTGATTTTGCGGTGGAGGTTGTGGTTTTGTTTTGCTTGTTTGTTGCTGCATTTTTTTTT
>VZTG01008859.1:104831-150995 GCA_013397845.1 Melanocharis versteri
TATTTCAATATGGTCAAAAATCTGACCAGTCTTGCCCAAGCATATGTATCTCTGAGCCAAAGCTCCACTGAGCAGACACAAGGAGCAGTGCAAGTCTTTGTTTCCAATCCTCGTTCCAGAAAGTTTGGGATAAATGTATGTTCTTTCTACACTGCAACAAGATTTTGCTTTTTTGAATGTGGTATTTTGATTTATTCTGCATCATTCAGAATGGTTATGCTGCACCATTCTTGCCACTGTGCCCAGTTATACCTTCATCGTTTGAAGCTCAACAGTTCAGTTGCATTCATTAATTTTGCATTTTCTCCTCTGTCATGGTGTAGCAGTGGTGTTCTCCAATTCTCCCACTAAAACCACGAGCCACTGCCACTCCTCCCTGCTCCAGCTGGAGGCACAAAAGGTCAGGATCATCAGTTGAGATAAGAACAATATGCTTCAAACTGCAATGTGATAAAACGAACAGTGACAGCAACAATACTAATAACAAAAGGTATAAGAAAAGAAAGGACTTACATGGAAACCCTGTGACAACAAACAATACCAGATGACTTCCTCACCACATTTTCTCGACTGGAAAGAATCCCTTCTGCCCAGAAGGGAGTGAGTTTGTATAGAACCGCCATGTCCTGGCCACACCTTCTCCTGGCTACAGCAAAAATGATCCCTGTCCTGACCTGAACCAGGACAACCTCTCATATACCTCTTTAAAAATCTGAACTCTGCTAATGACCCAAGGATCATAGGAAATGAAATGTTATGGGCAATTCCATTTGTTGCCATTTATCTATACATAGTGCTGGGAATTTTACAAATGAAAATGCAAATTTTCATGTGTTTTGCTTCTGCAAAGTACAAGTTCTTGGATGAGAGTAGAATTGCAATTTCTTTATTTTCAGCAAAACATGTAGAAAATGTTTAGTCCAGGGCAAACGTGGGGTTTTTTTTGTTTGTTTTTTGGTTTTTTGGGTTTTTTTTGTATTTCTGCATCTGTCTGCCTAATCTCTCCCTCTCTGCACACACACACACACCCCTGCTGCCTTTTGCATCCCCAGCATTCTAAGAAATAGAAGAATTGCATTACAAAAAGACAAAAGATTCAATATCTGCACTGTGCTACAGGACAGCAAGAGAAATGTAAGTCATCCTCAGTTTGCCAGGCTTATAAAATAGCTGGGCAAAAGTGCTGAAAGGATGGGCTGAACTAGCCATGTGCTGTACTAGAGGACAAACAAGGCTTTTAAGCCCTTGGTTTTCCCTTGGTGGAGTTAGTCACACCATAGACCCACCCACTCCTGGAGATACTCACCCGCACTGTGCCTACGTGCTGAGCTCGGCTGCTGCCCTGGAGTTCCCTTCCATCCACTGGAGTGTGAATTGCAGGACGGGCACCAAAGGTTCTGCCAAGCTAGGAGTGGGTACCTACCAGGAACTATACACAGACAGAGGGAGGAGAAACTCCTCCAGACCATAACTGCTTTCAGCCCAGCGGATTTTCTAAAGATGATGTTGTTTTGCAATTCCCCCAAGCATCCAAGTGATCTAAACCTTACAAAGACCTCTGAGCTCTTTGTTGTTTAGTAGTATAGTGGTAAAATACGCCTGGAATTCCAATGGAAATCTTTAGACAATTTCTCATTTAGAAATTCTGCTGGGGTAAAATCCAGTGAAGACAACTGCAGAAAACTCTTCAAAGGTACTTTTAAAGGTCATGTACTCTATTCTCCAATCTTACAACAACTGTCTGGAATTCAGTACTCATCCGGACACCAGTCTACAGCCACAGATCTACTGAAACAGCAGATAAGCATGGTTTCTAAATCATGTTGGAAAAATAATAAATCTAAGACTCTACCAAAACTCAGGAACAATTGTGATTGAAAAAAAAGAATGTCTGACACTAGCAACACTGGAACATCACCTAAAATATGACACCTGTGGATAGTGGTCATTGCTGGGATTCTTGGGACAGAATCTGATCCCATAAGACCATAAATAAAAAGCAATCATAATGGTGGCACCTCAACAGGGCGTTTATGTGGGAAGAAATAACTGAACTGGCTACTGACACTCCCCTATGGCATCTGGCTTTCTAGACCCAAACTTAGGTAAGCTATGTGGATACTTGTTATCGACATGTCATCTTTCAAAATTTTTGAGTTTCATCCAGTTTGGTTTTTTTCATTTTAATCAGAGTGGATCAAATTTTTCTCCATAAACTACATTTGGTTTCTTAATAACAGTGGCTGAAAAAATTAAAATTTGCAGTGACACTCTACATTGTTGCTCCAACAGCCACATTTTGTGTCCTCTTCACCGGGCTATTTACAATGTTGAAGACCCCAACTTAACCTTGGCCCACCAGCCTATCTCTGTTATAATAATGTTTCTGAGGCTCTGTGATGATTTGTCTGGCAAGAACATTTCAAGAATAATTGCAGAGTAGACTGCAGCACCAGCTTGGAGAAAATTTCAGTGTCCTTCACATAAGGGGACCATGGCATGAGTGAGCAGGGCTCAGTCACAGAGTCCAGCACTCCCTTAATTCAATAGGTGCCAAGACTGAAGCTGATCATATTGAAAATACACTTAGTAATCATAACAATAGCAGTTATTTATTTGTGTTTCTATCGTTCACACAAACATTCTACTTGTTAAAGAAAGACCTCAACCATATTATATGACCACATTCATCAGCCTTCCCCCTCTTCTCTTTTTCTCTTTTTTTTTTTTTTTTTTTTTTTTTGAGATAGATCATTTCCTTCAGATCTAATTGCCAAAAAAAATCTGTAGGCATACAGCAGAACCATTTCTGGTTTAAATCTCCTGTATTTTTTCAACTGCTAAATGTAAGACTTTATGTTTTAGATTTTCATACAGAAAATATACAAGAGCTTTGTGGAAAATGTGTCAGGCATGCAGTAAAGTACACTGTGCCAAAAGTATGGTATGTTTCTTCAGATAGTCTTCCTCAGGGATTTCATTTGAGTTGATCCTGGGCTGTATTAACATTGCTTTGTTAAAATATTTCCTTTTCCACTGTCATTTGACCATTTGTAGAAATACTTCTTACTGGCTAACATCTTTTTTTGTTATCACCTTCACATGAAGGTTGCATTTCAGCTAACATAATAATGGGATATAGTGTCAGGAGATCCACAAACCATAAGACCACTAATTCTAACACATTGTAGACAAGTTATAAGCATGGCAGCATAAAACAGAGGGACATGTAGTATTACAAAAGGTGTCATAGAACTGGCAAGTGTGTATATGACACCATTCAATGATTGTCCAGATATGACAAAAAACCATCCCAGGCAATATATGTGTGTGTGTATAGATATATATACATACAGTATGAAAAAGCAGCTTAAACCACCATCAGAAATAAACCCTGGCCTCTATGCAATTGTTTAATTTAACATTCTGAAGATGTGATATCATTTTTACCTAACTATAAAAGAGTGAGCTTTGAAGTAACACTTCAGAAAATACTGAGTCATTTCCTGATTCAAATATAAATTGACTTCCAAAGTTATCATTGCTTAACTCAGCTCCGGGTGCCACTAATCTGTAAGAGAAACTCCTTATTTTAATAGATTCACAGTGGAAACAGATACAGCTATAGGGACAAAGTATTTATTTTCCATCATAATATTTTTCGAGATCTCTGACATCAAAGCAAGGAAGTGTTAACGCAGCTTTTGTTGAGTTGCCTCGACACAGTGAAAATTTCTTTACACCAGCTCAACCTTTTGGAGACATATGTAGCATTTTTTTTGCTTAACAATAATAAAAATACTTTGCCATTTTGTGACACCTCTTCCTTAGTGAACACAAGGCACTTTACACACACAATGCATGCAGACATAGAATGTCCTATACACATTGAAGGACAATGATTTTTTCCCCTATGTCTTAGGATCTTCTCCATATTAAGGGAGGAAAAGACAAGCACGCTAGAGCAGCTCTACAACACTATCTCTTCCTGCAACAGTGTGATGCTACCTGCTGAACAGGTATAGAATATCAAGAGATGATGATAAAAACTTTCTTGCACTATGAAGTTCACAAAGACCTTGTTTAAAGTCAATGGATGTAATTGAGTCAGTATATGTGCAAAGGCTGTGACTGTCAGGACAAATGTATTTGAATACATTATTGATAAAATATTTTTGTAGTTGCGATAACAGTATGTGCACCAATTCTATTAGAATTATGATACTTTGACTAAAGCAACACTTATTTTTCCATCAGCATTCCTTACTCAGTCTAATAAATGCAAAAGTCCCTATTATCTTGTTGTCAGTCTTTATCCTTGTCCTTATTTTATTTTTACTTTTACTTTTTTGAAGCATCCACTGAATTAACTAGCTCAGGCCCAGGGAGTCCCCAAAAGCTGACAGCTGGAGGAGTATGCCAGGAAAGTAGCATGATACAGCTGTCCTACCCTTACATTCTTCCCGATGTTTCTGCCCTTGACTACTGTCAGAAATGGGGTACTGGTTGGGATGGACCTTTGTTCTGTCCCCAAACAGCCATTTTTAAGAATTGTTCTACTACTAAACTGGCAGTCTGCTTAAATTACTGTGCCTGTCTCTCTGTTATTCACTATCTGGAAGTAAACATATGTACAATTATTTTCAGGGAAGTGTGGACAACTTTCATGACTTTCTCCTCAGTCTCATAAAATGTGGTGCTTACATTAAGGCAAATATCTTGAGTCAGATTATGTGAGAGCTTTGGCCTGAATTTAAAAGAAGAAAAGAAAACTTCTTGCTCACAACACTATGAAGAAAATTTTTAAAGTAGGGATCCCCAAGGATCAAAAGGGGAAGTCAAATCACAAGAACAACCTGCATTTCTCAGTATTTTCCAAATTATATTGCTTTTTTAAGCCAGTCTTATGATTCTGGCAGTCTCATTCATTGGGCTGATTTTAAATACAGAAAGACCAAAACACTGTCTGAAGCTTCAGATGGCAGATTTTCATTGATCCAGTTGGTATTTGCTCATTTTGGGTGGACCTCTGGATCACTGCTTCCCAAAATATAGAGGTTTGTGGGACCACAGTGAGTGATTCAGTGCTAACTCTTTGTAACACTTCATGAAGAATATTCAATGAAATTCTTGACAGTAGATGTGTTTAGTGTGACATGACAAACCGGGTTCTTTGAGAACCACCCCTTTAAATATTTAAGCCTGTCTTTATGTTTGCTGTTGACAATTGGCAGAAGGATTACAATATTATCCTAAACTGGTGCTACATTCTATGTTATAATCTCTTTTAAGGATTTGCTCCAACATGTTTCATTACACAAAAAATCCCTGATTCCTGCCTATTGCAGTTTGCCAGGTTATATATAAGTAACATCTTTCCACAGAGATCAGGAACTTACATTATTGTGCTTTGTCTTATATCTTAGAGCAGCAAAAAGAAAGGAGGAAAAGGCAGGAAATAAAAACCCAATTTTATGCTGATTTGCTAATGTTATTTTTCAGATTAAATGCCACTTTCTGTTACAAAAACTGCAGCAGTTGAAGCTGTCAGTTTTGTAATGCTTACACATGAAGCCCTGTCATAGCAAACAGAACACTGGATAGTCAGGCTCCTTAGGGGGCCAGAAAAATTTTGACAGAGGTTTAACAGCCCTTGAAATTGTATCTCCAAACCTTGGAAAGCCTGCTGGTTCAGTGGGAAAAGACATAAGCTGACCAAGTTATAAATAAACTCTTTTATCACAGGCATTGGTGTCTTGGTGACTTCAAAGGCCAAGTAAAAAGACTGATTTCTCTGAAGTCCCACAGACAGTAAGAACTTTATTGTGCTGGACAGACGAGTCCTGGTCCAGAGCTGCAATTTGATAATACTAAATTTTCTTTCTTTATTTCCCCTTTCTTGTCCTGTTTCGATATCATCATCTGAATTTCTGGTAAACTGAGATCAGAAAACTCTGGATGTACATTTGATGTTAAATTGAGAGGTATGTATTTAAGGCTTTGATTTCCTGTGCAATTTTTTTCTAATCTTGGAGCCAACATTATAAACATTTTAAATGTAATGAAAAACAAATCTACAATTATGTACAGACATACCCACTGTCACCACTCCTTCTGCAGGTAAAAATGAAAGCGTGTTCCTGGGTGCACTTTAAACATTTTTTTTTTCATCTGTTCCAATGTAGACCACTATCATATATATAGGAAAAAAAAAAAAAAAGAAAGGAAGAAAGAAAACGAAAGGCTGAACTATATTTTAACGTCAGGTTTATTGAAAAAATAAACAATAAAGAGTCTTGCAAACATGAAAATATCCTGGATCTCTTATATTAAGTATGTGATCCAAGCAGGATGACAACTAGAGCATTGTCACAACTAGTGACAAAATAACAGTGGACCTAATCCCACACAATTTTTGCGAAGCTTAACTCTGCTAATAGTACATTGCTCATGATAAAAAGACGCCACTGTGGACATTTGCATTTTAAAGGCCTGAAGGTACATTTGTTTTTTCTTTCCAGAAAGACTCTAGTCCTAGTGATAAGTAACCTGGTCATGAGACACAACAGTAAGAAAAAAAGTCCATTCAGTTTCAGTGTGTATATACTTCACCTTGTTTGGGGAGAAACTGGTGCTTGGTGAGAAGAGGAGACACAGGCAGATAAAGTAGGACAAAGTGGCAAGCATCAGCATTTGGAGTGATTTCTATCGTGGTTAATGATGCACGTGTGGTTTTGACAGAAGGGAGCATCTCATCTTCTTCCCCACTTCTTCCCACAGAACCCAAAGTTCCAGCATAAGAAAAGGCACATATTTTCATCCCCCTATTTCAGAGAAAATTTTATATTTAAACTTGTTTGCAGACTTCTTTCACTATTACCCATTGCAAAATTTGTTTGTGTAAAGTCTGCAGGCAACTTGTTTTACTTACACTATTCAAACCAAAATATTGTATGCTTCTTTCTGTATGCAAGGAAAATCATGTCAGACACAGACACGCAAAGGAAACACTGAAGCACAAAATATTGTCATTGGCAAAGCCAAGGAAAGAAATTGACCAGCTGCCAGTATTTGAGGACATCCAACGGAAGGGGCATTACTCCAAAGGACACATGCCTTAAACTTCAGAGATGCAACAATCTTTCATGTTGGACAAAGACAAAGAAGAAATGTTCCACCTGTTTCATGTGACCGAAACAGCTGGAAATTTGCTTTTGTTTTGCACATCTTGATGGTAGATAAAATTAGAGGGACTAGACAGTATGGTATTTTCTTTAGGAAACATCCCTAAGAACTGAGAAAAACTTTGCACGTCTTTCAGCAAAGGTAGCTCAGTGACAGTCTTCCACATAATGTCTAAAACTACATGATGTCTTATATATTTCTTATTTAAAAGATATGTTGCTTTTACTACCTGATCTCTTCTTTTTGCTCCTGATGTTTGATCTGCATATGGCAGCACAAAGTGTCACAGGGATGGATTGAACTAAAGTGGGATATCACAGCCCAGCTATTTCATTGGTACCACAGAACTGTACAGGAGAATTTGTTTAAAACCAAACCTGCCCAACACTTAAAGATCAACCAGTGAATTATATTTTTTTATAAGACACATTAGAAAGTGATGATTTACTGTGAGTCTGGCCCCTCATATTTGATACTCAGAGGCACCAGTTACTTCTGACAATCAGAATCAAGTGGATTGAACTAGGAAAATGGTGTTCACAGAATACCTCACTAATGATAAACTGTATGCTTGAGTTTTTAATTGCATGATGCATCAGTGACAACTTTATTCACAATAGAAACTATCTGATTGTAAAATTCTGTGTATTAACATTTTCAGAGTAGACTCTCTTTTTAATTTTTTGTGAAGCTTTTAGGTGAGCAGAAAAGAAATACATCAAGGATTTCTTTGAACACTTTTCTCTTCTTGTCCTTTCTTGTCAAGGATATCCCGCGATCATCCTTTTGTCAGTCCATCAGCATCTTGACAGCTCCTGAGCTGCAGTGCACATTTGCTCCATCACCCCTCTAAGTTTGTGTTTTCCCTCAGTATAGTGACCCATATTTCCTCACACCCCACACCCCCCTCCAAAGATCACACACGCCAAACACTGCTTGGGATCAGTTTATTGCATTTCTCAGCCGCTTTGCTGTAGATGAACAAAGCTGATCTGCGTGTGACCGTGTCCAGGATACAGACTCTGACCATACATAGTCTGCCATGTATTCCTGCTGTCAACCGTGATATTCCCTGGGCAGACCATGGACATTAAATTGTGCAGAGATAGTTCAGGGATAGCCCACAAGAGTCAACAGATGGTAGTATGCTAAACTTGATCACTAGGTTATAATAAAAATATATTTAGGGGGTATTTCAGGAATATTTCTTTTTATTCAAGAATATTGTGCTGAATTGCAATTCTGGATTCTGACCTCTTACCCTCCAGTATACTAAGTTCTTCTCATGCTACCCTGATATGTTTTGGAGCTTGCTTTGGTCACCATGGCACTTACTATTTTACAATTCTAATATTTTTATAACCTTTAGCCTAGCCTTCTGCAGTGATCTCTCCTTACCTTTCATAACTGATCTACCTGATACATGTATGTACTTATACAAATATGTAAAGCTATTTTATTTTCAATAAATTAATATTTTCTTCTAAAATATACAGCCATGGCAATCGCATTTCATTATTCTGTTAGTAATCTTTAATTTTATACTAATTAAATCTCAATATAAGCACAGAACATGAAACAAAATATAAACAAGAACACTATCTCACCTCTCGCCAAAATGTTCTGAATTACCATGCTAAAGTTTCAAATTCTCTTTCTCACATTATAAATCCTCCTTCAGCACTAAGAATATAATATGACTATAAAGATAAATTTTTGCTGTTTCAAGCCCTTATGCTGAACTCCTGCTGACTACCTTCTGGCCCTGTACATCCAATGTATATTAAGGTAGAAGATGAAAAGAAACAAAATATCTTTAAAATTCAGTGTCCCAGCTTCCTGCTTGTCTTTCAGTAAAAATTGTTCTTCCCTATCTAATCTCCTTTCAACCCGAGTTTACATCCTGGCTAACAGTCCTACTACTTTGTATGGTTCTAAGTTTTTCTATGTGTCTGTCTTGAACTTGGAAGATAGCACACAATCTCTTTAATACTATTAATGCCATTAATGTCTTCTCATGTTATCCTACAAAGACCTGAAAATTTAATCAAATCTCATTCATTATTAATTTTAAAAGTCTGTCCTGAAATATCTATGCAAAAACTACCTGCAAATAAGGAAAGTGCTTTAGTGTGAGATTGTCATAGTCTTCTCATCATCCTGTGCCAATGACTGGCTTCCATGAGGTTTCACTCCCACCTTTAGCGAAAATGTTGCTGTGACCCACAATGTGAAGCTGTAATTAGGTTTAGCTAGATCCTGGTCCAGACCTCAGAGGTGTTTCATTGACATCTATAGATTCTGAAACAGGCAGTCCATTGCATCAGTATTAAACTGTATTGGAACCAGAATTTTCCTGCTACAGGTACATTTTACCTGCAGATTTACCTGGAGGGAGGCTATTACTAAATAGCATCACATTATCACGAATAACTACATTATATCAAACCACTTTGAAGCCTAGCAAAGGACTGCTGAGAAGCACACAGGTTTCTGACACAGTAGTGGATTCCTTCCTTCCTCTTTCAACCCTCCATCAGCACTGTAGCTGACAGTTCTTCGTCACAAGATGGTCACAGAGGGAAGGATGTTTCCAGACACAGAAAATTCAGAACTCAAACTGGAGGTAAGTTCCAAATGCATCAATCATCCCTCCATGATCCTTTGGTTGCTCCCTTTTTTCAGCGCAAACAATCTGGAGGTTGTTAGCTCTATCTGTTGGGAATTGTCCCAGGCCCATATTAAATTCCAGACAGGAGCCCTAGGACATGTTCAGGTTGGGTCTCAGGTAACATGCATCTGAGTAGGACTGAAATATGCTGGTTCTGTTTCCTGGCAAATCCTGCAAGAGAAAGGAAGTGTTGATTTGTCCCAGAGTAGAAGACTTCAACCTGGCCCACAGACATCCTGCTTTATCCTGCTAGCTTGAGCCAGAACGTGTACAGCTTGGCTCTGGTGTAACCTGTTGACAAATCGATAGCATAATTCTTTAGAGGAGGTCTTCTGGCTTTAGGAAGACCTCGGAGAAACACAAAGCAGCCTTGCCTCTCATCTGTTGAGTGACCATGGGCAAGGCACTTTGCTGCTATGTTCATCAGTTTCTTGTCTTTCAGCTAAGTCTTGTAATGATGTCTACAGAACTCTGCTCAGAAAGTGATTTAAGATTTATTTGTAGAAGTGCTGCAGAAAAGGAATGTGATATTCATCATCCCTGTTTCATTGTTAAATAAATTAGGCCGCATTAAATTTATAGTTATTTTATTATGTCCCCAGTGCTAGAGAGGTCTATCCAAGAAGGGAATAAAATACTAATGTATTTTTAATACAACACCTGAACCTTTGGTCCGTGCACAGAAAGAAAGGAGCAAAAGGCAGAAGTCCTAAAACCGAGTTGATGTGTATATACAGAAAGATCTGGCTCCATAGGCCGTCACCCTGTGTCAAGAGATGTGAAGAGATGAGGAACCAAACTCAGGGCTTGTTCTGCACAGGTTCCTGTCAGCAGTGGCAGTTCCCAGGCTTTGCTGTCCCATGGTCAACTGGACAGAGGAATGAATATACTGGAGGAATCATCACATTTCACTCCCTAGAAGCCTTATTTAGACTGTGTCTCTCTGCAGTGAGCTGACAATAGAGAGTCTAGAATGTAGTGCTGACTTTCAAGCCATGTGTTGTCAAAGACACTGGGAGTGTGCTCTTTCATGGCAAGGTTTCTGTCTATCACAAATATCTGCAAGATCTGCACCTTTCACAGGCTTCAGCACTTTTATGCTCACTATGCAGTAGCTACCACTATCCTTATATAGAGGGGTGGGGGAGAAGAGGGAGGCTTTGGGCCAGAGAGTGTAAACAGCACTTCCAGCTCCACAAAATAGGTGTGGCAGAACAAGATCTGAATGTGAGTCTCCTGGGGACGAAGCAAAAGCGTTAATCATCAGCTCTTAACTTCACCCACCCCTCTTGCTGTTAGTTGAATTATTTTTTTCTTCCTTTCCATTCCTGTTTTCACTTAAATTTTGAGTCTGCTTGGACTTTGCTCCTTTGTTTCTAGAAAGCTGCCTTATTGTTAGAGAAGCTCTTAGGAGGTTTGACTGCATGCTTTCCCCCACCCCTTCCAAGTTCCACGTGGCCCTCGTGTCTCTCAGGTTTTTCGGGAGAGGGGGTGGGCTGGCTGGAAAAGGGCTGAGGCTGGAGGCGGGGGCGCTCCTGGGCACACATGCAACTCTGCTTCAGGGAACACTCTGCTTCTCGGGCAATTCCTTTGATGTTTGACAATATATTTTATTCAAGGAGTCACATTTCACCTCTAATATATTTAAGTTTTGTCTGTGATTCAAGAATCACCATTAGAGTTGTTTCTTTTTCTGCATTTTGGTCTTGGAGACCTAACAAAGCTGCAGCCAATAAAAACTCATTTTTTTTCTGTTGTGTGCCCAAAAAATATCATCATGTAACTAACAAATATCATATTTTGGTTACAGTATCAGATGGGCAGAGCTTGTTACCTCCCAGCAGATTAACCTTTGAATCTTTACCGATTCATTAACTGTGCACATCAGTCACTCGATTTCAGTAAAATTTATTGAAATTAAGTATTGCAGTGCTGTGAAGGCTGGATAGGATTCCCCGTTATCAGTACCATTAATGGCTTTCTGAACTGTTGCCAGTTCATTCACCCCACCCAGCTTTCAATAATAAAATAATTTTGACAGAGAGCCCATGTTTCAACATTTTTAATAAAAACAAAATAAAAAATCCATCAGTAACAGAGCAGTAAAGTTTTCCCTCTCTTTCCTCTTTGCCAAAACTAACAGAAAGGAAAATGTCAATCTGGCTTGGCTCCAAAAAAGGAGGAAATTGAATGGTCTTAGTTCTTACTCTTTGACTAGTAGCATTGTGTACATAGAAGACTTGACTCTTGGGCTCATTTTGACGGATCTGAAACACAGATAAGAATGTAGAAGACTAGATTCTGTAATTTATAGCCAATGATTCTGGTTTAGATCTTTCAGTACCACATAACAAATCAATGTGATTTAGAAAATAACATGGCTTCTGCCATTGACATAAGCCATATGTGAACTGCTAAGCTACTATGTAAGCCACAGCTATAAATTTCAGTCAGCAGGAGGAGATTCTTTATGCTGTTCTGCTTGAAACTATTTAATCCATTATCAACATTTTGAATGAGTCCTTCCTAAATTGCACTCTGGTAATGTGCTGGAATATCTCTCTTAGGCTGAGGGAAGAGAGAAAAATGTCTCACACACAGTTTTATATGTAACTCACTTGCTTGAACATTTTGAAATAGGACAAAATTATATCTCACAATCATGTTACAATCATGTACTGATAACAGATTAAAACCTCGCCGATTACATTGTCTATGATTTGTTCAAATAATAATAGTGGTCAGCAATGCAAATCCCAGTGACTAGGAGAGCTAAGTATCTGTAACAAGACTGAAGCAGCAAATAAGGCCAAAATCTTCCCTAAAAGGTTTGAGGTTTCAAATTCAGTCTGAAGATCTTTGTGAACTTCACACTTGCTTAGGCTTCCCTTGCACATCTGAGATTTATGTCAGCTGGATGACAAGGAACGAAAGAGTAAACATTTATTGGGCAAAAGTGTATACTGCCTACAAAGGTAGGCTTCTTTGGGCTTGAAAAGTCTCATCTGACTTGTGTGAGGTAAAACCTTCATGTATGTCATTACCCACCAAGAGGTAAAATCCCATTTCCACACACATTCCTTTGCTCATGCAGGTTTTCATCTGATGTATGCAAACTTAACGAGCAAGTGAGGTTTTTCTCTCATTTAGACCTCATTGAGAGCATGAGGGAGAAAATGTGGGATGGATTCCTCCCACACAATGTTGGACGCTTCTCTGGGTTGCTCTGCTCAGTGGCCAGTTGCTGATGAGAAACAGGTACCCTCAGAAAGTGATTTTGGTCTTAGTTTGCTTGACTACTACCTGGAAACACATCTCAGGGCAGAGGATTTCCCTGCTTGAAGCTGCCTTGGGTAGCTATCTTCCATGGGATGGGATGAATCTGTGCTTACAAATCTCCACATTGTTCCCCTAGACTGCAAACATGTGAAACAGTATAACTAGTCAGGGTGGAAAGGAGGCAATGGAGTCTATCTTTCCTAAGCTTATTTTCAAATACTGTGGCCTGGATGTCTCCCGAGGAGCACCCCTCACTCTCTCCCTACTGGCTAGACACCACTGCAAGTAAAAACTACTCAAGGCTTCAGAGCCCAATTCTCAGCGGATCCACATCATTAAAGTAGTGCTTGAGTGTGAAATGAGTGGAATAATAAGTTTATTTGTCCCAGAGGCACCGAGTTCCTGGAACTGTGATTGCTCTTAACCTCCTTCATCTTGGTGCACCTCCTCACTGCACTGTGTTTTCATGCCAGAGAAAAATGAGGCACAGTCCGTTCCCTTTTCTGCCATGCCCTAGTTTCTAAGGAAAAAAAATTCACACACATGAGGTGGAGGGAGCCGTGACACACTCTGCCTTGGTACCCTGGCTCGAGAGCAATCCTTGCACTTTAAATGCAAAATGGATTATGTTATCAGGGTGCTGCTTCTGGTGCAAAACTACCATAGCACCCTATTATTGAAATAAGGGAGGCAAAGAATTAGGGTACAAGCTAAGCTGGGGTTTCTGGACTCCCAGTTCAGCACTTACTCAGCCTGGTTTCCACATCCCTGGTGCAGAAATACAGCTGCATGCAGCTTTGAAAAGGTGATCTGCAAATCTCTTTGTGATGTGAATAAAATAAATAACTAGCACAAACTCAGAGTGTTTCTGGTGCGTACATTTACTTTGTTTATTAAAAAATCCTGTGCTCTTGTAACAAAGCATAGAGTTTGGAAACAGATCTGGTGTAACGAAATAAGAACAGATTTCCAAAGGTGAAGGGATGCTAGGAGAGGACCTGTTATAACTCTTCAACAAAAAATATCAGAGGTCAAACATTTCTTTCTCATCACTGGTCCTTGAAATAATTTTAGGAAATGTACTGATTGGGAAAGTATTTGGTCTGGCCCTGTAAAAGTGTTACTGACCCTGGCTGTTAGCAGAATACTGGCTCTGACAGTGTGGGTGTCACTTTGGCTATTAAAATATTGGTATGAGCTATTGAGTGTTAATGCTGTGCAACTTCAATAGCTCGAGAAGATTAAAGGAAAATTAACATTTGTGGCACTTCCATGGATCAGGCTTTCATGAGAAGCCATTCCAGTCATACGACATAATCAACTCCTGGTTTTGTAAAACCAGAAAAAAACTAGGTGAGATATTTCAACAGGTTAATTAGGTAAAGAAAACATGAGTCTCTCAAAGCAATTAATTTCATAACATCTAATGCCCTGTGAGAATGACTTACATATTTAGGATAAGATCACAGACATAGAATCATAAAATTCTTTCACTTGGAAGGGGCCTTACAGATCACCTAGTTCCAACTCTCCTACCATTGGCAGGGACCTTTCACTAGACCAGGTTGCTCAGAGTCCCCTCCAACCTGGCCTTGAGCACTGCCACTGATGGGGCATCCACAACTTCTCTGGGCAACCTTTTGAAGTGCCTCACTATCCACTGACTAAAGAATTTCTCCCTAGTATATTGTGTAAGTCTCTCCTCTCTTAGTTTAAAACCATTCCCACTTGTCCTCTGACTACCTGCTTGTGTCAAAAGTCATGCCCTCTCTTCTTTTAAGCCCCCTTTATGTCCTGAAAGAGATCAGGAGGCTTAAAATCAAAAAAATGCACTCTTGTGAGGTTTTTGACAAAGGACTAACCTGCCTAAGTACTTCTGAAAAGCTCACCAGGTCCTTGTTTATATAGTTCGAATTACCATTAATTTCAGCAGAAGTTAGACACTGAATAGGTAGAGGTCCAAGCCACAATAGATTATTGGAATTACACCTGGAGGAAGTAGTAGAAGAAGAAGAAGAAGAAGAAGAAGAAGAAGAAGAAGAAGAAGAAGAAGAAGAAGAAGAAGAAGAAGAGGAAGAAGAATCAGTAGATAAATAATTCTGTGCATTGCAGGACTTTGTACATGAACTTCTACAATACAACACAGAGAAAAAGAAAAACAAACTGTTTTTCTAGTTTGTCCTGTTGTGTCTTTGCAGTTCCTGCTCAGAATGAACACAGGAACTGCTTATGAAGACAGCAGTACTATAAATACTATCTCAGCCTTGGCTAGGATATCAGGGAACAAAGAAACAGAGTCTGTCTTGTAAAAAGTTGTTAAAAATCCCAGTTAAATCAGTAGTTCTATAATAGTTCAATAGATTTTTTTTAAATAAAGCTTGCTTTGCAGGAGATTTAGTTGCAAATGCAGAACACTTCCTCCTGCAATACTAGCTAAACATTCGAGCACAAATAAGTTCATGTCTCAAAGGTCCAGCTCCTTCAAACTGATGAATCTCTGTCCTGTACATGTATTTACTACACGTTTTGCTTCACGGCAAAGCAGATAAATGATTCCTCTTATTGAGTATTCCACAGTCTTCATGTGATGTAACATCAGTCAGAAAGTTATAGCTCCATGTTTCAGTTTTATTCAGTACTGTGGTCTTTGGCCTCAGAACAAAACCAAAATAAATGTGAGTATTTTGGACCTTTTGCTAGAACTATGCTATGCATTCCTTTAATCTTTCTTGCTAGAGACACTGTACAATAGTTTCCTTGTTTTAGACCTTCAGCATTGCTGACATTAATGCAATTATTTTTGACAAGTTGAAAATCTTCCTGTAATTGAGTTTCTACTTGACTTTAATGTTTGCCCCATTTGGAAGGCCCTGTTAACAGATTTCAAGCTGTGATAATAATATTTCCTTCCTCTATTATCAAACTTTCTAATCTGTTTTCTTTACAGATCACCACTGCTCAAAATGGCCATGAGATATTTTTCAAAAGGTGTAAAAGGTCCTCTTTTCAAAAGCTTAGGGTTTTGGGATTTTCAAAATTTTTGCTGTACATCCAAATGACACAGTAGGTCTCAAACAAAATAAGTCAGTGAGACTGGAAGCACAAAGTCAGAATTTAACACAGTGATGTTTACTTAGCACCTTTCATAAAGCAGTATCATTTTTTAAAAGTAGCTTCTACCATTAATGTATAATTTATTAACTGATATAGATACAATGGAATATAGTTTTGCTGAACACATTTTCTTTCAAGCGTATGTGCTATAACACATATATATTAGAAATAAATTCTTTTTCCCTCCCCAAGTTGCCTTCCTTGAAATATTTTCTTTTATTTGTCTGATGTTTCTTATTTCTATACTCAAGGATACATTGAAGAATGCAAAAATTAAAGACTTCAGTCTTTACCACTACAAATTTCCTGAACTCTCTCTCACAGAAATTATTGCCACAAACTTTCTCTTTTAAGGCACACTGAGAATGAAGTTATCATTTTGGTTTCAACACGATTTTCCTTCTTCCCTGGCAGGGTTGCTTCAAGCAATTTATTCTGAGATATCCATGCCAGAATACAGCCATGCTACTCTAACGAATAGGCTGTGGGGCCGTTATGTATAACAGACAGTTTGATTTTGAAAGAAAAATGTCAGCCTTCAACTCTGGCTGTAACCCTCTGCTTTTGGAAAGTATATCTAGGGAAAGAGTGTATAGATGTTGGAGGAAAAATTATTTTTTCCTCTACTCACTATTCCAACTGATATTTAAAGGATAAAAGACAAAGCAAGTTTGGAATAGAAATCCCAGCCAAATCAGCCAAATAAAGGGCAGTTTCATAGACAAGAAAGATAATTTTTAAATATTGCCCACTCCATACCTTTCTTAGGCTACATCAGCTGGTGGTCACCTTTGGCAAGGATATATATCACCCAAGGATATATATCACTTGAAGTATCACCTGAGATGTGCATACCAGCACCCATTTAAAATATTATTCAGATTTATTACACATTTTTAAGGGTGTATGGAAGTCTGAATCAAATGAGAGAGGTGGTAAGGTATGATCTGAGTTATTCTTTCATTGATGGAATTTTTGGCAATTGCTCTGACACACCTTTTTTGCAAAATTCAAAAATAAATCCTCTCATCATCAACGTAGAAAGCCAGAGACATAACTACAAGAGCATAATTATTATGTTGATACTCTATGGGAGAATGGCAACACTCTGCTCAGCCCCACTACATTTTCTTTGCCTTGTATACAAGGCATTTAATAGGAAGGAGAAAGATCCTCCTGGAAGATGGGCGGCCCAGATTTCTGTCATGGGTATTTAGGAATAGTGATGAAAAGTATTAAAACCTAAGGCCACAAGAAATATTGGGAACTGGTGTGATGCTGTTTCTGGGAATGGTGCATAACCACTGCTTCTTCACATCTCTGTTTCGCTTGGTTCCTCAACACACTGCCCCTGGGCTGAAGCCCTACACCAGAGAGAACACTTGCCTTTGCAGGAGCTGGCGTCAACCTTACAGAAAAGTCGTCAACAGTCCCCAGGTTGAGCAGGAACGTAGCCATGAGACTGTTGATGAAAGGTGGAATTATAGTATATTAAAAATCTCTTAGGCAATGATAAAATAGTAATGCACTGTGTTTTATGCCATCTGGGTTTCATTAATAGATTATGTTATAGAATCTGTTCCATTAGCAAATCCATAAATGCTTATTTGCTACATCTTATCAAATAACTTAAAATCATATTTGGAAAGACACGCACAAATAAATGACTCCAATTCAGTTGGACATTATTCATGGATTCATGATCCCGCTTATCGCCAGATACTTGATTTCGTGCTGGTATTCATGAAGGTGCCCACCAACCACCCCAGATTTCTGAGCATGTGCCAGAAATGCACTGTTATTCATTGTTTGTTCTTTTTCTCTCGTTAAAGGGGGCAATTCTTCAGATGGGGCAGCAGGAAGCATGACCCATTCCATGCTGTGACTGGAGAGCTTGAGACCTTTCAGGTCTGAAACCTGAGCAGAGGAATGAGAAGGTGCAAACCCTCACACAGCAAAATGAACCCTGTGTGACACAAGAATGTTGAGTTTCACACAGGGCTCGTGCTGGTATTTTAAAGTTGTGATGAATGTGGGGTAAAAGCCTACATCTTGCAGCCTTGGTGTGAAAGATTTCATAGTTAGTATTTTGCCTTGAAAATCTGCACCTTCTTCTTCCCTGCAAACCTTCACTCTAATTGGTGTCTCAGCGTCACACATATTACAAAATATTCTTGGACTGAAACTTTATTTACCACTGAATTCCAGAAATCTCAACTTATTTTTGAGCAATAAAATATTTTTCTAAATATCTAAGTATTCTAAATATTTCCATTGCCAGGAGGTTCTGCCATATAACCTGAAAAAAACATTTTCACAGAAGAAAAAAACCAGGCAGAACTGATAAGCACAAAGACCACTATACTAGCCATTCTCTGCCCTTCCTATTAATGGAGTAAAACAATTAATAAAAGGGAATTTATTTTGAGTAAGTAAGCGTATACATGAAGAGTCTGTGTACAATGTTTTGTACCTCCTGGCAATTTCTAGGCTGTGTTGTTAATATATGCAGAAAGATGCCAAAATGTTTGCTATAGTGCTCTTTGCAGCATGGCATTATGAAGCAATTAATACTTTTGCACATTATCGCCTCTTCTTTTTCCAATTACAATTTTAACAATGCCAGTTTCCTTTAATGAACTGGAATGGGCATTCTGTACCTGATTTTTTTTACCTGCATTTAAAAACATTTACCTGCATATAAAGACATTTTTTATGTTTTTATATAAGTTGCCCCTCAATGTCATTAAGTTCCATTGGCACCTTTTAAAACACCCACATTTGAATTTTTTGTAATTTAGGATTCCCTGGATAAGATTCTGGTGGTGAAAAACATTAATTTTAGCATTAGGAAAGATGAAAGCTGCAAAGTTATTCCAAGGCCTTAGCAATAGGAAAGACAACTTCTTGATTCTCAAAGATAAAAAAGAATTCTGAAATACCAAAAGCTGGGCAAATCAAGCAAAACTACACAATTGAGTAAAAAAGAGGGCAACTCCTCAAGCAGACTGCAGATGAGCATATTTGACCACCCAAAATGGCATGATATGGAAATGAGCTTCCTTGAACAAATTTTTATATTGTATTCGCTGGATGCACGAACACACCAAGAATTTAAACAGTGACAGTACTGCTAAATAATGCAGATATTTCTGTTCATTCTGCTGCATTATATGTTAGGCGGTGCTGCACGGGATAAATGGTGTAGAGATATTTTACAGTTTATAATTTGTGCAACTCTCCATTCCCTTATTCTCTTGCAAGACCATGCAGGACAATCTTCTCCATACTTGCTTCATGGTTTGTTTTTTTTTTTTAATTCCACTGACCCTATATTAGCTAACTGGTTTGTGATTTGAAATTTTGATTGCGCTTGAGGAAACACTGGATGATCAACAGGAGGCTCAAGTTGTGTGTTTGGTGTTCCCTGATGCAATGGTATTTAAAGTTTCAAAAATAAAGTGATGGAAGGGAGGGAGGGAGGGAGGGAGGGAGGAAGGAAGGAAGGAAGGAAGGAAGGAAGGAAGGAAGGAAGGAAGAAAGGAAGGAAGGAAGGAAGGAAGGAAGGGTAAAATTAATTACAAAGATTCATATCCTTTCAATATTTACAAAATTCCAGTGTACTCCTCTTCTAAAGCCTCTGATGCTTAGCATGAAATATTCTGCATTTTGAATTCCTTGTCAAGTAGCAAAGTCTTGAGATCTGAGATTGATGGCCAAGTGCAGCCAGTGAAACGGCCACATTTCCTTTAGATCTGATGTCCACTTCAGAATTCTCTTTTCCATGCTTTTAATGTGTCAATCAGCCATATACAGTTGCTAGATGGCAAAAGTAAAGCAAAGGTGAAATAACACTGGTGAAATGAGCAAGGCCCATGCTAGCTGACACAGGGATTTTGGTTTACGATTATGAGATGAGTCTGTCTGTGAAGCATCTTTGGGAGTTTCTGAGAAATGCCATCTCTTGTTAAATGTTAAATGCATATGTGTTAAATTTGGCTCTGTTGCTTGTCTCTGGTGTGAGACATTTCATAATAGCACAATTCATTGCAAGACAACCATTTTTTAACAACCTGGATGTGCCCAATTCCAGGAGTGATTTTCTCAAAGTATTAATAATAACAGCATATAATAAATGTCTTTATTCTGAAAATAGGCAAAGGCAATGCTCTCAAGACCTTCCTACCTCTCTACTTTGTCCCGGAGCCCAGAAAATCAATGCAGCTATTATGGTTTCTATGCAGTCTCTGAAGCAAGATATTATAAGTGTGGACAGGAATGCTCTTGATCCTTGTAATTTATTATATACAGGTTTATTAGACCAAAAAAAGTAAAAAGTATTTTATATGTTCATTTCTATGAATATGATAACTTTTAACTTCAAAAAGGAGAAAGGGAGGGAAGTTTTCAGTGTCAAGGTTCTCTCATTGTTTTAAAGACCAAACATGACTCAGAGGTTTTGGGTTTGTTGTTTTGGGATTTTTTTTTTGCATTGTGCATATGGGAAGACCAAGAACACAACTCATTTGAGGTGGTGACAAGGATTCCTCATGTTAGATAGCAGAATGCCCCCCCTCCCCATTTTAAAATTGTAAATTAAAGATTAACTGACATGAAATGCATTTTAAATCTTCAGTGTTTATGCTGTCCCTAGTAATCTCAACACGTCACCATCATGACTACGAGTCCAAGCAGTACTAAAGAGTTATTTTTAGCAAACAGCTGACAGTGACTCACAAACTTGAAGAGAATTCTAGCAGTGGAGCACGAAGAAGGACATTGCTGAAGTCCATGTTTTCCCACAGATAAACTCAACCTCTTGCACAGTGATAGACTGCACATAAGGATGCCTCATACCCGTGTGCTGAGGTGGTTTTCCTGCAAAACAAAGACTGGCTAAAACACTATGCAGATCCTTAGAAATCAAAGGCTTCTGGCTTTACAAGTCCAATTTACAGCCTGATTTTAAGTTCTCATTTTCAATGCCAGACAGGTTCAAAAAGAATGTCTGTTTTCATTTCAGCTAGGCTAATCCACACATAACATCCTTTCCCACTATTTACTAGACTGCAGCTATCAAATGAAGATATGATGTCTGTGTTTGGGTTAGTTGGTTTAAATTCTAATGACCATGATGTAATCGCTATAATCAGGCAAAGCTTGTCTGTCTTTGGGTTTGGGTCTCTTTGCCATAGGCCCAGTGTTTCTAGCTGTGTCATTTAAACTAACCATAACACTGCCTAATTTTCAATTAACAGTGAGATTGCTATACAAAGTTGTGTGGCCCTAATTTAAAGGCTGCTTTCCAAGGCTCTTTGTTCTTTTTTAACAGTTTACTAATATTTAGATAAGCAACTGCAATTTGCAGTTAAACTTTGCGGTTAATGCTCTGTTAAACTGAACTTTCCCTGGGTTTTTTGTTGGTAGTTGTCATGAGTGGTTTTTTCCCAAGTGTACCCATTAACTCACTTCACATCCAGTATAGATAGGACTTTTGGGCAGGATTACTCAGGAAGACCTTTATTTAAATCAGTTCTGAAAATTTGTAAGAAAATATTAAATTATATTCCTTTCATGAACTATTTCCTATGTATTTACTTTTTTTTTAGGGAAAATTTTAGGTTGTACATGTCTTGGCTTTTTTAGAAGAAAAGGTGGGAAATCTGGATAAGTTACAATGCTGAAGCAATGAAAGAAAGAGAAAGAAATAGGATTCAGACTGTTGTTTAGCTTCATTTGACTTCATCTCCTGTCTGTCTGATAGTTTGGTTCCCTGCCTTTGAAAGTAAAATATCTGCATTTTTTTACATAATTTCTTAATATGTGAAAACTTTAGGCAAATATTAAGCACTAAATGCTTTGAGTTTGACAGAACTGCACTTGCAAGAACATCTTAAAAATTACTGAAGATGAAAAGAATGAGAGAGGAAACACGCATACACACAATAAGCGCTAATTAACTAGGACTAGAACATGAATTTATGCTAAGTATCAGGAACAAATGCCTGACAATTAGAAGTTTTCAAGGAATATTCAGCTCAAGGAAATATATATTTGGGGTTTTAAAACTTCATAGGAAACAAATGCCACAGAAAATTCTTCATTGGCATAAGATGAGCTGATGCTCTCTGTCATCTTCCTTGAAAATCTCAGATGTGTTTTGTTGTCTTATTGTAGGGCACAGGATTCATGTGTTAGTTTATCCCCAAGGTATGTCTGCTCCAGTACCCTGTTTCTGACAGGAACCCATTGCAGATGTTTAAGGGAGTACAAGAAAGAAGGCATATTTAAATAATTTGATTAAGGCTTCATAAAATTAGATGAATATAAATATTATGGAAGTTACATGTGATTTCTTTTTATTGCCACTTGTTCAGGAAATCCTGGCTGACGTGTAAATGCAATCATTGAACATTCCTTATTTCAACTTCATGCAGCATGAATTCCTTTTTAGGAGAGAGGAAATTTTTTGGGTAAAAATCAGCCAAGCTGTTGTTCACTCTGTCTAGGGTGAGTTGCTTATGACCAACCCAAATAAAGGGCTTTCTGTGGGTTTGATTGTCATGTCTGGGTATCCTACAACATCTCACATACCAGTGAGGGTCTTTCCTAGCAGCAGAAGATTGCTCAGCCTCTGATATTCACTTGGTTTTTACACTTTTAGTAAAGTCTATCTACTTATTAACTACAAATCTTCCCCTAAGAAATTGAAAACCTTTGCATATTAAAATAAAGCCATCTGTAACTATATTAAAAAATTAAATAAAGGGTTTTTTTTAATTCAATCTTCATAGACTCATAGAATCACCAGGTTTGGAAGAGACCTTTAAGATCATCAGGTCCAGCTGTCGACCCAGCACTACCACTGTGACTACTAAACCACTAAACTATATCACACAGAAATCTTGAGATTGATTTTTAGCATAGCAAATCATAACCAAAACAAAATTTGTGAACAGCTACACTGAAATTTTGTTTCCATGCAAGGGTATGCAGCCAAAGTACTATCACTTATGTCAGAAATTGCTCATTTCTGATTCCTTTATTTTGTGGACCACTATTCAAAAAGGGATCATTGTTAGTGTGAGGTTGGAACAAGATATGTCGAAATGAAGTGTGAAGAGATCTTCTCGTTGCACCTGCTGTGGTGAAGCAGCCTACTCTAAGCTTTTTTCTCTGATTTTGAGACTATTTAAACTCCAAGGCCTACACTGCAGAACCTAATAAAATCTTTGCACAGACAGGCAGGCAGTGATCCAGCTCTGCAAACATAGTGATGGAAAAGGTCAGAAGAAGCTAATCTAAACTGAAAGGAATAAAAAAAGCAGAAGGCACTCGTCTGGAGTCAGGTTCTGCCTGTTAACATGGTGTAGCCATGACTCACTGGGCACTTCTTAACAGCAGCTCCCAATGAACAGAGGGTTTGTAATGTCCCCAAGGGCCACAGTGAAATTCTTGTCACTGATTTCTCTATTTCCAGGCCCAGAGCAAAGTGTGAAGTTAGCAGCCAGCCAGCCAACAAAGAAAGCCTATCTCCCATATTTCCCCATGCCCAATTCACACTTAAAATGCCAGTCTAGCCAGCAGTAATTCCCTTTTTCCTGGTACTCCCATCTGGAAAGCAGCGAACATGGATGTCTTGCAGGCCAGCCAAATTTGAAGTGTTTGCACTAGCTAAAAATAAGCTTTCCAAGCTTTCCAAACCCCTCTGAACTCATCAGGCTACTACTCTGACAATCTTAATCCTAATACTCTAGAGTTTTCAGACACCTGGGGAATGAGCACAGATATTTATGATTTCCCCTGTGTAATTCAGGAGCAGAGCTGCCTGCACACCAACAAACTCCCCTCAGTCTGATTGTTGTTTTCCTTATACTGGCTTATGTTAATTTCTGTCCTGCTGGCACGTTCCCAAAAGCTCTTCACCCATGAAATGTGCCAATATTTTGCTTTTTAATTTGTTGTTGGACCAGCTTGGAACTGATCATCCGAACCTCAGTTTAGCACCTAAAAGCTGTCAAATCATATGGTCTGTCAGCTCTCCCCTATAATTCAAGAGAGGAAGTAGATGCATACGAATGGGCATTTATCCCACCTGTCTTCAAAACCTTTTCTTAAAATTGGACAATTTGTTTGCAGAAGGGGCTTTGTAGTATTTCCCAACTGTCAAGGGACAAAATCAGAAGATAAGAAACCAGCTCTGATCAAGAGTTGAGGAGCAAACAGCAAAGCAGCTGAACCTCTGTGTGCTCTGTCACGTAACCAGACACATAGAACAACCAGCTGAAAACTTCTGGCCCCAAAAGCTGCCAATTGGTGGTTGTTGCTGTTTTAGAGGAAGAGAAATAATGCACAATGGCTTAGTGTCTGAGACAAGAGTAATAGGCAGCAAGAGTAATGGAAGGAAGTGGGAATTAATGTTGCTTACCATGAAGATAGTAGCAATTGCAAGAGTTGCTACTAGACTGACTTGAGAGGTTCAGGAAGTATTGAGAGCATTAGCAGACTACTTCTGTGCTGTGTAAATCTTCAAATGTGGCTGAAATGTGGCCTCTGACTTTTTTCACATAAGAATATCTTTAAGAAATAATTTCATGTTTCACAAGACACAGACATGTATATATCTATTTCAATGTATAAAGATACATAAACACCTGGAGAATATCCCTCTCTTATTTTAATTTAGTCTACTGATTACCTATATATTTACCTGCTCCTCTTGGAGCTATGATAGCTTGGTTGCATCCCCTTTCAGGACACAGGTAAGGTCCTTTTTGGACAGAGTAACAGTGGGAGCAACCCTAAGCTCAAGTACTCAGTCCCTAATGCCTCCCAGGAAAGCAGGAGAAATCTTGCTCTGGGCAGGTATGGAACCACTGACTCCAAAAGGATGACGAGGTGTTTTTCATTTCTTAACTATTAATTTGAACTGGACTTATCTCACTGCTTTCTCTCTGCCAGCCCTCATGAGATGTGACCATTGTTGCTGCCACAGCTTCTAGAAATTAATGAATGTTTATATTCTTCCAGCTCCATGAGCCCAAGTGCTAACCTGAGTAGCCTTCCACGAAGTTGAAATAACTTAATGGGAATGATGTAATGCTGTGTAAGTGTGTTCAGATTCTTACATGCCAGTGTCCTGCAAAAGTGTTTCCTCTCAAAGTATAAATTCTAGATGTTGAAGTCTGCTGCTAACCACCCACCCGCACTCAGCCTTTCTCTCCTCCCCCACAATTGTTTTTCAACTAAATTGATCAGAAAATAGCCCATGTTTTCATTGCTTCAGTCAACAACAGCATCTGCATCATTACTATGCATTTGACAAGTAGTGGACATTGCAAGCAGAACTTCTAGGCCAGATATTTGTACATTGCTTTTGTGTTATTTTTACCTATAAATTGACATGCTAAATGTGGTTTATGTGCATGCTTTATTCAAGCTTCATTCACCTTCAGACATCTGTGTCATATGGTACAGCATAACTGTAAGCAAAATCAAGATGAAGTGGAACATATTCATTCGTGTAAGTTTCTTTTTTTTTTAGAAGGAAGGAAATACTTACAATTTTTCTCAGTATTAGAGCCAACAGTTTGAAAACCCCAAAACATACAGATGTTGAAACAAAAAGTGTGATGTTTATGAAGAGTAGCAACTATTGAATGAAGGTAAAAATAGAAAAGAGCAATGTTTAAAGCCTTTTTTTGTTTCTTATTTTAGAAGACGACTACACAAAGCAAACCTAAAGAGTGGAATAGGATTTCATGTTTTATTGGCATTTGGGGAAACTTTATACTCTGTCTCTGGAAAATCAGAAAAGGAAGTGGTTGCAAAGAATCCACATAGTAATGTATGGGAAAGCCAGCTAGAATTTACAAGGGAGTGGATGGTGCTGGTAAATCAAAAGGTTTCCAGATCGCGTGGTTCACAATTAATAATCATGGGATGTTGCACCAGCAAGGAGTTTCTCCATTTTCTTTTCCTTTATTACAATTTTATTCCCATTAAGCCACTAAATTATTTTTCTTAACTATTGATGCAAAATAGATGTTATTAGTAAAGACATATCAGGTATATAACGAGAAGCAAATAAGCCTATTACAGTTTCATAAAATGCCATGAAAATTCCAAACTGTAGGGTGTTTTGTTTTTTCTTGCTGAGAAATAAGCTTTTATGGCCACATGTTATGAGAATCAAGTATTCACAAGAACCAGCATTTCAATGCTCGGTCTGAAGGCTCATTTTTAGCTATATAGTACAGTCTGCACTCTTGATTTGGTGCCAGTCCAGCTACAGTCCCAGAAGTGGATGTTTAGGGACAGCTACTGACAGGATCTAGCTAATACTGAGAAATATTCTTTGTTGCATTTCACAACACCAAATATCACAAATGTCACCCTTGTGTGCCACCACTTGGTTTTTTGAGGAGCTAGGTAAGCAGTATCACTAAACAAAACACATTGCCTTTTAAAGTGAAAAGAAATTCCATCTGCCTATGTAATCCCAGTTCTCACAAAGGTTTTGCCCTAAAACCAAATTATTTTGATGTATTATTTCTGTCTCACATTTATTTATAGTATTGATATCCAAAGGATATTTTAAGCAGAGAAACAGGTAAATGGTGCTTCACAAAATTTGCTCTGAAGTACAGGAGGAGGAAACACAAGAAACTGGGTTTCCTAGGAATCATCCTTGGAGATAGGCATCTTCCCCACAAGTGGAATTTGTCTTTCAAGGCGCTCAGTTTTACATGGCTCGAAGTGCCTTCTTGCTGACCACAGCTAGTACACGGTTATGGCTTCTTTGCCTTAGTTTTAAGAAGTGAGGTCTAATGAAGATGGATTCTGGTTTCAGAGTTCCTGACATAAAGGACTTAAAAACACTCTTGCAAATATTAGTAATCAAAACTTCAAAGCAAAAATCAACAGCAATTTTGTCTGTGCTGGACTCTGTGTTCCCAGCTAAACTTACTGTTGTTTGCTCCCAGAAAGGAATATATAATTTTTCAGAACTCATCCCTGTTTTAAAAAAAGGTCCATAAAGTTTAGGTGTAATGGATAAAATTCTGAATATATTTCTAATCAAAATTGAGCTAAATCATTCTTAGAGTTTGAGAAGTGAAGTATTTCCCCCAAGTTCTCAGATCTGTCCATAAAGACAAAAATCCCTCTGACATTGAATGCAATGGAGGGGAGTCTGGCACCAGGCATTTCTGTAGATTTATGCATACTTTCAGTTCTCTAAACCTTGTTATACATTGCATGAAAGACAGTATGCCATATGGTATAAGTAATTTGCAGTGTACATTTTCAGTGAGTCCATAACCCCACCAGCTCAGACCTAGTACTGGTGTTAAACTAATACATACTGACAACTTCAAACCTAACTCAAACACACTCATGCCTGCCAGTATGGCCACTATACTCAGGAATTTTGGGGGTAATTTAGGCCTAGGATTTGAAATTAAATTAAGTTGTGCTGACTACACTTGACCTTGCACATATTATGTTCACAGCTAAAGTTGACAGAAGTGTACAGAACTAATGTGAAGGCTCGGTTTGGGCTTACACAAGGATCAGAGAGGTATCCTGCTTCATAGAGAGCTGCCATTGGTTTTGTGATTAGCACTGGAAAGAACAAGGAGCTAAGTTTTGATCTGTCAGAATTGGGGAAAAACTAAAATCTGCAGTTTGAGCTAATTTTACAGTTTTAGCCAGAAAGTCCGATCAACTAAATTTTTGTCCAATTAATATCTGAAACTGGCACTAGTAATCCACCTGCACAGACGAAGTTATGAGAAGATCAGATTTGTCGTGGGGTAAACTAGGGTAAGGAGTAAACTACAGACCACATCAGGGCATGTGGCATTTGACCTTGTAAAAGTACTTGGCACACTGGGAAAATATTTAGGGAGGGCAAGCAGATTTCTCAGAGACATAGCCACAGAGAGAGGGAAACTGTGCTCGTTACTTCTCTTGGAGCATTTCAAAATTTCCTCCAAGGTGAGACAGGCTCTTAATCTTATGTCTCCAGGCAGATGTGATGCCAACATTAATTCGGCAAAGCTTAAGAGATAAAACTGGAACAGCTCATACTTCCCGGTTGTCTACAGTAGAAGCAACAATGGGAATGTCCTTTTACAAAGAGTGCAAGAAAAGGCAGTTCAAATTCAGAAGCTCTTCAAAAACCAAAGGAAACCAAATGTAGCCTTTCATTTCTAGACAAGCCAGAGTTTGGCTTTTTCTAAGTGAATGTTTTTTGTGTTTGCATCATTGCTTCTTCCATAATAGGCTTTTGATTGACAGATGATTGCGGGAATATCTAAGAATATGACTGCTAACACACGGTTTTGTAATAGCAGGCTGCAATCAGAGCCTGAGCTCAGCTTGAGTCATTGTTGTTTGTGAATGTGAGCCAGAAGGACTGGAATCCTTATTTAAGAGATCGAGATTTTGCGGCATCCTTCTGGCAACAACAGTGCATCAGAGGTTCACCTTCAAGACCATGTTGGCAAACATGTTGTAGCATTTGTGGTAGACACTTGACAATGGAAAACCTTGGGATGAATTTTCAGCTCATAAATAAAACAAGAAGGGCTCATGCTTACATGATCATGGCTGTTGAACCTGGCCATCTGTATAATGTTCCCACTTGCAATGACCTTCCTTAAGATGAGCAATCCATCATTATAGAGCAAACACATAATTATGGTTACAGGCTTGTTTTGACAATATTTCCAACATTACTGCAACCTGCTCCAGAATTTCTTTATATCAGCTGGTCTCAGGCACTTCACAAGTGACTTGTTTTCCAAACAAGATAAGCAGCTCCCTTTTCTCAAAAATAAGAGTGGCCCAGTGTCATTTAGCAGAGTTACTAGAAATAAATTTTAAACTAATTTTGTTGTTCACTAGAAGCAAGGTTAGTGGTTGAAGTCTAGTGGACAGAAGATTTCCAGACTCGGATATTTTGTGAATAGAGACAAATCTATGAAAGACATTAATACACTAATGCTGTCGCTCAGAATTATTCAGGGTACTCAATTCACTATTTGCCTAATTAAGAAGCTGAACTTAATTAATGCACAATTAAGTTCAATATCTGCAGGATTACTTGTATTTGAAGTGCAAAGGGGTTTTTTGGTTTTTTTTTTTTTCCTTTGCATTGTAAGAACAGAAGGAAGACCATTAAATTAGTTTGAGAGGAAAATTCTCATTCCCCATTACATGCAGTATATACTTCAATCCTGGAATTAAAGAAATGCATTTCAAAACCTTATGAAGACATGAATTTTTATGACATCACATGAATTCTTTATAATGGCCTACAGGAATTAAGACGCATTTCAGTAGAAAAATAGCCCAAAGTATATTTTTAGAGATGTTTGTATATTTGCAAAATATTTTTCTCTAGTGTAAGTGACATGGAGAGAATATTTGACAATGTTTTATAGTTTAAGGATCTTGTTGTGCTTGCTGAGAGTGAGTCAATCCTGATTTTGTTACCCATGGATCCATTCCAGACTCACACAGCCATTCCAATCCCTATTGCTCAGATTAACAATACTTATCTTCCATGTATGAGGATATGTATTTGTTATACTCCTTTCTCATTGGTAATGTCTTGCTCTTTTCATTACGTGTACGTACATCTATGTACAAGAAATCCATGCTCAGGGCACACACATACTTTATATAAATGCATACCTGTGTCCATGCTCCCTTTCTTATATCTGAAAATGTGTGGGTTTAGCAATTTTTTTTTTTTTTTACATTAACTTTTAATATCAAAAACTGCAGTGCCAGAGCATTAAGGAAATCTGGAAGAGCAGTGCTTAAAGATACACATGAATACGGGCCAGGTAATTTAAAAGTTGGTGTGGTAGCCACTAGTAAGTATTGGCTTTTTTATAGCAATCGGAAGTGTATCTGTTTTATTTTTAGCTATTCCTGGGGTAATCTTACAGCTTTCATTCATGAACTTCTGGATTGTAACACTTGAAGTTATTTCCTTATTGTACAGTGGGCCTCCAAATTTATTTCCTGACATAAAATTCATGGTGTTTTCTTGTTATTTTTTAATTAAGTAGCCTTAGCAGACATCAGATTTTTGGACAACAGTCCAAGAAGTGTGAAATTCCAAATTTAAGCATCTCCTGGGTAGAACCAGGAACTGTTTGCCAATTGTAATGACTTTTTTCATAATGGGGATCATGTTTTTTCAGCAGGAACTAAAGCATCCAGCTCTGTTTAGATCTTATTGTAGCTCATGAGTTGTGGTGTGCTTATACCAACTTGCCAAGCCATCACTTGACCTTCTGTCCTTTTGCAAGGCAAATTCCAGCTTTTATTGTTAGCAAGTTACTCTGATTAAAGATGGCCTTGCAGGCAGCCTTTACAAAAGAGAGGGTAATCCGTTTGACTGACTGAAGTTTCTGCTAGTAAAATATACTTACTTTTGGATCTATTTCCTGAGGAGTCTCACACAACTATCAAACTGATGTAAGTAGTGGTGGTAAGAATGTTATCATTGAGGAAATAGCACACTCTTAAGTATCATGTAGTTTTGAACATGCTTATGTTCAAATCAGACAATATTTAATACTGGCCACCAGGATTTTCTTTGCTGTGGGTCTTTCAACTAGTCATTCCATCAGAAATTGTGACCTTAGATGTCAAAGTCCTAGAATGTATCTTCACCTTCACACAAGTGGAAATTAACCTATTAAATTATTAAATACTCCCCTACAATATCCATTATTTTAAAAATAACTCCATAGAATATATCTCTCATGATCTGATGAGTAAGCCTATCACCGGCACATGAATATGTGCCATTCAGATCATGCCATATGGGAATATATTGGCCTTTATAATAAAAGAAAAAAAAAGTTATTTTAAGGGCATTTAATTTTAAAATAGTCTAATTTAAAACTTAAGACATTTTAAGTCATTACAGATACTAAAAAATAATCTTGTTTTCATGCAGCATCTCCCGAACTAGACACATCCCTTCTATGTCATTACTGAAGCTTTTGCTAGTTTATTGTTTGAAACACAAGAATAGTCATACAAAGGTTTCAGCCATTGTATGGCTTCAGTCATGTCACCTGAGCTTATTGTTTCAATTACCAAAACAACATAGTTGTTGCTCTGTACTTATCTCAGGAGAGCTTGGTGAAGATTCTGTTACTGTCTGTTCGGTTTTAAGAACATACAGTTCCATTATAATTTCACCTACGTGGCTCATTCTTGGTTGTCCTTGCTCCTATAGAGTTGGGTCTTTATGGCTCTTTATCAACTCTCTTGATGATGCTCTTTTGTCTGTGTGCTCTGAATGCTCCAGCACAGCTCTCCAAGGTCATTGAATTGTTATAAGGGGTTATCTGCTAAACACAGGCATAGCTCTTCTCTATGGCAAAGGCATATAAAGACCATATAAAGAACTTTCTATTTTTTATTTCTTGGTCATTTACTTCATCTCCTTTTGACAGTTGTCTACTCCTATGCAAATATTTTTAGATATACATGGTATAATTGATCAATTTATACTTCTTCTTTTTTAAACCTGGGTAATTTCCCTGATCCACCTTACAGTGCAGCCCACAAGCCAGTGAACTAGCAGGGTGAAACAGGCAATAATCCAAGGGATTGGGACATATGAGAAAGGACAACAGAGGAAATCTCTTAAGCTGGCTTACCTGCAAGAGAAAATGCTAGTGGATCAAAATCACAGGATTCAAAACTTTCCTCATAAACCTGCAGGCCTAATACTGTAATAAGAATAAGATAATTTTAGTACTTATCTTGGTTAGAAATGTATGTATGTATGTATGTATGTATGTATGTATGTATGTATGACTGTATGCTCTGCGCTCACCTTTAAATACATGTTTTAGAGGCAAGCCCTTATAAAATATATGCATAGCCTCAGCATTTCAAATGTATCTTAAAAAGTCAAGAAAATGTTAGATGATGTCAGGTGACAGTCCTGAGTGAGGTAGAATTTGTTGAGGACTGATTTCTGAGGTACTATATAATTAATTTGCAGAACTCACCTGCAGGGTAAAACTTCAGACCAGAGTCGTAAAAGAACCTTGCAACACAACATGAATGAAAGGTAATCTTGCCCTCAGACTGATGTCCTATGCAGGAGAAGGAAAAATGTGAAGACAGAAGTCCACTTGAAGTTTGGATCCCACAGTATGGCTGACAGCCTAACAATTATTTAATTGAATGGAACCGTTTCCTTGGAAATTATGAACAAATATGTCTCAAGTTTGTATTTTCAGAACCTAAGAACAATCTTTACACTTTGTAGCTTATAAAATATATTTCTTTTTCTTATTATTTCCATGTAACAGTAAATTAGTTATTTGAACACACCTAACAGACTTCCCAAAACTCTTCCTCAGGTCTTCTGTCTTCCTTTTGTAGCATGCAAATTCCTCAAACAGGATCAAGCTGCTGAAGAATTTTCCAAAACATTCTTTTGCTAAGCTGCCAGGGCAAGTGTGTGATGGACTGGTGTGAAGTGAAAAAATTAGGACAGGTCCTGGATCCCAAGGCACTTAAATGAGAATCTCCTCTGAACTGGAACCCACCCAGCTACTCTGCTCCTGCCATTTATGTCTTCTCTTTCATATTATTTTTTATTTGCTGTATCATTTGAATGTCACCTAAGGCAAGAAGAATTGAATAGGCAAGATTGGAAATTTGTTGGGTCATTGAAGGAAAGAAGAGGAATAGGACATGTCCCATGGAAAATTACAGTAAAGACCAGTGAGAAAATGTATGCTGTGAACGCCACCTATTAATCAGGAGAAAGTGTGTGAATATTTTAAGGGACAGATGGGAAGGAATATATGTGGAAAAAAGGAAACAGTGAGGCAGTTGTAAAGTGATGTAACTGAGGTTCAGTGAACGCACCTGGCCGAAGCAGATGGCAGAGCAGTTTCTGTAACATGTGGCATTCTTCTGACTAGGACATTATCAGCAGCATGACATAACATAATGCAGTCCTGTGTAGGCCTGGGGAGGAAACAGGGGCTTGCTCAACCTTGGTGCCATTACACGTTGCCTCACCGTGTTCCATTACAAGAAAGAGTGGAAATTCATTAAAACA
The DNA here is from genome assembly GCA_013397845.1 of Melanocharis versteri. NCBI lineage: Eukaryota > Metazoa > Chordata > Aves > Passeriformes > Melanocharitidae > Melanocharis > Melanocharis versteri. Next base: position 138,203 of record VZTG01008859.1, read on the forward strand.
CACGGTGGTCCAGAATGTGCACAGAAGGCAGTCACAGAAAGAGTTACTTTTATTGGGAGTAAAACTTTCTGTGTAATATAATATTTCCCAGCTTCACTACCAAAAGGGCAAGAGGAATCTAAATGGAAAATGTAACTGCATTCAGTGTGCCACACTTGTGTGCACATGCGCATAGATACTCACTCATTACATGCACAGAAAAGGGGGAAAAGGTTAACACAAGGGAAATATATAAAAAGCCTATTAGCAAGGGCTACTCAACATCTGTGGAAAAGTTGACAAATTCTCTAATAATGGTTCTATTTTATTAAGATTTTTTTTTTTTTTATGTGAAAGCAGTTTCTTCACTTAACAGCATAAAACGGTCATTGTTTGGAGAGTATAAATATTTCAAAACAGGACTTATAATAGAAGATAAAGAGTATAAAAGGTTGCATCCTGGACATACTCATTTTAGTATGTACATTCTTACAGGCTTTGGCCATGGCAGTTTTGAGTACACAGACATTCACTCTTCACGCTGAGTTAGTGAGTCTTTTATCCTCTCTAGTTAATTTTACTCCCATGCTGACAAAATTGGCTCAGGAGCATCAGGTTATGGAACTACAATCTTGGCAATCATGGCTCCATACTGTTCCATATGCTCCCTACAATGTTTCCACTGCAGCATCATTTGCAATATCTGTAGATCTCTGATTGATCATCACAACCCATTTTTACCATTTCTGCATCAAGTTATGTTTGGCAGCTGCATCATTCCATCAGGGATTTTCTGAGCCCTGAAGTATCCTGTTAATTTCTTCAATTAATAAGGCTTTTATTGCATTCAAATCATTTGGATATAAAAGTTATGGCAGAATTAGAAAAATTAAATACTTACAAGGCAGTGGAAGAGACTATTAATCATGTTTTTCAGTACATGCTTGTTTAGTTTTGCCTTTTTGTTTTACAAGTGACTAAGACATATGCTGACAATTAAAAATCTTACACAGATTACTCGGCATTCACCTGCTTTCCAACGCAACCCACATCCTCAAAGGCAAATAATTAATCTGAGCAGCAAACCACATAGCTTTAATGCAACTCTGCTATTGCCGGAAAGAAAGTTTCACAGCGAAGTGATTTACTATCTCATAAAGTCCCAGAAGATTCCCAGGTATATGTGTGCTTCATTGTTCATAGGACATTTTCTTTGACAGATTTGACTGATGACACAGTTTTCTGTAGGTTCAGGGTTGGTTTTCGGCTCATGTTTGCAAATCCGCAGTCTAGCCTTTATTAGTAGATTTACGATAAACTTTTGTTCTGCATAAATGTAATATTCAAGTGTGTACATTTTTATATAGCAATGACTGTACTAGTTTAGCAGACACGTTTTCTTTGGATTTTATCTCTCATTCACCCATATACCCCATAATGTTCTACTTGCCTCCAAAACTGTGTTTAATGTTTCATTGAGATAATTTTATGTGTTGAAATATTTGTTACACAGGAGAGTTGCAGGCCAGTCATTAGTGAAAACCCCGCAGAAATATTGTCTTGGTGCAGGACATATTTCAACTGCCTTATCTGTAGTGTTGTGTTGCTGAAAGTGATCCTATCTCCTCATTGGTTTGTTTCTGCTCTGTTATCTTCCTGAGGAAAGGATAAAAATCTTTTATATTTGCTGATGGCAAGGGGGAGTGAGAAATACAATAGTTCAATTTGCATCAATACAGAGATATGGTGGTTTTGAATCAGCAGAGTGCAGAAGCCTGAAGGCTCTTCTTTCAGGGTCCATTGTGGCAGCTGGAAGACAACTAAAACTCGTATCTTCTCTCATCAAAGTCAAAAGACTACTTACTTGTACAGCTCTTTGTTATAAGAACTGCATCCCACCTGACTGCTTACCCTAAGACAGTGAAAAAAAGGCTCTTCTGCAAAGAGAAGAATATTTGAAATATGAATAGACCTGCTGGCAATAAAGCAAACAACTTTTCTCTGCTAAGAAAAGTAATACTGCGACTATCACAAATTGTAGAATGAACAGTAGATAGGTGTGTCAAAATTGTTTTTATTCACAATGAGATCTTCGCAACCCAGCTTAGGAGAATAAGTAATTGCTTTCCAGCCACTGAGATCATGATTTCACAGACTCTATTTTTTTTTTAATCCTCTAATCTAGAAAAGAATTTGAGCTTATGAAGCATCATGTTGTTTCGAAGACAATGGATGAAATAATTATACCAGTGAAGCCAACAACAAATATTGTCTTGTGTTAAAGGTGTTGGACTGAGCCTTCTGTTGGTGGGCTGTTTGTCAAGAACACTTTAGGTGATATCAAAAAATCCTCTTTGCCATCCTAAATCTGTTTCCTAAATTGATTATAACTTTTTTGACTTTCTGCCAGGATTCAGTTTTCAAGCTACAAGTCATATTAAAGATCAAATGCACAATTAATCAGCAAATGGCATGTTCATTCTCTGTACCCATCCCAAAACAGTGTAATTTTATTGATAGATTCATTGGTTGCATTTCTTTGCTGCGTTTATTTGCCATCACTTTGCTTTCCTGACTTCAAAGACAGAGGTATAGAAGGGTTTTCCTCATTTTTTCTCAGAGCTGAGCACAGGATATTGGGGATCAACTCCCTGTGCTCATCTCTGATCATTTTATCAATTCAGTGTCTGTGTCACTATGGAACTGGGGAAGGAAGAAATGCCATGATATCTGAAATTGAGAGTCTTAGTCAAGCAGATGGGACAAGAGGGGTTGGACTGAAGTTTGCTGTAAGAGTCCAAGTTACAAACTACTACAGCTGTGCATCTAGAGTCCAATTAGCTCCCACTGAAATCAGTGAAGGAGTCTTGACAGTGGCTTTAGTAGGCATAAGTTCATCATATTCCTTGGTAATATTGTCCATACTACTAATCAATTAATCAACTTAAGCTATAAGACTAATATAAAATGAGATTATTTTAGCTGTTGTGACTTTACTCTGTTTCTGAATCAGAAGATACAGTGAAAGTGTAGGGATATGATAGCATCTCATTAGCACCATTTAACACATGAAAATAACATTCTTTAAAGTACTGCTGTGTTTTAGGAACACATAACTGATCTTCAAAATTATATTTAGATAGCTAAGAACGTAACTATGAAAATTGAGTCAAGATACCTCCATTATCAGAATGACTTGGGGTATATTTCTCTATTTTCTACTCTCTTAATTGCTTCAGTCTCACCTCAGCACACTTTGTTTAGGTTTTTTAGTCTAAACCAAAATTAATTATCTAGTCTCCCATGTCCAAAAACAAAGAAAGTCAAGGAAATCCAAGGACATAAAATAGGTATTTAATATCAGAGAGGGAAATCTTCTGGAAATAGATATCTTTCTCTGGTAATGACTGTGGAGGATTTGATCACTACCTTCAACCAGACAGTTAACTTCTACAACAGTGAAATTAGAGGACATGAAACTTCGTGCATATGAGAAGACATAATTCAGACTTGAGTTTACCCATTTCCTGTTTTTCAAGTGATTTATATTACCCACCTAATGCCCCTTCAGCTGTGTTTGAGGAGAGTCATATATTTGCCTAAAGAGGCAAGCAAGAGCATTCTAAAATAGTACTGAATTCCTGAATAGTACTTACCTAGTGGAATGGACTGAGAAGTAGGGTGAAAACACAAGCAAGAGGAGTATCATTATGCCTGGTCACAAAAAGATTTTCACAGGAGGAGAAATGTTATGATAAAGAATCCTCCTCCTGTGAAGTTTGTTACTTCAAAGAATTCGTATTTAAAACTGAGATGTCTGTTCATATTCCACTTTATGTGGGTGTAAGCCCAAACAGATTCAAGTACATGTTTCACACTTAGCAGCCAGGCTCCTGAAACCAGGGTTGATCAGCCCGCCTTCCTACAGGAGGGATTCCCTTTTAGAATTCAGGATTCACATCATCACCTACAAATAATATGACTGAGTAGTTTAATTTTTAAGGTTCTTTTCTGATAGGCAGAGTCTTAGGCTCTAGTACTTTCTGTCAATATTATGCATTTTGTGCAACGATTTTTTTCGTAAGCCAGCAGCATTTTTCCTGTGGCCACTAAGAAAAAAAACATCTTTTCTCAGGCAGTGTGTGAGAAACATAATGCTTAGCTCTGGCTTTTTGATTTCACTATGGAAATTGCCTAAAGTTAACATCAACAGTCTCTACAGTGTGATACCAAAGCCTTTCAAAAGAATTTTAATGTAAGTTAGGCATTAGCTGCCTCACTGAAATCATCTCAGCCTGATGGTAAATTATGAATGCATTGAATGTTTAGGAAGTGTTTTGATGTGGGAATGGGCTGGATCACACTCTGCTGTGGCAGTTTGGATATAGTGCCATATCTGTAGGGAATGAGTACCCTTGTACCTCAACAATGCAAGGCTGGATCAAGAGAAGGGACAAGAGAGCCTCCTTTCTCCCCTTTTGACCACTGTCATTTGGATATGGGATGAATTGGCAGGGGGAGGTTCCCCCAGCAAAGGGGCACCAACTCCTGTCCTCCCTGACAAGCCCAGAGGCCGTCAGAGCTCTGGGCCTTCCAAGGTTGGATTAGATCAGCTCCCCTTGAGCAGGCTGTGCCTTCACCGCCAGTCCTTGCCTTAACGCTTTGGCTCTGGACAGAAACTTCAGTGTAGAGAGGTCAGAACTAAGCCAATTTGAACTTGAAACCAAATATTTGAATCCTGAGGGGATTCAGGGATGGGGAGGGGGGGCAATGGGTTGAAATGACTGCTGTTGTATAAATACATGAAAACCCTTAAAAATATTTACAAGAGACAGCTAATCTCAAGATAACATTCTTTTGGCCATTGTAAAACTGACTCATCAATATAATGGAGTATATTTTTGGTTACTTTATTTTAACTTTCTTTTTTACAGTTAATATTTACCAAGTCTCTGGGGACTAAAAATTACCTCACCCTTTTGCTTCAGGTCTACAGCTGCAGTCTCTTTCCTCACCATAGAAACGCCTGGAATGCAGCGTTGTGTTTCCTTTTCTGTTAGAAAAATAAGGGAAGCTGAAGTAGCAACTACCACCAAGACAGATAAATGCTTTTATAAATTACTAATTAATAACTTACAGCCACATTACTGAGTGGTGACTTATAGGTGACTTTTAGGTACTTTAATACTCCAACAAGCCGTAAGTCAGCTGCAGTACCTGTCCTCTTACTTGTCCTAAGAATATAAGTTCATCTGGGTGTATCAGATCAACAACAGCTAAAATTAATTTTTCATACCTTATCTGGAGAAGAACTGTTTGCCTTTTCAAAGCAGCGGGTGATTATAGGGAGATTTCATTTGAAAGTTCAACACACAACTTATAGAGTGTTTGAATTTCAACTAGTTTAGTTGAGCCCCCAGACACTAAAGCATGGAAAATCTACAGTTCTTTTAGGAAATCTTGGCCCCTTTCTATTTCAAGAATTCTTAAGCACAGTGAAAGCTGCATCTCTCTGAGCCAAGAACTATATCTTTTGAGCCACGCCAAGAAATGAGGTAGAAAAAGATGAAAAAACTTGTAGTCCCAGAGTTGATAGGACTTGGCTTTGAAATGGCTTCTGTGATCCTTCCCATTACGGTGCCATATGACTGGAAGGAACTACAAATACTGATATCTTTCCATAGCACACAATGACATCTTTTTGTTTCTTCTGTTACTATACATGAAAATCACAGCAACCAAAATGTCATATTCTGTATTTCTTGGATAAAGATTATTTTTATACTTTGCATTTGAATGCAGAAGTGTTACTGATTGCTCTTTGCTTTTGGCAACATTGCTATAACTTAAGCCTGACAAAGTATTACTCAGCTATGAAGACAGGACTTGGACACATAGTGAGCGTTGATATCAGAGCATAGTACCATGGAAAATGAGTTTCCTAGGAACATAAAACACTGCTCATTATTTACCTAGTCTCAGAGTTTAATATAGGGAAATGACATATATTACTGTATTAGATAATCTCTAACTGTTATAATACACTGTTCTTATGAGGGTTGCTTGGAGCAAAAAAAATGGGGGAAAATTATATTATCTATCCATGACATTATTTCACCCTAGTCAGAATTGGGCCTATGTTTCTCTCCTGAGCATACAACCTACAGTCCTCAAAGCTGTAGAGCCACTGTCAAATTGAAGAAGCACTGCGAATGACATTTGCATTAGAGTGGTATGACTTACCTTAGTCATAGCAGGGTCAACTCCTCAGTGTGCAATGCACAGAATAGAGTCATGCAACTGAAGCTCTCCTGCTGTTCCCCTTACCTGTCGGATGAATATCACTGCCAATGAACAAAGAACATCTGCTCTTCTTGTAATTCTGCTTTTGAACCACTGTAAATTTCTAAGCCAGTATATAAACTGCAATTGAAGGCAGACTGCGCTGGCAGTTGCAGGGGTCCAAGAGCTGATTCACATTCTTGTCTCAAAAGCAGCAACATCTGTCTAGATGGAGAAAGATAGACAGCTGCAGGCAGCAAGTAATTCTAAATTTAATCTACTACCTCATGCCTATTGGAGAATTTTTTAAAATTTATTTATTTATATTCCAGGCAGGGTCTGGCTTTGGCTTTGCTTTTGATTCATCTTAATCAAAGGCAACTCCAAAGATGCAGATTCCTCTTTATTATAGTGCTGGTAACTGTGGAGCAGTTAAGAAATGCCTAATGACTTGCTATGAAAACCCTGCACCTTGGAAGCCTTCAAGGTCAGGTTGGATGGGACTCTGGGAAGCCCGATGAAGTTGAAGATGTCCCTGCCCCTTGCAGGGGATTTGGACTAGATGGCCTTTAAAGGCGCCTTCCAACCCAAACTATTCCATGGTTCCATGAATATTAGAAGAACTCTTTTCAATAAATATGTATCCCTGAGCCACAGTTGTCAATGGGACCGTACTATTGGTCTTCTTCATTTTCATCCGCCATAAAAAACAGCACGGGACAGGGGTTTCACGGGACAATGGACTGCATCTCAACTTTTCATTGACAGAAGGAACAGTAAGGAGTTGCTTTAGCAGGTCAACCTACTTAATATGTTATATTTTTATTCAGTTGTCTGGGACAGGTAGAAGAGGAAGGAAGAACCAAAGCAAATATATTTACAGTACCAAACCAGGATCTCCTACATAACATCAGTACAGTAACTTTAGGTTTGCAGAGCAAATCAGAGTAATGTCAAGGAGGGATCATTCTAAGTTAATAATTTAATGGTAAGAAATGTCTCATTGCTTAAAGATAGTAGTAAAAATGAAGGATCAACAAAGTGGAAGGGAATTTACTGTCCCTACTGTTCAAAACTTCAAATGTTTACAAGCACATGTCAACAAATAAAGAGGTGAAGCAAGCACTCATATCAGCTTCTAATTCAGCTGGATCAGATCACTGTTTGTAGCCTGTAATAAACATCTCACATTGAGCTTAACTACCTCTGAAGCCGACAGTACTGCCAACTACTCTGTAACTCACGTCACTTGCCATGGCTCTCTTGCCAAAACTTTTAGAGCATTTCTTTAGTAACCTACCATATTTTAGCCTGGGGGAGGGCATAAAGAAATCAAACTATACGAAATAATATATCTTGTTTTTATACAGTCCTGGACATTCTTATTTTGGACATAAAGCATATGATCTTATTTCAACTGGAGCTGAAAGAAAAAAAGCAAAACAAAACTAAACTAAACTATTTTGATTTCAATTCAAGCAGAACCTAATTTATACTTGATGCACATATCTATAAATAGATATCTGCTGACTGAAGCTTTGTCTCATATTATTATTCACCAGCTAATCTTGATTTTCAAAATTCCATACAATCATTCATCCCCATCACACCTCTCTGTAGTGCTTTTGTCTAATTGTTTTAGGTGAAACACATGTCAGATATTAGAAAAAATTATCCAAATAATTCAGAGAAAATGGAAAAGCCAAACACTGGAATAATATGGAGCTGGGTAAAGCCACCATATTGCTCAAGATTTGCACTAGACCGAATTCATCTCGTCACCAAACACAAAATAAAAGCATCACCTATTTCTTAACGTGTGTCTCACTGTTTGGAAAACTCAGCACTAACTACTCTTAGCCAAACTCCCAGATTAGATCCTTAGTCCCAAAATGGGTTCTTACATGTTTTTAGTTTCACTGATGGTTGTACAGCACCTTCTTTGTGCAAACCCTTCTTTTCTACTGACATGTTTAGATCACAAAAATGCACTGCTGGAATAGGTCTGGGATGCAAAAAGATTAACCCTATTTCTCTCTCTGATCTACGTTACCTTGCACCCTTATCTTTATCCCTTGTGTCTCAGAATTACGATAGAGGCTTTGGTTACATGACCATTTAGCACTGAGCAATAGCTAATATTTATCTTACAGATATGAGGTAATTAGACCAGGAGCACAGACATGTTTCCTACACTGATTTTGGTAAGTTATCAGATTGTACAGGTAAACTGACATCCAGGAATTTCCCTATCAGAAAGTCATATCTTAATTCATTTTCACAAGGGAGCCTAGATAAGGGTGATTTGGGAAGAAAGATGCAAGAACACTGTTGAGAGGAGATCAAGGAAGGGGACTGAGATTGAAGAAATCATATCTCTGAATTTCTTGACCTTTTCCGGCTTAGACTCCATTCTGAATATTTCATATTTGTAATATTTGGAGCTCAGCATCCTTTTTTATGCCTTCTCTTCAATAAAATAATATAAATAAAATAAATAGATAGATTAGAGGAAAAAAGAGAAAAGATGTGTAGGGCAGAGAAAGACAAGTTGGCTTAATGAAGTAACAAGGCCAGGACAGATGGCGCTCTGCCCATGGCAGAGGAGATGGAATAAGGTGATATATAAGGTTCCTTGCAACCCAAACCATTCTAGGATTCTATTCTATGAAGTAGAAAGGTGATGACTTTCTCCAGGTCCATCCCTAATAGACTTATGAGTTTTCTGTATAACTTTCAGTCTTTCTTATTTTTAATTTTCTCGCCTTCCAGAATTATTCACTTCATATGTCAATAGATGTATAATAAGGATAAAGGAATAAATGCAAATCCTACTGGACCAGATGTCCAAGATGTAACTGGTTTCAATGAGTACTGAATTTAATGAAAATGACATTAAACATGTTACAAAACAAAACACATCTTTTAAATGTGCATGTTTCATGGCTTTGTCTAGCCACCATTAAAAAAAATGGTGTATCAAACACAAAGCAAGGTGAAAAATGACGTGATTATTGGCCCAACTAGGTTAGGTATAATAATCTGTAGAAAATACAGGACCATGCTGGTTGGGCCTTTCCCTGGGAATGGCTAACAGGTCTCCTGCAGGTGACACTTGCACCCTGTAACTTCAGCTCTGCCCACACTCTTCAGCACAATTTCAGGCAAGTTGCTTCAAAAAGATGGCACAGTAAGTAAACATCAAATCCAGGTTTATTCTTAACAGTCAGACCACTACTGTTATGTCTGCAACCACCGAACAGGAGATCCTCTCTCCTTATGTGGTACCTGGTCCCTTGAGACCAAGGGACAGCACAAAGTAACAGCCAGTAAGCAGGTTTGGGGCACCCCAAATTCAGTTCCCCTCCTGAATTTTCTGCTTAGAAGTTTTCTCAAGTTTACCACATAGTAGTGTAGGCAATATATCCATAATTTAGTGTACTCACCATCTTGGGGAAGATGAGGGTTGCAATCTGAAATGCTTTGATTTAGAACAAGGAAAACTCCTTTAGTGTGAGTGCAATCAACAACTGCCTGCCAACCATCAAGAATTAGACTTTATAAGTTTTCACATTTTATACGGAAGCAAAAAGCACATAGCTCTTTTGGCCTTACTAAGCTCTGTAGGAGCATCTCAACACCATGAAACAGCTGTGCCCTGGCAGCCAAAATGGACCCAATAATCCTTGTAGGTCCTTTCCAACTCAGGATATCCTACAATTTCATGAAGTGACTAAAAATTCATCATCAAGTACCTAAGTATTTTTGTTAGCTACCAAGTTACTTTGTTATACAGCGCCCACTTGATTATCTCAGTCTATTGAGCTAAAGGATAAGCTTGTAGTTCTTTATTAATCATGGCCTACAGTCCAAAGGTTTTAGCCTCACGCCTCAAAAATAGAAAGCTTAAAAATATTTGAACACAGCTTAAAATAACAGAGAAAGCAGTAAGGCTTGTGTAACACAGCAAAACATCCTCAAGGGAAGTAGAAAAGGGTTAAAAGTTTTCTTGATACAAAGGAATTTGAGTGTAACCAACTACTTTATATCAGTGGAGAATATGGTCCTGTTAAAGTCAAACAGATAGAACCTGATATGGAGTAAAACACTATGCTTATGTACAGCAGAATGTCTAAGAAAAAGCTTTTACAGAGAAGGCAGTAAAAATCCAGCTGAAGCAATGAGCAGGAAACACTGGGTAGCAGAAAGTTGATTAAGTACATGTAAATTGGAAGACCTTTCCCTGGGCATTCAATCACACACAGAGTCCTGGGGAAAGTCCAGAGCAAGAGATCTTCATGTGAATTGCCAGGAAGGGGGAAAATGTGCCCCTTCCTGGAAGGCGTGTTGCCAAAGAGTGCCAGAACTACTAGGAAAAGTAAGAAAAGAGCGAAAAATAAAGAAGGAGGGGAAAGAAAAATCCCAAACAAATGCATTGTAGAGCATTTTGAATGTGTAGGTAGAAGAACTGAAGAATGACACAGGTGTAACAGGCCTTAACAAACCATTTATAAAGAGAGAACAAAATAGGGCCACTCAGGAAAGTTCGTGTGGGTGAGAAATGACATAAGCTACACTATGTCTACACTGGTATTTAATCAAATTAAACAATCCACTGGAATGAAATATGAACTTTAGCTAGCTTTCCTGGAAGATGTTATGGAGGCAAGACCTAACATGAATATGCCAAAAGAGAAGAACAGCATTAGCGTAGCAAAAGACAGTACTGAGTCAGTTGGTTTTTAGGCCAAAACTTCATATTACAAAAGGCCAGTGTTGAAATACTGAAGAACAGGTAGTTTGTAGACATCAGTTCTGGAAATGACAGGCTTAATGGGGGATACATGTGTTTATTCTTCCCCTCTAAGAGCAAATGGGATCTCCCTGTATGCTTTTTGCTGTCTGTGAAGTGCAAGTACATGACATCTTACAGGCAGACAGAGCCATCAGACAGCACACAGCTGTCATAGAGATGCTGAAAGAATAGCAACCATCCACGGAGCAGAGAGTGTCTGATTTCCATACTGTGCACTCCAGCTCTGTGCATTCCAGCCAAAAGGAGATGATCTAGTACATATGTCAGTGGACATGTATTTATTTTGTGTCCTCTGCACTGCTGATCACCAAGGGGCGCATTCACTACTCAGACTTTCTGCCAATGTATCCAGCATACAAAATCTTTACTACTGTCTTCACTAAGGCGTAACCTGGATTTCCTGGTAAAATCAGTTAACATTGAGATTGTCTCTTAAGTCTCAAAATGGGTACCAGTTTTCTCAAAGACCCTATGCTTGACAATACATGAGGAAGTGAGAATTTCATTCAGGTCATTTGTGGTTCTCGAAAGCAATCTTGAATGTCGTACAGCAATTAGTTGGGAAGAATCCAGTCTACAGAGGACAATGAAAAAAAAACTACAAAATACACTATCATGTTCTCAAATTTTTGAGAGGCTGACATGGAAAACAAGCTTGTCATCTCCAGAAAAGAAAAAAAAAATCATACTGAGGCAAAACAGAATTAAAAATTTTTGGATTTTACTCACAATCTATAATTTATCCTGTGAAAAATAAGTCTCAAACTACTTCAGCTCTTTCTTTAGAGAAAATATTTTATAACTTTGTTGACATGAAGATGCACTTATTCAGGCAAGTATTTGGTGGATCTAGGTTCCCCTTTCCATTTAGCCTACTGACATTATTATCTATCCCTTAGAATAGAGCAGTTTTGGGGACTTTACCTCCCCAGTTCTGTCAGGAAGAAGAAAAGAGTTGTAAGCTGTGAAACAGGCAAGGATGAAACTTCATCTGTAATACTTTCCTGCCCTTTCCCTCAGACTCATAACCAGTTAAGTTCACACTTAGAATCTTCTAAAGAATAATAATGCTTAGAGGTGAATGGACTGAAATTTTTGCATTCTGTGTTATAGTGAAGCAATGGATTAATACTTGGGAGATTGTTCCTATAACTCTTTTACAAAAATGTATGTAAATGGAAAAATACCCCTGCATAGCTTATTCTCTTCTTTCTGAAAGTGTATTACACAAAATATTTCAGTCTTCTATTTCAGGGAGTTGCAACTGCTATTAACCCACCCAGCTTGTCAAAAATGTAGTACACTCTATGTAAAGGCGTACCATTATCAATCAGGACATTATTACCCCAAATATCTGCTCTAGTATGTAGTCTACCTAAAATTATATTCATAATTGATACTTTTTTTTTCTTCTGGTAAAGGATGGAGTGAAAACTAAAAAGAAAGGAAACAGTGTCTGTCCTTCAGTGTTGCAAAAAAAAAGCTTCCATGTAAGAACTGATAGGTGGTGAATTATCATCTGTGCCTGGAGGCAGACCTAACAGAAATGGCAAAATGAGAAGCTGGATCATCAGTTCTTGAGTTGCTCTTCTAATTTGTTATTTTTTTATTAATTAATTTAGTGTTTTCATTTCAGTAAAAATAATTAAATGTTAAGTAAGTGCTGAAAAGGAAGGAAGGAAGGAAGGAAGGAAGGAAGGAAAGAAGGAAGGAAGG